>VZRX01007761.1:143893-389806 GCA_013398075.1 Notiomystis cincta
GGAGTGTGTGATTTTATGAAAGTTTGCATGAGAAACAGTCAAAGGCTGACTCACAACTCACAGAAATTCTCTTGAAGTATTGTGCACCTCGACTTCCACAAGGCTTTAGACACTGTCTCCCATAAGATCCTGGTAGACAAGCTCAGGAATTGTGGGTTAGATGAATGGACAGTGAGGTGGATGAAGAATTGGCTGAAGGGCAGGGCTCAGAGACCCATGATCAGCAGAGTAGGATCCATCTGGGAGCCAGTGGTGTTCTCCAGGGATCCATACTGGGTCCTGCACCCAGGGAGGAATAACCCCAGGTTCCAGTGCAGGCTGGAGGCTGACTTACTAGAGAGCAGCTCTGCAAAGAAGGACCTGGGAGCCTCAGTGGGTGACAAGTTACCTGTCAGCCAGCTGAGTGCCCTGGCAGCCAGGAGGGCCAGTGGTACCCTGGGTGCATCAGGAAGAGCGTGACCAGCAGGCCAGGGGAGGTGATCCTGCCCCTCTACTCAGCCCTGGTGAGGCCACATCTGGAGTGCTGTGTCCAGCTGTGGGCTCCTCGGTGCAAGAAAGACAAGGAGCTACTGAAGAGGGTCCAGTGGAGGCCATGAAGGTAATTAAAGGACTGGAGCTTCTCTCTTACAAGGAGAGACTCTGGGAGCTGGGTCTGTTCAGCCTGACTGACAGGGGATCTAATTAATGCATATAAATACCTCAAAGACAGGTGCCAATAGGGTGGTGGCATTTTTTAGTGGTGTCCAAAGACAGGATGAGGAGCAATAACCATAAACTAAAACACAAGAAGTTCCATGCCAATATGAGAAAGAACTTCTTTACATTGAGGGTGGCAGAGCACCAGGACAGGCTGCTCACAGAGGTCATGGAGTGACCCTCTCTGGATACATTCAAAACCCACCTGGATGCATCCCTGGGTAACCTGCACAAGGTGACCCTGCCTGGGCAGAGGGGTTGGACTGGTTGATCCCCAGAGGTCCCTTCCAACCCTATTGATTCTGTGATTCTGGTGCCACAATGGACATCTCTGTGGGAGTGGACTGAGCCATAAGCAAGGAGAGGCCCTTCATCTTGTAGACTTTTCTTGATTCTTATTGGCTATAACTCACTAGGTTTTGAATGGCAATGCCTCTCAACACTTGACTATTTACACAGCCCTTGTATCAACAAATATTTTCCCCAAAGTGTTGCAGCAATTAACATATAAATAAACCATGTCTTTTCAAAGCTGGTGACATATGTTAGCAAGTGTTTGCCAACACAAAGCTTAGCATGGCAAATACAGGGAGATTCCATTTCTTCATCTTTTCAGGCAGACTGCTGCTAAGACAGGCCATTAGCAAGTTGTATAACCTCCAGTTGTGATCCATATGGCAGGAACTAACAGCCATCAGCCACATCCATCCCACCAGCCTAGCCAGTGCATTGGCAAGGATTTTCAGGAATGCAGATTACAAGGTACAAGAAAGCAATACAGACATGCATCCATGCATCCACAGCTGACAAAATTTGTCATGGCTAAAATCATAGAATCACAGACCCACAGAATCATTAAGGGTGGGAAAGACCCTTAATGTCATTGAGTCAAACCATTAAACCAACACTAAACCATGTCCCCAAGTGCCACATCTACACATGTTTTAAGTGTCTCCACCACTTCCCTGGGTAGCCTGTTCCAATTCTTGAAAACCCTTTTTCATGAAGAAATTTTCCCAGATATAAACCTCCCCTGGTGCAACTTGAGGCCCTTTCCTTTTTTCCTAGCATTCATTCCTTGGGAAAAGAGACCAACTCCCACCTGTCTCCTGGCTATACCAACTACCTCCTTCAGGCAGTTGTAGAAAGTGATAAGGTCTCCCCTGAGCCTTTTTTCAGACTCCTTTCTTGATATTGATTCTCCACTTCTCTCCAGTTTTACTGCAGAGGATTTAGTCCTCAATATTAGCATTGTAACTCTTCAGAGATCTGCATCTGTGTCATGATGGATTAATGCAGATCATGTCACTGAGCTGAAAGCTAGAGGTGTCCTATCTGTCAAACCTAAATCATTCTTGTAAAGAACTGCTCCACTGTATAAAATATTGCAGACTTCATCCCTTTGTGTGGGAAAATATTTGATAAAATAAGCTAAGATAGTAGAGTGGCAGCTTACACTAGATGGATGGATTTCTGCTGTCCCTCTGTGGTAACAGACAGGGATAGTGAGCTTGATTTCCAGATCTTCTAATGGAGCTATGGACAAAACTGGAGTAACTAATTTTTTTTTTTTTCCATTGGTAGATACTTGTGGATATTCCTTCTATCTTAGAGGTTCAGAGCACAAAACTTAAAAACCTCTGGTGTAGCAATTGCAAAGAAACCTCCCTGAAATAAAAGTCCTTCATTTTTGCTCTGTCCACCTGACAGGAGCCTATCTCAGTTTAATGGAAAGGTGTCAGGAGATTTCATGAAAGCAGAGAATGGGTTGGGGAACGTGGCTACAGGAGCACTGTGCAAGAAACAGATGCTCTGGATGTTTTTCCCAGTATCCTTCCCAAGCTGAGTACTTTTCATCCACCAGTGCCTCTCCCCATATCACAAACTCCCAACAGTGAAATCCTTAACACTTTATACATTAAAATAAATAAATAATTAAATAAAAGAACCAGCTTTAATTCAGATTCAAGCTATAGCTTATTCATTTACATCATTCTAAACAAAATTGCAACCAGCCTACCTGGTGTGCTCTGCATCTAGGTTAGCTTGAAACAAGCCAAGTCTGATATCAGAGCATAAGAAAGCTGGGCTGGGTCCTCTCATACTGACCATACCTCATCAGGTATCTAAAATCCTTAAATTCTAAAGATCTCCCATGGCAATGAGAATTTTTGGGCCTTTCATCTCTTGTGCCTGATTAATTGTGTTCTGTGTCTTGACAGAACTCACTATCCTGATCTGTCATGGCCACTTGCAGAAGCAACAGCTGAATGTACCAGATTATCGAACACTGAAATAAGAATAAGGAACCTAAAGTACATTGTAAATACAATTATGGTGCTGACACCATAAAACCCTGGCTGATCACTTCTTTGCCTGAGGCATCGTGGAAACATATGTTTTTGTCAGTAGAACACTTAAGATACCCTCAGATTATTCTGTCTTGCTCTGGCTGGGTGCTCTATTGCAAGTGTAAGTTTTGCTTGTATTCAGGAGCTGAGAGCTAATGGGGTCACTGATGAGGCAGGGCTGCTCAGACCTATTGAGAACTTGGTGTTTAGACCAAAATATGAGCTTTGATTTTAGAACTATTTGTTTAAAAGAAAACAAAAGCAAAAACAAACAGCCTCTCACACACACACACACCCTCTCCTCCCCACTCCACAAAAAAAACCCAACAAAACAAACCCAGAAATAATAGTAAAAAGCATATTTTAGTCTTTAGCAGTTAAAAACCCTTTAAGGAAAGGGAGATGATTCAGCTCTGTTTATGAATTGTGTCTAACATTTCTTCCTACAGAGCACTTGAGATGTTTTAGCAATACAGACCAAATGCACCATTTTTGCCCAGCAAAAAACACTCATCTCTAAGTCACAGGGATATCCTCTGTCATTCTCTCTTTGCTTCTGACCCTTTGAGTCTTGCCCTTTTTCCTGCACACCACTACTTTCGCAAGGATGGTGAGTAGGAACATCCTGGTGCTCGGGACCTGACCCTAAAACTGTCAGGCTGAACTGAGCTGAATGCAGATCTCCTGATCAGTGTCTGAGCACTGAACAATGTAGAAGACAGCCATGACCTCTTCTTCCCCCCATAGGGCAGCTGCTTTTCAAAAGGGGAAAGTGATTCATTTCCTTGGTACTCAGCCTGATCACTTTATACTACATATTTAGGAAACAACTTTGGACTGTGAATCACAAAGTATTAAAGGTGGAAATTCTGAGCTGCAGAGGTAACACTTCAGAATCTCCTCTCAAATGTGTCCTATAGGAACAACTCATTTAGGTGCTCCCCTGCCCTGTGCTGGGATTTCTGGCTTTGCAAACACAAATATCCCAGATGCTGCACACAGGATGCAGCACAACTCCATCTGAGGAACCAGCTGAGCACCTTGTGGTCATTTTAAAAGTGAAGCTTTAATGTCAGCACGAGGCACTGCAGAGGATATACATCCGTTTAGGTTTGGAAAAATGGACTCAGAGGAGCATTGTGGCACAGCCAACTGTGAGGAGAAATAAGTGTTACTGACTGACAGACTTGTCAGGCAGCCAGGTATAATAAGGTTCTAGCTCCATGTGGAAATAATGGCTTGTGAATGTTTATTTACTTTCCATTACTTTCAATTTTGATATTCTAGGGAATGTTTTGGATGACAAAATGCTTTAGAGTACAGTCTTCCCTGAATAATAGAATGGAGTCAATTGGCAGAACAAATAAACTTGAATACTGAGAGCAAAAGAAAACATAAATAGGAAAGACAGAAAAGTGGTGGGAGGCAGAACAGAGAGACAAGGGAGGGAAATTGCATGCCAAGGTCACAGAGCAAGACAGTAGCTAAGACAGAAATAGAATTCAAAAGACTGGCTTGCTTAGGTATTTTTTTAAGGCTTAACAAGTTACATCCTGTTTATTAAGCTTAAACAGATTTTTTTTATTTGTTCAGCTGACTCCAATAGCAATATTGTAATATGTAAATATGAGTCAGGTTTCTTTTGAGTTCCTGAATGTTTCTCTGTGCCAGCTCATTCTAAATTATCAGCTTATTCTAAATATTGCCACTTACAGTGGGGGCTATGCTTTTACAATAAGAAAGCAGCCAGTAAGAAGTCTTGTTCTGCTGCCTCTGAGCCATCAAAATGCTACTGGCTCCATGGTCTACTGGTCTGTAGCTTGCTCTGGGAGATGGGGCCATTGCATCTTCCCAAAATAATTGGGCCAAACCTGTGAAACTTTGGGCTGAGAGCTGGAGCAGCTCCACTCTGCGTTGATCCAACTCCCTTGCAAAGCCCCCAATTGAGCCAGGGCTCCAGGAGCATTCTGAAGGGCCCAAGTCTGGGATTCTGCAAGGCAGGAATGCTGGACTCCAGTGAGAAAGCAAAAGACAAAATAGCAAATAGCTCAAATATAGTTTATTTCAAACTTTACTTTGATTTCAGATGGTCTGAGTTACACTGTGTTCCATCAGTCAGGTACCTCTCTCACTTGAGTAGGGAACCAGAGAAAAGGGAGGAGGTTGCATCCATGCATACACCTGATGGAGGGGAAGATGGTGTTCCTAAAGTCTGTTTCTTCAGAGAACAGGGTTAAACCTGCCCTTGACAAGGTCGTGTCTTACTCAGTTAAGAAAATTTACCCTGTGTAAAAATAGACAAAAACTGGTCGTCAATCTTCACTGAAGCTTTTAAAAATACTTCTTAGTTATTACAGATGGAGTGGGACCAAAACCTACCCTGTTAATTTCTTCCACTATAAAATATGAAGATATGTGACTCAGTTCACTGTGCACACCAGTGCAATTTCTGAATCTTCTCATAATAGCTGGTTTGGGTCCATGCTTTTCCTGATACTATCTGCTGGCTTCACAGGTTCAGCTTTGCCTGTATTGCTTTGGGTGTTGCTTTTCATTTTAAATATCTTCAAATGAAAATATTAATCTAAATAACCATGAATCATGGACATATTTGGATTTAGAGCTGAACTTGATGCCATAGAGGCATCTGCTGAAGATGGCCACACAGAGTGGCTTTCCTGAACCTCAAAAAATCCTTGTAGTTTTTTAAGTATTGTGACACCAAGGTCTCAAAATACAAATTTTTAGTGTTGTTCCAGTGGAACATAGGGGTTTTTCAGTATATGTGAAAAATATCATATTGCTTCCCTTTAATTGCTGAACCATGAATTTTGTGGGTCTAATTTCACATACTCCCACATTAGAAAATGCACTGTATAATCTCTCTTCATCTCAGCTTCTCCATCAATCAACTGGGAATAATAGCAACTGATTTAGGAGTACTATGGACTTTAATTAATGTGTGTACAGCATGTTGAGATCCCTGAAGAATAAGATGCTTTAGAACATCAAAGAATAAACAATGACATTCTTTGTCTTATGTCCTGGAGTCAAGATACTTTAACATTAAGCTTCAGACCTACAAGGGATTGAGATAGAATCCCTTTGCAGCACGAAGTAAAATCAAAATGTGCAGCTGCCAACTATTCTATACAAAACAAATTCACAAGCACTTATTTCCTATATTCTCCATCTGAGAAAATACTTCTGCATGTTTTCCCACTCCTTGTTCTATCTCTAATCTTACTGTTGCTGACATTTTCAGCTGCAGACTGCAACAGGGTGATCCCTGTTAGCTCCGTGATGTTAAGGAGTGATGCTTGAGGTTCTCACATTAACAACACCAGCACAGGCAACAGCCATCTGATAAATCTCAGCTGATCTCTGGGTGTCCATGAGGCCTGCCCACAGTCAGAATGGGCAGAATTTGGTACATAACATACCTTTAGAGCAGAGCCAGTGCCCCCAGGTTTGGGGCTGAGTGGCCACACTGCAGTGCCCTCCCAAATTACAAGGCAGCTGCTGTGCCGACCTCCGTTCTCACCTTGCTCGTCCTGCATACAGCAATGGACTCTTTGCTAGAGGAGCCAAAGTTTGGCTTCTGACCCTGCTGAAGGCTTGTGAAGGTATTGAAAGACCCTGAGAACTTTTGATTACTATATCCTTACTACAAAGTGAAGGAGTAACCCCCTTGGAATTACAGGTAACCTGAAGTCATGACTTCTTTATTCCACCCACCCATCCCAAACTCCCTAAAGAGAAGTGTGAGATAAAATATCATGTAGCTCTGGAGAGGATTCCTTCTTTGAGAAATAAGAGGCAGGCAGAAAGCCCAAGTGAGAATCCCTATTACATCTACCACTAAAGCAAACCCACAGATGAGGTATCACACAGAAACAGAGTGTGTATATATAGCTACTGACTGCTGCATCCACAGACACAAAGTGCCAGAGTGTTCCAGAGTTGAGTACTATTCCTCTGCAAATTCTCAACTATAAGCAGTCAATGATATTTTAACTTAAATTAATTTTATTCAGGGGCCAAAAACTCAGAACCTCAAAATTTTTCCTTCCATCTGCATCATTTATGAACATCATGTAATGATAAATATTGTTCGTTATTCATAAACAAAACTAAATTTCCCAAATCCTGTGAATATTAACTAAGATGCCTTAAAATTTTCAATGCTCCAGAACTTAATTCAGTCTTCTATACAACTTTTCAAACATTAAATAGAAATCAAATATTTTATGATAACTGAAATGTCATTACCCTTTGAAGTCTATAGCTGAGAGAGCAAGTTTCTGTTTTGTTTTGTTTTTTTTTTACAGACACAGGCTTTTCATTCTCCTCAGTTTAGGTTTGCCATTTTTCTGCCTCCTTATTTAGTGTCTGCAGAGGCAGGGAAAGGCATCCACAAAGCCAAAGAGAACACTGGAGGTCACACAGGATTAGCACAGAGCATTTTTGAGTCTCAGGCCAGACTGTCGGCTGGTGCAAGTCAGCAAAGCTTGACTGGCCAAGGATATGCAGCTGGAGTTTGCAAGGCAGCAAAACTCTCCAAACAGAGTACAAAAATACACCTGGCACCTACATGATGGTATTCTTCAAGGAAATAGATCTTGTCTGTCTGGGGCTAGAATTTCTGAAGAGGCAGGGAAATGCTTTCAGGAGTGAGGCCGTGTTGCACTGGGAGGTTCAGTCACTCACAAGACGTAAAAAAAAAGCAGAATAACATACAGCAAAGTTGAGTTTTCCAATTTTTCACCCAGAGGAGGGATTACAAGTCTGTAGCTTCCCCTTCCCTCCCTCTTTTCACTGGACTGCTGGCTCTTTCCACTCCTGAGCCCCAAAGTGAGTCATCCCTTTGCCCTGCCCAGGTTCTGCACTGAGATAGGGCTGTGCTTCTTCCCCATCCCTAAACAGTCTCTCTTATGGTCCCCTTCAGACATACCTTGATTCCATTGGAACATATGAAAGCATTAGAGGGAGAGGACTCTCATTTTCCTGGCTATCACAGTTTGGAGTGTGCCAATTTCCAACCCTGGGATTGCAACCAGCTGTTATCAGCACTGTGGCTGTGCCTCCGTGGTGTGAAATCTGCCTCCTGGTGACTGCAGGAAAGGTCAAGGGCAGGGCTGGTCCTTGCAGTGAAGATGGAGATCACTGGAGCCTGGGAGCCCTGAGAGGAGTTTGTGGATGAAAATATTAGTTAGACATCATGACTGAAGGGGAAAAGGAAGGAACATGACTCTTCTCTAGGCCACCACACACACATGACAACAAAAAATTAATCTAGATTATTCTGTGGCTTTTACTAATGTTAATCCAAATTGTCCTCCAAAACATCTGGGTGCTACCAATAACTAACAGAGTGAGCTCTTAAAGATATGTCCACTGCAGATAATTGTGCTGCTGCCCTGTGTAGAAAAGGTTCTCTCATATGAGATATTTTGCTGAATGTAAAGCTCAGGGACAGTCTGATATTGAGGCTTTGCTGGAAGAATTTTTAGGACAATTGAATAAAATAGAAGAGACGAGACCTTTCATTTTGACAGCATTCATTCACTCATTCATTCATTCATGAGTTTTCAGGAATTCAGTTGTGAAATTGCTGAGCTGCAGTATGTTTTATTTTGCATAAATAAGCTTTGTTGTCAAAGTTAGGAAAGATGGGATATGTGACAGTCACCTTTAAAAATGGTTCAGGGATAAATTTTGTCATGATTCAGTCAAACCAGTAGAAACAACAAATAGAGTTGAATTAGTAGATGTGGGTAGGACAGAGCCACCACACTCATAGTGGAAAAGATGCTTCAGCTAAGATAATGAAGTTTATCTTAGAAAAGCTTTTCATAAGGCCCTTTAGTACAGTCTTAGAAAGAAAGGAAATTTTCACAGGACAAAGGAAAAAAATCATCATCACAACTTGAATCAACTTAAAAGATGGAAAGGAAAAGTTAGGGATAAATGTCAAATTTATACAACTGAAGGAAGGTCATAGTGGAAATCCACAGAGATCCATGTTCTTAAAGCATACAAAAAGCAGTATAGAAAGAGGGTGAAGATCTATGTGGCAAAGACTGCAAATGAAGTAATATAATGAAACTTAGAAATAACAAAAAATTTATAGGAAAGTCTCATAAAACTGAATGAGAGGGAAAAAATGGCAGATCCAATACATATGCCAAACAGTATAGATAGAAATCATATCTGCATGGCCAAGGACTGTGCTTTAGCTTTACTCAGTCATGGTAAAGATCTGGGAAATGCTGAGTGCAATGCCCAATAAAACATCCCTCAGTGCTCAAGGGCAGTCAAAATTTAAGCAGAGAGCTACCAGAAGGGTACAGACAAACATAAAGCATCTATATGCTCTATATAAATTCACAAGATATGAATGGATGAAAAGCCTTTAAATCTAGTGTCTAGTCCCAATGACCCCATTCTTTTCTTATTTACAGTCATTGTGAGCAATGGGTTATTAAGGTAAATGGACTTTTGTTTTGACCCTGAGGGGTGGCTCTTGTGTTAAGTAACATGACTAACAGCTGTTAGACATTTGTTCGAAGTCCATACCCCAAGAAAAATTACACTTAAGAATAAGACAACAATTGGATATTGACAGGCAGGCGTGATGACATAAGTTTTGCAGAATGAGTGATTTCTGAGTATTCACAGTAACCTGGTGTTCAAAGGGTAGATTTTTCACTGGTATTGTAAATTAGACCCCCTATCAGGTCCCTCAGGCTGGACAAGCGCAGACACTGATTATTTCTGAGCACTTCACTCTCTAGATACATTATTACTGACAATACAATCTTCTAAATTGTTTTACAGACCCCTTAATTTTAGGATATTACGTTGTCTTCCCTATTGCTAAAAGATATTTCTAATCAATATCCAGGTTTGTTGAATTATTTTCCCCCTCTCACGCTGATTTACTGGCAGCATTTAGAAAATGCAGCTCTCTTCTCCCAATGATTTACAATATAGGGACCATTCTCACCATTTTGAAAGTGGCTCGCTGGCTTTCCTAAAATCTGAGTAAATTAATTTCCACTTTATAATAAGGAAAAGATACCCCCAGGCTCACAGTTAACATTTTCTTGAAGGGATACTGGATGTCAAGATTTCCTGGGAACTTGGACAGACTGCTTAACCAGAGGCTGTGCAGGTGGGAAAATCAGGAGTGACAAGGAGCACAGCATGGGTACATGGACTCTGAAGGCCTTTTATCTTCCCTATGGGGTGGACACAGGATCCATACAGACTGAGCTCTGCCTGTTCTTCCCCCTCTTCCCCCTCTCTGGCAGGAAGGCACCTGGGTATGGTTGAATTAGAGCCATGGCTGAGGGCTGGGAGAGATGTGATGGAGGCATGCACAGCACAGAGTGGAGCCCACATCTCCAGGGTTTAGGTGACACGAAGGACAAGTGACAGCAGAGGCAGGGCAGATTCAGGGCAACAGGGTCACGTTAGAGGCAGGGGATGGATGCTCCGGGGCACAGACAGACCTGTTCACGTTGTCGTGGCTGCTGAGCTCAGGGCTGCTCTGCCCACCCTTGGCCAGGGGAGTCTGCAGGTCACTTGGGTCAGGTAAGCCTGTGGGGATGGACAGCAAGCTGAGCCTCTGGGAATCTCCCTTCCTGTTGTCCTCCAGGAGAAGCCATTGAGTGACTTTTTCGTGGGAGTCAGACTAAACTCTTTAAGATCTGCCCTCGCTTTTGGAAGAACAAAATACTGCTGCTGTTATGGTGAGAAGAGCAGAGACAGCTTGGCTTCTGTTTCTACACAGACTGCAAACAGCAATTCTGCTGTGCAGAGCACTCAGCTCAGTGTATCTTCCTCTGAACACCTTTCCCCTGGGGCTCATTGGCAGGCGTCAGCTCCCTGCCTCCTGACTGATGCTTAAGACTCCCTGGCACGGTCTGGAGTGCTCTAACTGAAAGGGCAGCTCCTCTTGGCTGGGGCAGTCGTGTCAGCCCCAGCCCCCTCACCTCTGGAGCTGAAATTATTTGATAAAAATGCCACTGCAGCAGCTATGGGCAGACAGCTCTGCCCCTCCCTTGTCAGTCACAGCTATCTGCCGGCTGCCTCTGCGCTTTTCATCTCCCTTGCAAGTTGGAGGAAAAGAAATAATACATAGCTCAGCTGTTTCTGTCTGTAGGCATTTAAGCTGGTAAGGCTCAGCTGTATAAATCTTCCCAGCTGTGAGAACCTCAGTGCTTTTATTCCCATGATAAAGCCTTTGGCTCTAAATGTGTTTCAGGGATATTCAAAGTGGAAATCTTTCTCTCCATCTGGGGAATTGCTTGGTGTCGACTGACAAGGAAATGGAAGGTCAGTAGCATTAAAAAAAAAAAAAAAAAAAAAAAAAAAAAAAAAAAAAAAAAAAAAAAAAAAAAAAAAAAAAAAAAAAAAAAAAAAAAAAAAAAAAAAAAAAAAAAAAAAAAAAAGCACCCTGGGTTATAGAATTAACTTTATACTAAACCTCAGTGTGTGTTTTAGGAAGAGAGGAGTGGGAAGGAGGCATGGGGGATGGGAGGTTTGAAGGTTTGACTTGCGCAGAGCCTTTCATTGGAAAACGAATGCAGCCATCCCCAAGGCGCTGTGCTGCTAAAATCTGGCATTTTCCTGCTCCAATGGAAAAGGCAGACCAATACTTTCCCTTATAGTAACCTTTGCTGATTAATCACTGTAGTGACATTGAAGTCAGTTCCAGTGGGAAATAATTGCTGTCGCTCTCAGACACAATATGGAAATAAGATGCCATGGTGACAGCAACTGTTTTGAAGGGCTGGCAAGGAAATACCGATCAAAGATCAATGTCTGGCAGGCAAAGTGTTCACTTAAAGTCAAGGAGAGAATAGTTTAGGTGGAGAGGTTTCTCTTGAAACTGACAGAATTTGGACAGGAATGGGCAAAATCAAATAAAAACCTGGATACAAGGAAATTTTAGTGCTGCAGATTGGCTTGAAACCCAGGGCTCAGACTTGCAAAAGAGCATGGGCACTCCTAAACTGAAGGGTATTTCAAAGGCAGCTGCTCAGATGGGTGACAGCCCCCTTGCTATAGTGCCAGGATTTGGCTTCCACTCTGGATTCTGCTGTACCTTTCCTGTTGGTGACCATGAACAGGATCCCAGTTGCTTTTTCTGCCTCAATTTTTCATCTATAAAAAGGGCAATGAGCCCTTTCCTTTCTCCAAGTGTGTTGTAAAGATATCAAAATGCCCATTGCTCTGTCTGAGTAACATAATGAGATGGACTTGAGATGTTTTTGCTGCCCAAACTTAGATTATTAAATAAATATTTCCCATTGGTATGTAATTATAATTTTGTTTCAGGTAAGTCACAAAGAGCTCTGTTTGTGGAACTGATATATGCAAGCTTATACATGGAAGAAATTATGGTCTATCCAGCTAAGTTTTATTCTTAGGTCCCTGAAAACAGCCAGATTTTATCCTTCTTCACCACTCCAGTAAGATCATCACTCAACAGATTAAATATCCTGTTGTGATTCATGTCCTCAGCAGACAACTGTATAGGAAAGCTAAAGGAGTCTCTGTTTCAGAGATAAAAAGTGCACAACAATATTAACCTACTGGCAAATTTGATTTTAAACGTGTAACTGAGAGTTTCCCAAGCATATAATATTCCAACGGATTGGCTTCTTTAATAATAATAATAATAATAATAATAATAAATAAATAAATCACCTAACTCTAAGGAATGATATATTGTCAGCATTAACAATACCTTAATGATATTTCTCCTCTGGGAATAAATACATGGATTTGAATAATATACAGAGCTATCAACAAAGCAGAAGCAAATACAGCACCTACCATTTCCCCTGACTCTCATATTTCTACGAGGTAAATGAAAGCAAACCAAAGCAAATCACTGTGATCATGAAAACATATGGCATCAAAAGCAAGGGGCTGCTCCACATGGCTTACATGGGAAACAGAATCTGACTTCCATCAGCATAATGAGAATTTGTTTCCATGCTGTTCTGATAAAGCAGGCCTCAGCTAGGAGGATAAATATGTTGGTGTCTAGGGATAAATTTAATTATTTTACATTTTTCATTGGTTTTATATGACCAAGGAATGCAACTTCTTGCCTGCCATTAGCAGGACTTGGATGGCTCATTGCTGCCTGCAGTAAACTACTCTAGATAAGAAAAATCTCACAGGAATGAGCTGAAAGAAGGGAAAATAAGGGCAACCTGAGAATCAGCACACAATGTATTGGCAATAACAGCCTGCAATAATACCCAGCTTCACAGATCCAAGGAAGGATGAACTGGGAAAAGAGATGGATTTTTCTGTGTAGGAAATGGTAACTAATGCCTTGAGTCAGAGTTTAAGCTTCACCACTGATGTCTCATTTCTAAGACATTTAGAAAGAAAGATGTGTCTCATGAACTTGTGAGGTGCCCTCTTACATTGCTGGTGTTGTGTCACATTCTGTGCATGGACCTTAAGCCTTGGTGCAAAGTCCAGCCAGGCAGATCAGCTGGGAACCTTAGAGAGGTAATTTTACTCACCATAGGAATGGCCTGAGAGTCTAGTAAAGATAAGGATGTTTCCCTCTCTCTAATGGAGAAATAAAAAAAGAGGTAATTCTGCAGTAGGATTTGAAAAGCTGATAGCTCTAGCCCATGAGCTACCTCTGGGAGGAGCACACCAGTCCACTTCTCAGGGCTGCCCACCCAGCCCTTTGCCTGCCTTGATCTTTTAGACTGGATGGCCCAAATTCTCAGTCATTAGTACATATCACACCTACTGATGTGACTTTTGAAAATTGATTTTGGTGGGAAATGGCATCCAAATTCTGATTGTGATAGAAGCTAAGCTTTTTGTGAGACAAAATATGGTGATGTATAACATCTACTACAAAGAGGCTTTGCTGATGCTTAATGCAGAAGGATAATCTTTTCACTATAATTTTAATTGTATTTCAGTCAGAAATTCCTATAACATTTCCTGTGTCCATGTCCTTTATTTTCTCACCTGTTACGTCAGATGAAAGACGACCATCAATCAATATGAGTCACACACCAGAGCTTGTTTTTGCCAGCTCTGTGCATTAAAATGGGCAGGAAGAAAATTAATGACCTACCAGGCACAAATCACAATTGCAGCATTTTAGAAGTTGTACAGAGAAAAACTAATTAAACTGGCTGCCACAAACCCAGGACAAGAAACTGGGAAATGTGCCAAAACAGTTCCCAAAATAGCTCCTTTCAAAAATGCAAACTTTCTTTTCTCTTCTTTCCTCACTTCCTTCCCCTTTGTAGTCACCCTGACATTTTTTTCGGCATAGAAAATCTAGGCAGTACCTTTCTTCCATCCAGCCTCCAAAAAATTCTGCAGATTTGGGTTAGTGTTTATGCACAGAACATTGAAATCCATCACAATTCATAAAAGAGCATAGTAGGTCTTATCCTATTGAAGAACCAGCCCTCTACCAGCATTCCCTGTGGATGGGCCTCAGCCTTGTCCCACTATGGCCATCCTTATGCTCTCGTTAAAGAAATAGGCAGCAAGATGGAGGTTTGCCAGAAACAGATGATGAGAAAAGAGGTGACAGAGTCAAAATAGATCTCCTGAAAACTGGTTGGAGAGAAATGACACACAAAAGAAATCCACAAGGAAAAGGACTCTCCTTGAAGTCGTTGCTGTGCCTGTCTCTGTCCCACATTTTTGGTTGGTGACATTGGAAGACGCACATTTTCTGCATGTCACTTCACTATTTAGAAAATTAGTTTTCCATTCCAGTTAGGCCCTATAGCTCTTCAGGATGAGAAAATCTCTCTTATTACCCATATGACAAACACCATAGATTCTTTAGGAATATGAATTGTACATTGTCCTTTCTGGCTCCACTATTTCTTTATTTGCATTTAAAACCAGAGTATCACAGAAAGAACCATCTTTGGAGTACATTAGAGAAACAGATGGGAACCCTTCTAAATATGACATAAGTGCTTTTGGTTAATTACAACCCAGAACTAGAGCATAGACATGCAATGAATGGGAAATTCAGAAGTTTCTCCTATATCCCAGCTGTCAGAAGGTACCTCATTTCCAAGCTCATGTAGATAGGAATTCCATCTCTAAAAACACTGTAGTACGCCAATGTGTTAATTTGTTATTCGATGAGATTAATCTGTAGTAGGAGGAGGCTGCATCCCTTTATCTTCAGCAGTCTTATGCTGATTTATGCTAAAGAAGTCCTACAGAGAGGGAGATATAAAATGCATGTTACACTGTAATCAAGATTAAAAGGAATAAAGTACTTTTCTTTCTACGATCAAGTTTGGCCAGTGATAAAATATTTTTCAGGAGAGCTGACAGCCCCATGCTGCTTTTTCCCAGAGACTGATGATTCTGGCACTGGGGAGAAACTTCATCCACCCAAGTGCTGTGTCATTCTCATAAAGGCACAACACAGAATCCCCCCACGCACGACAAGAAGTTCCTTGAGTATCATCAAGCTGAGCTGAAAGTGCCAGGCTGGAAGTGAGCAGCAAAGAGATATTGATCACAGAGACAAATTTTCCAATAGCAATTTTAAACCAATCTCCCCAGAAGGCAGCTGGGTTCCAGAGACTGTGGCACCAGCTACTCCATCCTCCTGTCTCTTCAGTCAGTTCCAGGCAAAGCTGAACCCAGGTTCCCTAAACCCTCCCTTTGTGGAGCTGCTGTGTAACTCAGGCTAGCAGATCTGGGGATCCTTGGGGATCCTTGGTGCAAGTTTTTTATTCACCATTAGAAAAGATGCAGCTGGGGTTTTTCCCTTGTTGAATTGATCTGTCAGTTCTTTTGTTTTTTATGGAAAAAAAAAATAGCTTAAATCTGAAACTTTGCCCACTGAAGGATGTGATGTATGTGCAGACTGAGAATTTAGATTAAACTCTGATGTGTTCATCAGTTCCCAGATAAAATTTTCAGAAGCAACTAAGTGACTTAGGATCCTACTTCTTAGTTGTAATTAAAATAGTTAAGAATTTTCATTGCAGTGGAAATCTGAGCCAGTCATGAACCTAGATGGCCTTTGGGAGTTAATTTAATTTAGGTCTCAGGGTCACCTAGACTTTTTTGAAGATACTCTAGTTATTTTTTAATTGAATGAGATCCTAAGAATGGGCTGAGAGAAGACTGAGTAGTACTCCATACATCTATAATCTGTGCTAAATACTGTACAGTTTAGTCATTTCTCCAAAAAGTAATAAATTTGTTAGACCAAGATAAACTCACCAATGTCAAAAAAGTTTGCTTATGGGTGAAGAGCAGTAGCAGTTGTGAGGATAATATCCCTAATCCTTTATGCAATAGATCCAGGGCACAGTGAACTAAATGCCATTTCTCCAGGCTTTAAACATACATGCACTTAAATCATCCTTCTGGGATATAGGAGTGTCTGTGCTGGAAGTTCGCCTGAAGTTTAAAGCACTAAAATAGCATTTCAGACATAGCAGAAGTCAACTGATTTTAGAGAAATTGTGACCATAGGATTAACCATTGCCCTCCCAACTTTGCAGCAGCACAGTATTCTCCTCTCTTTGTCAGAGAGGAAAGTGCTGTTAGGGCTGAGGTGTGGTCAAAACTGCATGGTCAAGACAGCAGTGAATTTGAGCTGTCCTTTTGCATCCTGGTTTTCAGCATCAGGGAACAACTGTGAGAGAGTTGGGATCAGCAGGAGGCAGGGTGGAACTGTGTGCCTAGAACACGTCAAGGCCTGCATCTTTAGAGATCTATCATATGCTTGCACAGCCCTTGCCTCCTAAGCTGACCCCTAATTCCTCATCCTGTCCTCCTCGTGTGTGCTGGCTGGGATGGCAGTGGGGCAACCTCCTTTAAGTACAGACCAGCAGGGAGACACTGGGCTGTTGCTGCCTGTGAGCTGCCAGCAGCACATGCCTGGAAAATGATAATTACTATAGCATGCTTTTCTGCTTACCTTTTTGCTCTCTTCCTGGGTGAGCCCAAAATCCAGAGAGTTGTGAAGTGGTTTATAGCTCAGGTCTGTTTCTCTCCTGGCTGTATGTTGCTGGGTGCATGTAGTTATTTTCTAACAGATCAATCTTGTCAACAAGAAATTAGCAAATTTAGCTTCTCATTTCTCTGGATATAATGATAGATTCATAGACATTAAGTGGCTGGTACTTATAGCTACCTCACATTAGTCTTAGACTGTGGCTAAAGCACCACATTTTGGTTGTGGGACACAGGATTCAACCTCATGGCTCCAACTGTCATGCCTAACTCAGGTATGTATCTCAAGGGATAAAGACAAAATTAAAACAAATTCTGCTTCTAATACTGTGAAATTTGATTAGTGCAGAAAGGGCAACTCTGAGCCGATATTTGATATGGTGATGATCACATTTAACCCCATTAGTCATTCCTGATTTGCTTAGCATGTGCATCATGCTGGACAAAAAAAAAAATATCCAGAGACCAAATCAATATGTTTCTTTTAACACTGGGTGTGCCCTTGTTTCTTTCAGTTCACAATGACCTCAAATGCTGACATCCAGATTTGATCCAAGTTTTTATTCTGCTCTACAGAGATAAGCAGAATGGAGAACTCCTGATTCCAGTGCTAATGGAAGCAGGAGTTACAGCCATTCTGGCAAGATAATAAAAGTTATTTTGTGCATCACAGTGTATCCAGTGGCACCATTAATTGTTCATTGATCCTCTATACCTAAAAGGTTGCAGTAGGGTTGTTTGCCAGCATCAGTTAAGCAGAACAATGGTTGTGATTGGAAAAATATTGAACACTTTCTATGCTGATGTTTTGCCTTGTCACAGTTCTTTTTCTGCTGGGTTACTCTGTTCTGACCTGTCATGAAACACCTGTTCTTCAAGTGGTGTCTTTGCATGTTTTCTCTGTTAGCCTCTCTTTCTCTCTCCTCTTTGTGAAAACATAGTTCTGACAGTGACTTTGGAAAACCTCACAGCTGTTTTTCTTATTCTGAAGAAAAGTCACCCCACCACCCACAAAGGAACCCACTTGGCTTTTCTTTATGACACTGCCATTGTGTGGGTCTGTAAAACACCCTGCTTCTTAAAAACTGTGCAACCAGCCACTGTTGTGCTATTTTATTTCTCTCTTTGTAATTTTGGTTTTGGGTAAAACTGGATTTTTTTTCTCCAGGACAATGGCACAGGGGGAGGAAGGGAGCAAAATTTTAAAAAGAGAAAAGCCTGATGGTCAGTAAATAATGAAAAACACTGATGTAGCTGAAAAGACTTCATGAATCAATGAGTCATCTGGACAAAGGCATGTTGCAGAGCTAGGAGTCAGGGAAACATCAAGACATTTGGCAAATCCAATGAGCTCAAATAACAGATGTATGTAGCAGTGCTGTGTGACATGAAGGATGAATCTCATAGTCAGGTTAACCCTTCAACAATGGCAGGCATAATGCCAGTCTTCTAAGCACTGACTGAGATGCTGGGCAGGAAAAGTGCTGTCTTCTCATGGGGAGAGACTGATGTAAATAGGTGCGTAAATAGTCGTTTTCCTATTCAACCCTTGTTTTTGTGGGAGTGACAACCACATGAAAAGCTGTAGTAAACTACTCAGTACAAGGTTATCCAAGCAGGCTCGGGGAAAAAAAAGGTATTTATTATTTGTTCTAAGAATGAGGATGATGTTTTTACACCTCTCAGCAGAGCAGACGCAAGGGGCTCCTTTTCTAATGCCATACAAACCCACTCCCATACCCAACAGTGCCAGTTCCACAGAAGCAGGTCAGGATCAGTAACTATCTGTGCCACTCAAAGGTGTAGAAGGGCAGACCAGAATTGTCAAAATCAGGCTTTATCATCTCCACAAATTGTGAGCACAGTACAGTTCCAGGACAAGTCCATCAGGGAGAGTCTTTCACCCCAGACAGAAAAGGGAACTGTACTGACCCAGGAGTCAGGAGATTGAGATTAAACCTACCAGTAGCACAACACAGAGCTGGAAGATTGGATTCAAGTATTTTATCTACTTTATCTGCTTTAAGAGACTTATCTGTGCCTCTTCCACAGTGAGGAAAACTGCTCTCTGGGCTTTGCTGTCAGTAGGGCAGGTACTACTCATTGATGCTATTTCTCAGGTGGGTACCTGGTAACCCACCCTAGCAGTGGGTTAGAACATGGAATTTTTTCAGAATTTAATTTCAGGGAATAGCTTTGGTTTCCATTCAGTTTCAGAAATAATTAAGAAAATTAAATAAGAGAAATTCCCTCTTTTTTCTATCTGAAAACATTTCTTTGTTTCACCTCTAAGTGATATGGCCAGTATGCCTCAAAGGTCCCCAGAGGGTCACTGAGAACATGTCTAACTAATCACCATCCTCAGACACTCCGAGGGAGGTGATTCTCTTTTAGGAGATTAACACAATGCCATTTTACCACAGAAAAGAGGTTAACTCTGATATTGATACATCTGCTAACTGCTCAATTATTTTCACCCCAGGATAGGAAAAGTCTATGACAGACTCTACAGAAAGGAGAAAATAGAAAGACTGGGAAACATAAAACTGAATGGCAGCAAAAGCTGGCTCAGTCTCACCAGTATTAATTGAAAGGATATTTCCAATAACCTTTATTTTAGTTAAAGGATAGCACAGTTTTTCCAATATTGGATTAGAATTTAGAATTAAGCCCAGCCCTTATCATGACCTTGTTGTAGCCTTGACTACTGTTGTGCAGTTTGGGTCCTTTTCACAAAATGGGGTTCACATTCCTTTCTCAGTGATCGCACAGCTTCCCACAAGGCAGAAGCCCAGTGTGGTTCCCTCTGTCCCCAGGAAGGGTCAATGAGCTCCAAGCTGAAATCACCAAGTGTTGTCAGTGTTGTCTCTCCTCACAAATGGTTTGTTAGCACAGGATAACCAGGATCCATGGGCTGCTCCAAAAAGCTCTGACAGTAACATTAATACTTCATTTCAAACTTGCTTTGGGCTGCTGCCTCTGGCCATCCCATAGCAATCAGAACAAACAACACACGGGGAAATTGGTAGCCTAAAATTGTTAATGTGCCTAAAATTTCAAGCATTTGCTGGGCATTATTTGTGAACACTCTCCAGAGTGAGAATGATGCAATTCATTAGAAAATGCATTTTCAGACCAATTTACACAGGTGAAAGAACTGACATTTCTTGAAAGAATCATTGCAAATGATTTATGTGGTTTAAGTCAAAATTGACTATGAAAGGTTGTTCGTCCTACAGCTTGTGGAGCAATTTATAGCTGATAAAAATGGCAGCATTCAGGCAGCCAATCTCTATCAAAACCAAACAAATTTATTACAGTGTCTCAAAGCTTAATACTTCCTTCACAGAGCAAAACCACAAAATATGTGTGAGTTATGTTAGTGGCATGTGTCAATGGCCAAAAAAGAGAGGTTTTGAGATGGAAAGAATTCCATACAACATACCTTCTGTGCATTTAGTCAACATCAAAAATCAGCATATTCTAACTGCAATGTTTCTTGTTCCAGTTTTCTGGAAAGACAGTTTATCCTGAAATGTCAGCACACAGAATGATGGAGGTAGGGGTACAGGACTATCCCACCAGTCCCTTTTCATCTCTGTTTTATAATTCAAGCAGTAAGGTAGAGCAGATTTGTGAAGGAAAACAGAAACCTTACTGTTAGTATTTGGAAGTTCCAGGCTTGAAAAAGAAATCAAAATACAAGTCATAGTTGAATTATCAGTCCCTAATCTTCCCCTGATGATCTATGTACTGTATTAAAAATCTATGAACCCAAAAGCACAAGTCTTAAAGGCTTGCAAAGTCTCCAGCAGATGGGGTTTTGTTTGTGCATCACTACTGGGCCACATTTGCTCAGCCTGGCATCTATTTATTCCTCTGCCTCACAATATTCTTATTATAATTTGTATATTTAAGTGCCAGATTTTCTGATTTTTCTGAGCTGCTCTCATCACTAGAACAGGCAAAACTGGCTTTAAGCCACATATCTTCCCCTGGAGTCTGTCAGATGTCAGTCCAGTACCTTGCATAAATTAGAGCAGCCTCAGGAATGCTCTGCCGAGTTATCCACACACACAAAGGGCTACTCTGGTGCCCAAGAACAACCAAGAAAGCAGAGTGCTTCAATTAAGTTCTTTTTTGCTCCTGATATCTCCTTTCCATTAGGGGAACACAAAGGACAATGTGGTTCTTGGAAGCTCCTGCTTTGTGTCATGAAGGGATTTAATTTTTAGTCGGAATCATAAGAGGCAAGAGGTACCAATTTCGTGACATTGTGGGGCTGGGACACAGAGAATGTAGCATGGCTGACATTTTATGACCAAGAATGATATTTTTCTTTCTCCTTGGTATCAAATGATACAGGAGAGTATGTTCTGCTTTCCATAATATATGAAATACGTGCTATTACATCAACAAGGTATTTTTTCACCTAATGTATCTTATATCTCAGTAATTTAGGGTACAGTCTTGCTACCTGTTCCAGGGATCTAAATGACACCAGCTAAGTGCAGATGCAAAATTATATCCATAATTTTACAGGTTTAAAATTATATTTTGTGTTAAAGACAGCCAATTGAATATAATATGTGTATATGAATGCAGATAGAGGATGTAAATTCTGACTGGTTTTCAAGGGAGTATCAGTAAAACATTGCCAAAGGAAGAGAACTGTGTGATATAATCCATCTCAGACATTATTTCATGATCAAGATAATTTTTCTGTCCCTATGGCAATATTTTACACAAGTAATGCTAAAGAAAACTGTCCCTATTTGTTTCATCATGCTTCTGAATGTAAATCTTTATTTGAAGTGCCTTCTGAAATAGAAAATAAATGCTGAATTGGAGGGCCTGTGTCTGCAAAGGTGGTGTGGGAGAGCCAATGCCTGAGTCACCAGGAAACAGCACTTACATCTGCTGTATAATCACCTCCCATGTGGAGAGAATCAAGAAAGGAGCAAGAGATATGTCTGTGCACAGTGGCATGTGTCTTTAGCACAGAATGCCTATTTTCCTTCTAATTTTATATCTTTCCATTTCTTGAAACATCTACCCCTATTAGGTGGCTAATACTTTGTATGTCTCCTCCTTATTCCATGTCCTAATTCTTTGGCCTCTATCTCTTCTAGGGATTCTACTTTTGCAATATAGTCCTGAGCATATGCATTTTATATAATGAATATGACACAATCTTTAGCATGAAAATAATTAGGTACAAAGATTTTTTAAATTATTGTATCAATATGCATAATAGGGCTGAATTAAGATTACTAAAACAGCCTTAAATCTGAATTTTTATTACATGCCTTGAAATAGCATCCATATTCCTTTTGTGTATTTCCTAAAAATGTAATTTTCCAAGGTTTTAAATCACCAAATGAGGAAAAAGGGTAGACTTTGTAGACTTTCTGTTGCACAGAGAAATGCTGACACCCACACAAATCATTGGGGAGTTGGAAACTTGAGATCTGCCTCTGCCACTAGGCTTAAAGCAGAAACTGATAGTGGTAGCTGATTGTCATCCTCTGTATGAACAGCTCAGAAGGAGAACCAGAAGCTTTTTCAGAGGGTTTTGCAGAGATTTGCTTTATAGCAGACTGGCACATAAACAAATGCATTGAAAGAAAATGTAGGCTGTTCTTGTGGGCACTGTCAAAGCCTGTCCACGAAACAAGGGCTAATTTCAAAAAACAACTTCTCTACGTTTTTTCTTTCTTTTTTTTCTTTAACTTCAACCAAAAAACCCAAACCACCTCTGGTTTGTTTGGTTGGTTGGTTTTTTCCCCAACTTCATTAATGAAACTTTCTCCTCTTTAGGAAAACAAACAAACAAACATTTGAAGCAGGCTCATAATGTGGAGTGTGAAACATCAGGCCATTAAAGATCAGAAAAATTACTGGCAGCTGGAAAACAGCCTCTCTAAGGGGATGTGTCCTACTGGTGTAATCAGCTGGCTTACAGCCTCTGTCTGAAGTAGTTGAGGGAGTTAGAGAAATTTGGGGGACTTCAGGAAGACTTCAGTATGGAACTGGAAGCATAGTAATCTATTGCTTTTTTTGAAAATCATATACATGGCCTGCAACATAAAAATAATCCACAAATATTAAAAAAATTAATGAGGTAAATGTTTATCAGACGTTACTCTTGTGCAAGATACTTTCATCAGAAGCTTGAGATAAACTGGTAACAGAGTATAATGAGGGTCCTTCACCCTCTACAGGTGTAGTTTTTCAATTCATGGGGTTCTTGATTATTTGGGTTTTTTGGTTTTTCAGTAAAACACTCATCTGGATTTATCTTTGCCCATTAGGATTTACTAGAGCTCTTCTTTTTGGCATTGTGATTAGGTCTTGCAAAACTGGAAGCTTTATATATATTTTTAAGGGAGTCATTTTGTATTTGCAACAGTGTATTTAGAGCTCCTCTCTGCAATCAGCTTCTGAGACTTCTTTTGCTCTTTTCGTGGGTATCTGAGACCAGAAAATAAAGAGATGTTAATTAGACATGTTTGTTTTCTAATTGGGGAACAGATGGCAAGATGCTCTAGTATTTTAACAGTGACTGAGGCAGGTTTTAGGGTAATACTTTTGTTTAAGTGCCTGGGAATTGTATAAGCACAGCTCAGTTGCTCCTGTTATGCAGCAGTCTGAGACTGACTGGCTGTCTCAGGACAGTCACACATCCTCTTTCAGCTCCAGCTGTTCCAGCTGAGACATGTACTCCCCACAGCTGTTCATCACTGCATCCAAATGGGAGATCTTTACCACCCATCTGATTTTTTGGTGGAGGAGCTCACACAGGCAGTCCCCAGCTTGCTCTAAGCAGATTATCTACCGTGGCGGGAGTGCTGGGCCCGTTTGCCTGCAATGCCAGGGAGCAGCAGAGCCTCCGATGGGAGGGTCAGACATTCACTGCCTGGGCTGGGAAGAGGAATGAGGTGGGGGGATAAAGTCACCTCTTGGGGAAGTGCTGCTGGAGACAGGGTGAAAGCTTGCCCAGCCTCTGGGAGTGACAACCCACTGCAGTGAGCGTGCAGAGTATCCAGATGCTTCTGTTTCATTTTTGCCTTGGAAAACATCCAAAATCTACCAGCTAGTCTCAAGGCCCTTGCTTTGAATGAGCTTGGAGCTCTCTGTATCTCTGGCAAGTTAATCACATCTCCAGAGCACTGCAGGGCAAGATCTTGAGAATATTTTTCTTTCTGAAGCAGTCTTTTATTGCCATCACAGTGAGTGGAGAAATAATGAAAAGGTGACATTGGCAAAGAAGACTGATTGTCACTAAATGATTTGACCAGCTCTGCCAAGGAAAGACAAGGAGAGAGAGATTTCAAGGAAAAATATATTTCACACTAGGGTATGAGTCTGCTGTATTCCTCTTCCACTTTCTCCCTACCAAATTTCCCCACAGATACCAAACTCTATTCCTGTTAGTTTTAGACATATTGAAGTCTCCAACACAGAGGCCTGTCATTATTTCTTGGACATGGAAGAGTCCACATATTGTAAGTGGTAACTGAGCCCAAAAGCTATAGCTGTGCCTTTGGTGATCCATGCAGGAGTTTAGGATTATAGACTGGAGTAAAATATATTGTTTTTTAAATCATAGAAAAAAATCTATAGCACATTTTAATTTTTAGAGTGAATTGTCAGAAAGAAAAAGAAAATAAAACAAAAACAAAGCTAACCAACAAACAAAACATATATACTGCTCCCAGCTGCAGTTACTAGGCTGGTCAACATAAACATTTTTATAGCATAGAATTGCTTTCTTCTGGTCTTCTGCCATCTCTTTGCTTTCTCCTTCCCCAAGGCACAGGGATGGATTTGATGACTCCTAATTTCTATGATTCTATCATAGCATCTCACAGCTTTCTAGCTAAAGTGCTTGTCAGAGTGAAATGAAAGATTTAGAAGAAGAAATGTACTGCACAGAAGTGAAAGTACCAGGGTGAGATCTAACCTAAGCTGAAAGTATATTTTGCAAAACTTTTTTTTATCAGCTATCAAAGAACAAAATTAAGGATTTAAAATGTGGAAAATTGAAGGTACTGAGCACCAGGAGGATTATCCATGATGATGGTTCTGTGCACAGAATTATCTTTGCCATTATTAGATTTGGAAATCTCATGGAAAAGTCTGTCATTCCTGTGGTTCTCAGACCACATTTTTTGACTTTCCATCTCCTCAGATCTGTTGGGGTGACATGACGCAAGTGTGTGTGGGGAAATGAGAATTTTTCTTCTTTTTGCAAACAAAAAACTGGGTACTGATTGAGTGGGCAGGAAAAGATCTTGTCCTCAAATATGTTCATAACCTCTTCAGTACTAGGAGAATCAAAAGCAAATTTGTTCATACCAACTATTGCACAATATTTTCCTATTCTTTTACAGCGCTCTGAAAACAATGTCAGTGGAAGGTACACGAGTTATTACAAATCATATGCCCTTCAAGCTTATCAATATGTACTTGGATCTGTATCATTAAAGCTTCACAGTCTTTACAGTGTTCCTGATAGTGAATAATGTGTATTTCAGTTAGAGACTGATACAGGTGTCGTTCACATAACTTTTGACACAGCTGGATCAATGCAATGTTAGACCTGTGGCACTGATAAAAGCATTAATAGATGAATGTGCTCTTCTGAAACTGCCCAAACAATGGAAAATTGTTGATGGCTTTTGATATGTTCTTGACTGTGCTCTATTCATGTATCACTCCTCTTTTCAAAATTTCTCATCCATATTTTTTCAGATTGATTTCCCAAGGGAATTTACTCGGTTTCTGTGGAGGAAACTGGCTGTTGAGGCTAAATCTGGTCACAACCCAGAGGACCATTTTCCAATCCAAGCCTATTTAGGAAGGGAATGGCAATTTGTTTTCAATGACTTCACTCACTCTTTCTGCAATGTTTCCAGTAAATGCAGGCGTTGCTCTTCTGGTGTGAGCTCAGCACATCATTCCTAATGTGGTCCTGACTGAAATTTTATATTACTTACTGAAATATGTACTTTTCTTTATATGTTCTTTATCTCTCATATTATTGTGCTGAATCATTGTAAAATGGAAAAAAAACTGATGAGCTGTCCTCAAAAAAACTAAGCGACATTAGATCATCACAACTGGTGCTGTTAAATCAAATGTAAATACTCAATTATTAGCCAGCAGATCCAAAACACTGCCAAATAGTTTTTGGTCGCTGTGTTTACACAGTGACAGATTCTCATGTTAGTCATATCCTTCTGAACAAATGTTTTGGATGGACTCTTAAATCAGTGTCCACAAGGAAATACAGGGAGGCAGCCAAACTCTGTTGAACGTCTGCCATTGACAAAGGTTAAGCATTTACAGTCACCCTCTGCCTAAGAATTCTAAGGAAATGGTCAGGAGTGAAAAACAGAAGGCGAGGATGTTCTGTACTCTCGGCAACAATGCAGTGAGGGCGACAGAAGCAATTCCAAAATAGCCAGTTAGCGGGCCAGAGCCTGCTCCCGCTAACGTCACTGGGAAAACTCCCCTTAGGTCTGAAGGGACCAGGATGGAGCAACTGGTCCTTCAAGAGAATAAGGGAAAATAGTGAGGTCTTGACTCTTCTCTTTTTGCTTCCACTTCTTGTTTAAGAAGAATCCCTATGGGACTGAATAAAACTAAGTCAGGATGTAAAGTATGTGCCTCAACCGGACTGTCAGAAAGGTTAAACATACTGCATCCTCTTAATTTCCCTGAAAAACTATACCCATTTTCCCCATTTCTTTTCTAGCCACTCATAATATTTAAGTCTATTCTGTCCCAGTTAGTTTCACTCACAAAAAATCACCTGGATTACAGTGATAGAAAATTTTTGGGGGGTGAAAATAAAATTTAAACCAAGGTGGATTTTGCTATTTCAGTCCTCACATCACACAACTATAAGTCCACATATATCTGGGATGACTTTTTGGTCACTGCCCTGTCATTTAAACCTTAACCCTCACATAAACCTTATGCAGGGCAGATGGATGTGCATGATTTACTGACACAATTCTGCTCTGACACCTCTATAGCACGTTGAATACACCTGCACCCAAAGAATGGAAAGTCATGGACAACTGCTGCAGACACACAGGACACAGGGGATATATCCTTCCTTGCCAAGGACAATACAATTTTTTGTTTTCTTTGTTTTTCAGGGTAAAATTGAATCTGAAAGGCAGCAATGCTTCTATAGATATTAAAAAAGTAAATGCAAAGTAGGGAAGATATATTTACTTAAAATTTACTCCCTTAGCTGCTTTTGGTCTATAGTGTTTCACTTTTGTTATCCCTTAATAAGCAAGGGATGATGATTTGTGCATAGGCTGAAAATATAAATCTTATTCCTAAAGTCAGACAGTATTTGAAGAATGAAAAATTGTTTTCTCAAACTTCCAATTTGTAGTACTTAAAGAAAGTACCACTGAGGATATAAAGCATGGAGCAGCACATTGTTTTAGCCTTTTTAGGTTTGTAAAGTTAATTTAGTTTCTATAAATTAGGATACGCTCCAGAGCACACTCTAGTCAATGGCAAGACCTGTGAACAGCCATGGAAGACAGCTTGGGCTTTTATTCCCTGTGCAGCAAAGCACAGAGGACCTGTGAGGTACCTACTGCTCTGTGGAAGAGGTGAGGGGAGAGAGCTACAGTGAGACAAGGATCAGCTGGCATCATGGAACCACACATCTCCTGCTCCTTCTGGTCTATCAGAGGTGGCACCTTCTCTAGGAAGGAGAAGATGAGATGGAATGAGTTAAACATTTCATGCCCAGGCCCAACATTGACCCAGACATTATTCAGTTCTCATCACATGTCCACACAAAAACCAGCTGATGGGAAACTGTGGGGCCCTCTGAGAAACAAACTCTTGCAGTCAGCCAGACCTCCCAAAATCCATCTCTTGCACCATGAGCTTGAAGTCCACTTTTCCCCATTTTTGCCATGATTCTGTTCTAGTGAGAAACAGCTACAAGTGATTCCTCAAAGCACAAAAACCAATTCAAAAGGGAGTGAAAATATTGGCCTTTAGCCTTTACAGAGAACTTCAAAGGGTTTTAGTGAAGCTCTGAGGAACCTGGTCTAGTGGAAGGTTTCCCAGCCACCTCATGCAGGGGTTTGGAACTAAATGATCTTTAAGGTCCCTTCCAACCCAAGCTCTTCTTTGGATTTGGGCCACAATTTCATCTCTTACATAAAAATCCTTCCCTCACCAAGGCTGAGATGTGGCAACCAAGACTTTTGGTCATATCACAGTGTAACTGGCCAGGATACTCCCTTTTTACCACATTTTTAAGTTCTCTTGAATCAGTAGCAACATCCATGAACAGGATTGATGGGAGGCAAACCTGTCATGTTTTGTTCAAAGTGTAATCCAGTAAAGGGTATGTCTGTTCAGACATACTGAAGTAACCTAAAGCTCTCCTAACTAAATCCACAGCTAGCCCAGATGGGGCTACTTTTCACAGTAAAGTGTGGAGTTGAAGAAATATGTATCTCAGCCATACAAACTATCCTGAAAACTAAATTCAGGATAATCTTCTCCTGGCACTAAATCTGAAATGGATTAAATATATATATTTTTAACAACAATGTGTTTGTCAGGTTATTGGTTTAAAAATTTTAGAACAAAGGAACAAAGAATTGGAAATCTTCCAGAGGTAGAGATAATTTGATGATTCCCTATATAAATCTAACATTTCTTCATCTTTTATAAATGGAATTTTGCAGGTCATTAGTCCCTTAATGTAGTATAGCTATCAGTTGTAGGGTGGGGGGAGTGTGTGTGGGGGGTGTGGGTGTGTGTGTGTGTGTGGAAAAAAAAGCACTAAAATGGTTGAGATACAGAGAAAATTGACTGCTGCATAGTCACCACTTTTCATAAAGATTTTTACTACACCCTTGGTATTATGGATCTATAATATGCAAATGTGTAGCATCATTAATATGCATTTGCTGCATACACCCTCCTTAACAGAGTATGTTATGGGAATACAAATTAAAAACAATATACTCGACTCAGCTAAATTTTAATGGCCCATTGTATGAGTGATCCCCAATTGGGAGGTACCTAAGCCCTTTGTCTTCAATACTTCCCTTCCTTCCTCACATCCATTTCCTTTATTTGCTCTTGTTTTCACTGACACCTCCACAGCTGAATTAGTTAGATCTCAGCATAAAAAGTAAAGTAATGCAGAGATTTCTTTGTTACCTTCAGTGGTGGTAGCTGGCACAAGAACTGAAAGCTGAGTCCTAGAAATGAGTTCAGCCAAGAGGGCCCATGGTGGAATAAGCTGTGCAGCTCAGTCTTCTGGGTAAACGTAGCCTGAGGTTACTTTGGCTTGCATTTGCTGCTGATGGGAGCTGAGGCATTACCTAAAGGAGGTGAGACACTTGAGCACATCCCCTGGCACACTTCTCTCCTTGTCTTCCCCTCCTGGCTGCCTGTCCAGGAAAAAGAAGCTTCTGATACCTTCCCCTTCATCGAACAAAACCTCTCTGGAGGGACAAGATCATTTCATCTGGCAAACCAGACCAAGAGCTGTCTCACTGACTCACATGTACCAGTGGCTTAAGTTCTGGCACTGGATGCAATTCCTGGTCCCAGGTTTTCCCTTCTGATTCTCTACCAGAGTCAGCACTTGTGCAACAGGGACAGACACAACCATGAAGCATCTTTAAAGCACTGCAAATTATAGCCCAGCATTTTAAAGTCAACTGGTGTTGATTGAGGCTTGACCTAAGATGAGCCTCAAGGTGAAGCCTTGCAGGAGAGAGTTCCCAGGCAAAGCAGACAGGGACACTGCTGGCATTAGGAAAAGCAGATGCCACCCGAAATGAAGTTACCCATCCTCATTAGCCAGTGCATGCAGTCAAACCTAATAACGAGCTTGCTGTTCTCATCAGTGCTTTCTGCCTGCAGGCTCTAAACTTTGTAGATCAGATGGCACCTCCAACCACACTGTGGGGACAGTGTGGTCATGAAAAGATTGGTAGGGAAGGTAATTTTTTGCACTGCCCCAGTTAAACGTACCAAAGGATTGGATAAAAGTCCTTTGTGGACACTAAGAGTTTAACATACTGCCAGTTTATCCTCAAGTATTTAAGGCAAACCTTATATACATTTATGTAACTGAAAAAATTTAAAAAACACATGCACTTTTACAATTTCCTCGGTATTATTTATTTAGTAATGGATGCCAATGTTATTTTCCTTTACTTAACAATGACTGTCCCAGAGCTTAATCCTTCCAAAATGTAATGGAGAGAAAAATAACACAGCAAGATGCACTTTGTTAATTAGGCTTCCCAATATGGTGTGAGGACATTTGTCACTCAGCCTGCTTATTCAGTGCTGCATATTCAAGCTGTTTCAGCAGGTCTAGCTACTCTTGTGGGAAATTAAGCTGCAATCAGATTCTGCAGTCATCCAGGTCTAGACTGTGATATTGATCACAGAGCAGACAAACTGAAGGAACAAGGTTGAAATGGCCACTTTGTATAGGAGTACAGTTACTCGACAGAAAGTGATCTTTTGCAGATGCAAATCTGCTATGTGAGGTGTAATGTGTTTGATTCCAAAAGCTGTGGAACAACTAGGAAATATTCTGTTTATTTTAATAACATCTTTCTCATGCCACCTTGTCCATGAATCTGAGTTACACCAAACCTTGGAGTCTTGTGTAACAGGATCTCTTTCAGATTCGCAGCCATTAATCCCAATGTCTTCCATGGAAATTTCATTACAGATGTGAAAGAAAAAGCATACTGCCCTGATGCAAAGATTGCAGAACCTTTGATGCAGTTTTCTCCACCCACAAATTCTTTGGTAAGCCCCAGCTCCTGCCCACAACAGGAATCTCAACGTAGAAAACCCCAGGAAACCTAAATGAGTTCCCATCATGTGACAAATTTTCAGCTGGAAGTTTTGTCCATTTTGATTTCTTTATCAATACTTGATAACCACTAAACATGGGTTGTTGAAGTTCTGTATGCTTTGAACTAATTTTACCACAACTATAAATGACATGTTGACAAGTGAAACAAGAATGAGATGACATAATGGAAACAAATATTTTCATCTGCCAGTTTCAACTAGCTGATGATTAGATGTGAAATGTAATATTGATAATGTTCTAAGTGTTCCTGTCCAAAGATGAGTGGACGTGGGTATGTAAGTGAAACAATCTCTATTTGTATACAAATAAACCTGGCAAGGATGGGCAAAAGGCTATATAAAAATAAAGATCCTGAACACTGAACATAAAATGCAGATATAAATACCAGAGGGCAAGTGATGACAGAGATAGAAATGACAGTTGTGGACTAGGATACCATTAGCTCACAACTGTAAGTTCCTAACAAAAACTATAAAATCATTAAAGATGTTTTTTATTCTTAACTAATATTTAGTGTGCATTATATAGGAAACTCAAAGAACACTGCCAGTGAATTGACACAGTGAGTAAAGCTCTGCTGTAAAAAGACTGTAGTGAGCACTACTACAAATTGAAAGGAAAGGACTCTTACTGAGGATAATCATAGCTGTGGATTTTAAGAAATCTCAGAAAATGTAACTGTCCAAATAAGTTCTAATGGTATCTTACAAACTCTTCTGAGATTACAACATCCTTCACATGTTTTCATTTGTGAAAAGGATAACCAAACTTTACATACATGCTCAAATAAAACAAACACATACCAAATAAGCATCTTTTGAAATTATTATTTCCTTTCCTATCTTATTTTTTGTAAACTCCAGAGAGTTAACCAAATTATTAATTTGAAAAAGATTCAAAAGGATTTTAAGTGTACTTGCATCCTACTCTTAGAAATATTCGATCCATTACTTCTTTCTCTGTGAGGTAATGTCTGTGAAGAAAACTCATGGTTAATTCTTGAAAAAAGACTGGAAATTGTCCAGAAGATATTTCCCTTGTCACACCTGCACAGTGCCTAGCAGCAATGAGCACCCTGTTGTCTTCACAGCTGGAACTGCGAAAGGAGAGTCCCAGGATGACAGAGACCTTCTCCACAGAAATCTCACTTCACAGGCATTGCTGACAACAGCTTCTAGTTTGAATTACTTTCTAGCTCACAACAAAAAGACTTTGTGCCAAAATTGTTTCCTAGGACCTAACTGGTGCCAAAGATCTTTCCCTCAAAACCAGAAGTTGGTGAGTGCTCTACCAGAGTCCATGAGAGGAGAAGTGGCTCCCACATTTGAGAACCATGAGTTCCTACCCTGTGCCCAAGCAAAACTTTAAAAGTTGATATAGCATCACATTCTTCTCAGAATAAAAGAAGCAAGAGGAGAAGTATTGAATAGCAAGCCTAAGAGACCAAGAAATTCACTGCAATATCTGCCAGAATGTCAGTTCAAGCCCTGCAATTTACAGCAAAATAGACTTTTAGCAGAGAGATATTTCCCTTAGAGAGTTAAAACCCACCAAGTCCAAGCTGAAGGAGACTGGCTTACAGCAAATAATTGAAAATTCCCCATGCTCTGGTCTAGAGTCAATTCACTTATTGCTGTAAAATAAAATAAACCATCATTTGATAGGATAACCCTGGTTAATCATTCAGCCTTCTACTCATAGGAGTAAGATGGCAGGTCACAGTGCTCCTTGCTAATGGCAAAAATAACTTCTGCATTGAAAATTCTGTGTCTCTATATAGAATTTTTTGTTCAAAAGATGATAAAAGATCATGTGAAAAACAGTGCACAGGAAGGCTCATTCTGGTCTGGCTGAATTGGCTTTGAAGCACTGGTCTCTGAACCACTTGCTACAATTAACACGTCCCTTTCCTCATTAATATTGGACCCAGCTGGTTCAGGGCCTGTAAGGATGGCTCATCTGGCACCCTGATGAGATCAGTGGAGGAACATAAATACAACAGAAACCACTGCCATCAAAATAAGCTGCTTCTTCAGCATAAGAAAATAACTAATTTACATCAAAGAAATGATATTTCATTTTCTCACTCTATGACCATTAAAATAAGCTGGACATTTTCTTAATATTCAGGGGAAAAAAAAAAGCCAGAAGGTATGGCACAGCACTAGTGAGGATCAAAATAAGACAGAAGGAAAGTTAGTTCAACCACAAATTCAATGTCTTTTCTTTTTTTTTTTTTTCAGATAGGATGTTCTTGCTTTTATTTCTACTAAGAGGCAAATATATTGAGACAGAAAGGTGTACACAAAATTTCAGAAATTATAGATTCAGTATCTGAATCAGATATTGTTTCCCATCCAAGGATCTTTAGATGCTTTAGAAAAATTGATTAGATTCCAGTGCATCTGAGAATGTTATCTGACTCATCTGACAGAGAAAAGAGAAAGACATCAATTGCTACTGGCAGAAAACAAGTCTGTATCAAAGCCTGGGCCAAACCTCCAAAATCCTGGCCTCTACTTGTAAGAGAATGTTACAGTGCACTCCAATGGCTCTGGAGGCTGAAAATAATTCTTTTCATATTCTAAGCACACACATATATCTATTAATTAAAAACAAAACAAAACAAAAAAATGAAACAAACAGCTTTTTAAATCAGCCATTGGCTTCCTCAGGAAGCCAATGTTTTGACTACTTTAAAAAATTGGTCATTAAAAGACTTACAATAGGTTTCTTTTATCAATTTATTTCTTTTTGAAACAGAAACAGAGATGAGAACAACTCTTTTTCATTAAGTTGACAGCCACTACAACATTTGTGCCTTCAAAACAAGCAAGTTTTCCATTTCTATAAATTAGTGAAGAGGCACCTGAGTGTGCTCACTCATGTTTCACACAGCCCTGTTAAGCAGTGATTGTACTTGTGAGGTTATAATACTTATACTTCCTGTGGATGGTGGTGCCTCCCCTGCCACAGCCCTGAGAAATCAAGGATTTCCAAAGCTGTTCAAAACGTTTATTATGGGAAGAAAAATTGTTATGCTGAGTGAAATCCTACATGTTGAAAAAGTCCAATTCTTCAGAAGGCTGTGTTCAGCCAACCTGACAGGCTGAGAGGGCATTTGTCCTGAGGCAAATGATGCACTGTCAGCCCGAGGGAGCCCTGCTCTCCTGAAATTTATCTGGAATACCACGGCAGATGAATCACTCTTCTGGTAAAAGCGTCCTTGTGTGTGCTATTAAGAAAGAAAACGGGACTCTGAACGCATTTAGCAGATCTGTAACTGGAGTTGAGTAATGCAGCCAAGCCCCAGATTTCAGCAACACTTGCTACTCTGCCCTCACACTGCTCGTAAACAACTCCTTCCCTCGCTGCTTTCCAGCCAGTTCACTCCCCTTTCTAATCCCAGGAAGTCACTGCCCACCCTTAAACGCTGAAAGATACATTTTAATCAAGTGGAGAACTGAACAGTAGCATAATTTTACTTAAAGCACACACCAAGCCACACTTTAGAGCTATTTGGGGCAGAAACCAACCGCAGCCAGGCAGCCCCCCTTGCAGAGCTCAGGCTGGGTGGTCATTCCAGGCAGGGACAACACCGTCAATTCAGGCAGATGGCCACTAAGTCGGCCCAGCACTTTTGGGGAATATCCAAGGTGTTAAAAAGGAGATGCACACCTTCAACTCCCTGCTGCTCGAGCAGCCTAGACTTGCAGGAAGAAATTTATCTTTTTTCCTCTTCAGTAGCTCATCTGGGGAAAAAGTGCATTGGGAAAAATGCAGTTCAGGCTGAACAGACTTTCTCCTGCCAAAGTGTTTGTGTGTGCATGTGTGTTGAGACTGTCAACATTTAAAAAATTCTCTCCAATTATTTTGACCCAATAACATTTGTTGAATTCAGTTTATATTCACAAGAAGCTTAATTACTCTATTGCAAATTTATCATTCTTCGTTACTCCCTCTACTTGCTCTACACCTGAGTCCATATTCTTTTCAGATTTCACACATACTCTCTAGGGTCTGTGTGCCATGTTTCTTGGTATGTTAATTGCTGTCTGATGAGAAGGAGCTGGGACACATTGCTCCTACAGTATTCAACAGCTTCAACAGCCATTTCAGAAGATGGAGAATGGGGAAAAATTGCTTTGATCTGTTCAAGGCATACTGAGACACCCAGGATGTTTGGTGAAGAGGGCAGCGATCACCACATGCTGATGAAGACTCGTAATTCAAAGAAAGATGGGCTCCCATGCTCATAGAAGGCAAGGAGTAGATAAGGAACAGGCAGAAACAACACTGTATTAAAGAGGGAACATCAAAAGCACGAAAAAGCTTTGGCAATTTGTGAGGCCTAATGTTCATCATTAATATTATATCTGCCTTTAACTCTGTGCTCCCAATAGATTAAGAATTGCAAGCAAACCTTTCACCTCAAGTCAGGAGAACATGAAGACCTCAGAAAACACATTGCTTCCTACTTTTCCTTTCATCTTATTTCCTTCCTCTTGCTTGTTTACTTCCCCTTGTGTAAGTGACTGAGTATGTTATCCTCTTCTGCATCATCTGTGTCCTCCAGATGATGTCCATCCACAAGCCAGGGGAGGGCAATGACACATCCAAAAGACATAGATGCACATTACAGCTACTGTCCAACAAAGACACAGAGAGATGTGACAAAGTCCCCACTACACTTTGTCCTTCCATGCATGTCATCTCAAGGTCAGTAACTCCCACTACTTGCTAGCTGCAGCCACTGAAATTAAAATTAGTAAGCTTTGGGTCCCTTTAAATATCACAGAGGGAGGCCCAAACTCCTTTAACCATAAAGATAACATCTGCCTCAGAAATGGAAAGCTGGAGAAAAAAGCCCAGACGAAACCAGTTGCATAAAACACGTAAACGTTGGGCTACTCATTAGAAACAAAACACGCTCATGTAAGACAGAAGTCTGTAACAGAAATTTTTAAAGCCCTGAAGATACAGTAAATTTTGTATCTCCATTCTCTGTATCTTATATGTTTACAAGTCTGTAAAAAATAGTTATCTCTAACATAAGTAGAAATGCCACAGATTTACCAGGGTCACTTGGAAAGTTAGAAAAAGAGGTCACGCTTCCAATCACATTAATATACTAACGTGCCCAGCAGTAGATTATGTTAATTTTTAGAGTAATTTTTAAGATTTGTAATGCAACACATTACTCGATAGGATTTCTAAGCCTTCTTGGAGCTTATTAGTCTGCCTTTATAAACCAAATGTCAGCTTTATCAAAGTCAAACATTAATTATTAGCGATGGGCGAACCTCAAAAGATTCAGAGGTTTGGTCTAGTTTGACTAGACAGGCATGAGACCAGCTGCTGGTGCAGATCATTTCAATGGCAGATTGGAGTCCTGATGCTGCAAATGTTACACCATTATTGCAGTGTAAGCACCCAAACAGAGCCTGCTGCCTTCGAGGAGGATACTGAAGTGTCGTGAGCTCAGCAAGCATGGGGCAGCCTGACTCATGTGTGTCAGAGTGCACCATCACAAACTCCCCACTGCATCCACTGCAGTGGGTGTGACAGACAAGTGCACCACACTAAAACATCCACAGGGAGCTGGGAATACAACTGTAAAGAGGAGGGAGAGGGAGAGGGAGAGGGANGAGGAGAGGGAGACATGCTATGATATGCTGAGGTATTCTACTAATGAGACAAATATTCCAGGACAGACCTGTATAGATTTGTATAAGTTGAATGACAGACACATTAGAAGCCCTAAACCCACGAGCCTGAACACAAATCAATATATTTGCAAGGGCTGTGCTTGAGCTGAGGAGCCCAGCCTCTTCTCAGGACTTATTGGTTCAGCCAGGGTGACTTATTTCTCTAGCAGAGCATGCCAACATGGCTATATGACTTTGGGTTGGAGCTTGCAGTAAAGAATACTGGATGTGCCAGCATACATCAGTGAAGACAGGTCTGAGGGGGACATGTGTGAGGAGCTGAGCTTTTGGGCTGGAAGTGTGATTACTTACAAGAAAATAAGAAAGTTTTATTTGTTTCTGTAATTCTGTGGGTAAGCCAGGGAGTTTTAATTCATGGCAGAGATTTATTGGGAAAACCTGCAAACACACTGAATAACCAGCAATAGGACTTTCCCAGCTAATGCTCTTCCCTGTCCTGTAACAATAGGCCTTCTTCAGAGCAGAGCTACAACACTAGTTCTTTTCCTCTCTCTATCTTTTTTTAACCTGAAGCTCTTGTTTTACACAAATATCACCATTACTACTTGTAGGAGCCATAGCAGATGATAAACATCCCAGCTCAAATTTCTTCTTCACTGCCTAAGGGTGGTCCACCCCTTTCCCCTCTCACCTGTTGCTTTTCTAAGCACTGCATGCAGAGCTTGTAGACAAGAAAGTTCCCCACATACACCCACCTCTTTATTGATTTTCAGGCAATCTTCTGGTGGAGGAGAGATGGGAAGGCATTATTTCAAAGTGACAGCCAAAGCCCATTGAATTCTCATCATTCTCTTACTGTATTTCAGTGCTGCCACTGAATCCAGAGGGGAATGTGACCACTTGCATGTCAGCTGTTGTTTGAGAAAGGACTGAGTCCTCTTCCATTTTGAAAAGAAACAGGAACATCCCTCCAAGGGATGGTTTCATCTGCATAAAAGGAGGTGCCCATGTAATTTCCATTTCCTGTGGGGAAATCTTTTCTCCGTGTTGCAGCTTTTGTGAAAATTCCTGAAGTTCTTGTAACTTTCCTCGTCCATTGCAAAGGGAACTTTAAAACAAAGACACTTGGGTTTCTTTTCATAGTGAAAACCAACCACCAGAAAACAGGCACTGGTGACAAGAAGTGTAAAACTCTACAACTGAGCTATGCCTAAGTAATAGAACTTATTTGGTTAATTGGTTGCGGAACAGAATCTGAACCTAGTTCTCCCAAATCCCAGCTAACACTATAGTTACTGCACCAATTGCAGGAGCAAGGAAAGATCAACATCAATCTTCCCACTCTGAAGAGTGCCTGCATCTTCCCCCTCAGTGTGTGGAGATGGCCTGTGGTAGAGAAACACGGATTTAGATGAATTTTTAGTTCATCTAAACCAAGCTTAGTTCATCAGCCCAGCTACATTTGTGTCCTCAAGTTAGCAAAAGAGCAGAGGCTTTAAGCAACTGAATCAACACCTGAGTCAGATGCCTGTGATGTTGTGGCAGTGACAGCAGCAGAAAGCACAAGAGTGCAGGACATCACAGCCATAATGAGAGCAGCAGTCAGTGGAGGAGCAGATGTGATTTCAATCCCATCAGTAGCAGAGAGGCAGCGTGGAGGCAGATGGGCCCCTGACCGAGCAAAGGCAACCAGCTGTGAGATGGAAGGTGCTGCTGCAAAGCTGCTGAGGCAGATGCTGCTCTGATGGCAGCAGGACTGCAGCAGGACCTGCAGCAGCAAGACCTGCAGCAGATGCTGCAGCTGCCTCAGACCAGGGGGCAGCTGGCATTTAAGATGCAGCTGCAGGTGCTCTTTGCTTCTGAATTCCTAGTGGTCACCACTTGCTAAATGGGGACAAATGCTTTTACTTTTACACAAAAATTTCTGCAAATCACTGGGGCCTGGCAACACATGACACTAAGATGAGACCAAGATAACATTTCTCAGTGATGATCAGCCACTACCCCACTTCACAACGGCATTTACAGACCATTAAGTGGGGAGAAAAAGACAATAGAGAGTTACTCTGAAAAATCCTACCTGTACCCTTTATGCTGTTCTGTAACTGAGAGTATTTTATACCCCAGCCTTCTCTGTAAATGTAGACTCTTCTCAGCTGGAAGAGAAAGTGACTGTGACACTTGCTGAAACCTTCTCCATAGATTTGATTGCTCACAGGTTTTCACCAACTGAATGTCACTGTGCCCAGCCTGGGTCCTCTCACAGCCTTATGAGAGTCTTGTTGAGTCAAGAGGGAGACTATTTCATCAAATAAGTCATAGAAATTATGCAAGGCTTTCCCAAATATGGCACAACATTCTGATAGTTTGGGACATATCAAGTAAAAAAAGACAGTATTCAAAGCATGAAATTTTGTAATGAAATATTTTTTGTCCAATGTCCTTTCTCAGAAGCTATGCATTCAATAGGAGCCTCTGAACTTGCCCAATGAACACATTGTTCTGGTAGAAGAAAAGCTTCAACACTAAAATTCAAAGATTTCTGAAACTGGGAGGTAAACAGTAAAATAATGCTCACCAGGGGCCTTGAGATCTTGGTGAAGGAAGAGTGGATACTACAGTCATGGTCAGTTACAAAGACATGCTTTGCTCATTTAAGAAGGAAAGTCTCAGTTCTTTGAAAAAAAAGTGATGTTTTCATTCACTATCCATTAGAACTATTTGAACATTTCTTAAAGTTATTTATAAGTCATTCTAGGCAAAGGTTTCCAAACTGTGTATGCAGATGATGAAGATTGGATCTTAGCCCTTGAGAAGTAACTTGATTCCTCTTAGTTACACCATAATAATTGATATGACAAGCTCCAAATTTCTTCCTTTCCCTCTTCCCCCCCCCCCTTCATTTCTAACCATAATTTCTATTCAAATGAAATCTTAAATATTCTGCCCTGACCTTTGCTGGAAAGAATTTAATTACCTATGGAGTTTACATAAATTATATGGCCTGTTTGTTTAAGATTAATACTACACAGAGATCAATAGAGCTGTGGAACATCAGTGTAAAATGGCTTCTTGCAAATGCCACCAAAGGTCACAAAATTCTTTCTGGAAAAAGGGAACAAGAGACATGGTGTGGCACATTCCTGTCGTCAGTCCAGTGTATGTCACTGCTGCTGCCTCTGCAGCCACTCAGGGATGATTTATCAGCTGTTAGAGGACACTTGGTACAAACACACTATAAGAACCAGCTGAGGAAAAATTAATTGAATGCAGTGATAACTACAATTCATCATTCTCAAAAAAATGGCTCAAAAAGTGAGAGAAGGATGATACATTGACCATAGCTCAGATAAACTGCTTTCCATAAAACTCTTTGGAAACAACCTCTTGCTCCCACAAATGCAATGCCAGTTTCCCTGTGGAAAAGGCAGCTCTTATTCTTGGTTTATGAGATGGAGAGGACATATACAGTATGCATAGTCAAAAGACTCATCAAAAATTACATGCCTGTAGCCTGGTAGAGCTGCTTTCTCTGTGCCTAAGTATTTTTATCAGCAAATTTGAGTTTATTCTCATATTAGGTTGACAGAATTAATGCAGTGAAAGTCAACACTTCCTGGCTGATCAAGGTTAGATGGAGTGCCAAGAAAAATCTTCCCCATGTTAAAAAGAAAATGTGTTAAAAGAACAGAGAAGAAAGAAAGAGACAGTACCCTACTGATAGAGCAGTGATGGGATATGGGATATTGGGTTGTGTGGCCAGGTTTTGGTAGTGGGGGGCTGTAAGGGTGGCTTTTGTGAGAAGCTGCCAGAAGCTTCCTCCATGTCTGGCAGAGCCCACCCCTGGAAGCTCCAAGACAGACATGCTGCTGGTCAAGGCTGGGCCAGTTAGAAGTGATGGGAACACCTCTGTTATAACATACATGAGAAGAAAAAAAGCTATTGTGCAAATGAAATGGCAGCCAGAAAAGTGGGGAGTGAGAACATGTGAGAGGAACAGCCCTGCAGACACCAAGGTCAATGGAGAGGGAGGGGCAGGAGGTGCTCCAGGCACCAGAACTGAGATTCCTCTGCAGCCCATGGTGAGGCAGCTGTGCCCTGCAGCCCATGGAGATCCACAGGGACATCCACCTGCAGCCCCTGAAGGAGACCCACAGCAGAGCAGGTGGATGGTGAGAGGAGGCTGTGACCCCATAAGAGGTCCATGGCTGAGAGGAGGCTGTGACCCCATGGGAGGTCCATGGCTGAGAGGAGGCTGTGACCCCGTGGGAGGTCCATGGCTGAGAAGAGGCTGTGACCCCATGGGAGGTCCATGGCTGAGAGGAGGCTGTGACCCCGTGGGAGGTCCATGGCTGAGAGGAGGCTGTGACCCCATGGGAGGTCCATGGCAGGGATCTGCAGACAAATGGAGAGAGGAGTCACGCTGGATGGGAGCAGGATTCCCAGTAGGACCTGTGACCATGTGGGGGACTCAAACTGGAGCAGCCTGTCCCTGCAGGACTGCATCCCATGGAAGAGTGACCCACATTGCAGCAGTGTGTGGGGAACTGTCTCCCATGGGAGGAACCCCATGCTGGAGCAGGGAAAGGGCTCTTCTCCCTAAGCACCAGCAGAATGACTTGTGATGAGCTGACTGTAAACCCTATTCACATCTCCCTGCACTGCTGGGGCAAAGGTAGAGGTCAGAAACAGGGAAGGATGGGGGGAAGGTGTTTTTAAGGCCTTATTTTACTTCTCATTATCCTGCTTTGATTTTGTTCCTAATAAATTCAATTAATATCTCCAATTCTAGCCTGGTTTGCCTGTGACGGTATTTAGTGAGTGATCTCTCTTGGTCTTTATCTTAGCCCCTGAACCCTTTGTTATATTTTCTTTCCCCTGTCCAGAGATGAGTGACAGAGAGGCTTTGGTGGGTGCCTGGCATCTAGACAGGGTCAACCCACTACAACCCCAAAGACTGTAGTGCACCTGAATCAAACCATAGAATTCAACCTCCATTTTCCACTGAGAAACCTCTGATTTTGACAATAAATGGCCATATTCAGACCATCACCAGAGTTAAGCACCAGATACAAAGCCTTTTGCTAATATTGCTAGTGTGAGGGGAGATTTTCACAAGTGTTCACAAAGCAGCAGCTCCCACTGTGACAGATTTTGACCGGTAATCAGTGTGCACAGTTCTTAGGACTTCTAACCAATTAGCTCTGTGCCAAAATAGGAACTGAGCTTTTATGAAAACCAGATCCCCACTGCGGTAATTAGCAGGGTCTTTTTAATCTGCAAGAGGTGGGCAGAATAATTTTATCTTGACTTTGAGACCTGTAGGCTGTATTTCCTGTCTCTGAAAGAAGGAAAAAGCAAAGTGGTACCCTCGTTTGTAGACTGTGATGGAATTCTCTGGTGACAGCCATATTTTGGGTCATGGTGTGAAAGTCTTTCTCAACTCTACTTGGAATAAACTTCTGTTGGGAAGTGAGACTTACCAGTTTTATCTCCAGGGTATGAATTTTTGGGGCTATAATAAACATAGGTTATAAACCAACTGGAAAAGTTAGTTTTATTGCATTTCTACATAATAGAGCACAAAAGCTCTTGACCAAGGACTTCTGTTCTACAAAGCCATACAGCATGCAATTTCATACATAGGAAGATGACTTGAAGCTATACAATCTGGAGCTTCATTCAGAGTATGGTTGGACTCAGGCCCTTGGTATGATCCACTGTGGAGAGGAGGCTCAGAAGCTGAATTGAAGTGGGATAAAACTTGAATGTTTAAAAGACCCCAAAAGCCAAGCAGAGTTTTGATGTGGAATTATGCTCTGAAGAGCATTAGCAATATTAGCAATTTTTAATTACTTTGTGAGCCTCTTTCTGCAAGCCCAGAGTGAGAACACCATGCTGAGGGAGCATTCAAACAGAAATGATACATTCAGGGTAATAAAAGTCCCATTGTTTCTGTGTCCTATAATAAAGACTACAAACCACAGATGTGATCAAGACCACATTTTGTAGGGCACTACACATACAAGCAGGATGAGACAAACCTTCCTCCACTCACAGACCACGAGAGAGGGAGGGAGAAGGGTGAGGATGAGGGAAAGGGACTCCTCTCCATGCCCAGCTTGACAGGAGCAGAGCCCAACTCTGCCTCCTCACTCACAGCCCTGCAGAGTGGGAAGTGCTTCCCACAAGTACCAGCTGCAGCTCAGATGGATGTTTTAGGTTCCAGTTATAAAAGTAGGCCTTAATGGGCAGCTCACTTTGGTGACTTGGAGCCTAGAGGGGTCAGAGGAGGTCTGTCCACTCACATGAGCAATGTGCACACTTACAGTGTGGTTGGGATTTTACCAACCAGGATGGGTTGCACCTGGTCCCTTGTACAGGGACAACTGGAAATGATCTACCAAGTGTCTGTCAGGCAATGGAGGGCACTGATTTCTGGTGTAAAACTGCAGCTCATGTAATTAACTAATGAGAACATCTTTGAGTCTTTCACCTATTTTCCATTTGACATTGTTGATGGTGTAGGTTGAACGAGATGTGAAAATTTCCATGTACCTTCTGTGCCACTGCCAAACTTTTCCTGGTATCACCAACCCTCAGGCAGACTGCTAACACTTGGGCTTCACAACAGGTATGTGTGGATTTCTGTTTTGTTATTATTGACAAGTGACAATTGTACCAATCCCAGCCCGTTGGTACACATGCAGAGGTGAAATCTCCCTGAAGCCTGGAGATAAATGCCATTTGGTAAGTGGAATTGTGTTGGAGCATCCCTCTCACTAGCCAGGAGGCATCTCCATACCTTCAGTATCATCTCTGAAGGCCTCGTGGCCACCACCAAATTTTGAGAGAGTCTTCAGCTGGTTTTGTGTTTAAGGGGGAGATGGGGGTATAGGATAAGAAATATCATCCTTGCTGTAACAGCAGAGCATTGCAGCCCAGCCCTGAGATTCTACACTTTTTGGTTTTCTTTGTTTTGTTTTTCTTTTTTTTTTCTTTTTGCTTCCTAAGACAAGACCATGATGGGGAAGAAAATGTCTTATCAATAGATTGCAGTGGTAGTGGCACAGGACTTTAATTCAGGAGGGTGTATCTGCATCTCTTTTATTCCCTTAGGAACAATGTTGTATTCTAATGTGAGATACAGAAAATGTCCACAAAACTATGTTAAAACTGCTTCCAGTACAACTTTAAATTAAAAGTTTGATTATGCAATTACATGATGACCTATAAGAGAGGGGTAAGGGAAGGTTACTGGTTCATTTCTCTTATGGGTCAGGATACTACCAACACAGATATTAAAGCAGTTTATAGGCTGTATGATTCATTCTACAGAGGAAGAAACACACTTGAAAATAAAATTAAAATGATAATGCAAACTGAGTTACAGCAGGTTTTTATCTGTGCATGTTACATCAGTGCAAATCTATGCGAAAAAACCTTCAGCTCAGCTTGGCCCCTTTAGGCATTTCTAAATATTCTCGATTAATACATAATAATTGAAAATTTTAAATACTTGAAAATGTATTACAGACCTTATCATTCTTGGCATAGTAAAAATTAAAACCAGCATTGAACATAAAGCATATTTTACCACATCTAACCTTAGCTATGATTACGAATTCTCATCATTCCTTCACCAATAATTTCAAGTATTAGCCCAAGGCAAAACCTTTTAGGCATTCTCCTTATATTACCCATCACAGGATATGTCAATTTTAGTGCCTAGGCCCTTTCATGTGCCTTTCCTTCGGGTGAAATCCTTAGCTATGAAGGGCTGTGGCACTTCACCCAGTTTTCCAATGATCTACTTGCAATTCCAGCCTGTAACCAAGCAGAGCAAATGTTTATGCACAGAGCCGAAACAAATCAGCACTGATGCCACCACTGAGAACTGAGTGACCTTTGGCAGAGGAACCTGGCTTCCAAGGTTCAGCAGGCAATGAGGATTAATTTTATGGTCTGGACAGAGTCCTGAATTCCAAGCATAGAAATTGGATGTTTGTAATAAGCTATTTACAGTTGCAGTTCTATTATTTTTATTGGTCCTCAAGGACCCACAAACAATGCTGCACATTTTGGTCACCGTCTCCTAACTCATTGTGTATTCACTGTCTCCATAAATAGATATTGCTTGTTGGACAGCATCTCCATACCTCTCTCTCTCAAAGCAAGGAGCCATTGGGCTGGGAATTGCAAAGGCTGAGAGTGAAAGAAGAGACACAGTTTTCTCAGCTCCCACATGGAGTAGCTATAACTCTGTCACCAGGGGAAAAGTTGGGAACTATAGGAACAACCACAGCATTTTTAGTAACACATATTTGCAGAATGTCCAAAAGAGGAAAATTCTGTCAGAACTTAGTGGATAAAACACCCTGATGAAATCTTTTTACAGTGTTGCTATCAAAGCCTTTACTCACTTCTCTCTGGTACCTGAATACCACAGACAGGATATTCACACATTTTATCTTTGCTTGCAGTTTTTATCTAATATACGAAGCCCAGGCAAAGCTCTATGGACAGCTCATTCTAGATAGATGTATGAGGTATGCTGGTGTATGAGGTAAGAGTAATTTGTCCTGCATGCCCAGCCTAAAAGCTGCACAGTGAGGGCCTGCAGAGGCACAGTTCTGGAGTCTTGGCTGAAGTTGACATTACAAAGCTGAACTCTGCCAGGGACCATTTTACAATCATTCAGCGTTTCTTCCTCCATGAATCTGTAGAATCGTCCAAATTCTCAGTACAGGCAGCACAGATTTATCAAGCTTGAGGCTGGGAAGCTTCAAATACAAGGAAGGTTTTGAGTCCACTAAAGTTTGAGCAGCAAATTTGGTCCATGTACTGCTCTTTGAAATTCTTTTCATGAACCAGTCTCATAGTCATATTTTACTGTAGTAATGTTAACTAAAGGTTAAAGCAGAAATGGACAAGGACTGCAGCAAACACCAGCAGGGAAATCACAGATTAAATTAGAAAGGGGATATTTATTTTTTTTCCCACACTTTCCACTTTTTTCCACACTGGGGACACTAAGCAAGAACTGGGATGGGTAGAGGAGTTGCTGTATACTCCAGTCCAAACTTGTGTCATCATTATACTGATATTATCACTATAATATCATCTTGGAAAATTACAGGAGTGAAAAGAAAGAAACAGCATGGGAAGAGCCTAGACCCTCAGTCAGTAGTGTTCAGAGGACCAGAGACAGAAACCCACAGTCAATTATCAACCAAGGTCAATATTTATGGCACAGGGAATCATTTTAAGTGTACATTATTCATGTAGAAACTTGTAATGAGCACTTCATGCTTGAATAGAGAATGTATATACTGGGATAATTTTAATAAGAAAGCTCATAGGAAACAGGATATATCTCCTCGGAAATGGTCTGTGTGTCTGTCTGTCTGTGTGTCTGTCTGTCTGTCACTCTTGCTCCCATTGAATCAGTCAATACTTGCCACCATTGCAATTCATGATCAGATATATCCTTCAGCTGGAAGTTGGTAAGAATGGAATGAGATGTTTTGTACTTCGGTTTTGAAGCTCCTATTTATGCAAACTGATTCCAGACTGTGGATTTTTCTTGAAAAATGGTAATGTAACCTAAATTATGTGAGGAACTCCAGTTATCCATTCCACATACCCAAACAGACAGAGGCCACTGCTGGGAGCATTTTCATTGCTCAGTTTGATGAAGTTTCTGAATCACACTTCCACTTGCTTCGTGAATCCTTCCTCCTCCCGGAGTGTGTATCAAGGATAAGGATGTGATAAACACTCTTGAACTAGGAAATGACAGCTTTGCTGTGACAACTGCTGAAGAAACAAGTGGCTGGGTTATATGACTGTAACATATGAGCCCTTGCATTTGGGATTTGGCTTGTATTCCACACATTCATACAGCATCAGTCATTCACTGAGAGCCTGCTCTTTGTGCCATTGCTCTCACACACACACAAGAGTATCACAGTATGCTGAGTCAGGCTTTAAAGGAATTTAGGCATATAAAGATGCTGAATGGCTCCTAATAGGATTTCCAAATATGCCTAAGCACACAACTTCTGAAAGGCACCTCTGAAAACACCATAAAGCAGCTATGTGCACCTTAAAGTGCTTGAAAAATCTTGTAACTGAAATCAAGTAAATTTCTTGCACTTTACCTCTGATTTTCAACAGGGGCTGGAGAGCTTTAAGCGTTCTGGACTGTCTAGTTGTTGTGTCCTCTGAAAATCCCAGCCTAAGACCTTATCCATTGCCAACAACATCAAAGAGAGGAAGCTCAGCAAAGTGATTTAGAAGTTGGTACTAACAAGCACTCTAAATCAATCCAAAACATGTCTCATGCTGGGTGACGTCTGCTATTGATCAAAGGGACAGGACAAGTCAAGTCAAGGAAACATGATTGGGGAAATAATAAAACAGCCCCAGTGAATGTTTCAAGGCTGTTCTTACCTTGAAGGATGGCACTAAAGTGCACTGCTGGCCGAGAGGTGATCATCTGTGGGATACTCTCTAGACAAAGAGGAGACATGGTACATTAGAGGGACAGTAAAAATGAATTTCCCTCCTCATGACCTTTTTTCAATCTACAGTTTATTTATGTTCTTAACATTAAGACTATACACAACTAATTCCTTTCTGACAGATGATACATTGCTTACATAGCACAGTAGATTGGTGTAAGGACCTGGCAAAGCAGCTGGTGTGTCTGTGAAAAAGCTGTGGAGATACTGTCAGCTCACAGACCTGCTGATGGAGTCAGACAGCCTGCAAAGTGCAGAGAAAGTGGGAGACCTGCTTCCAGGACAGGGCTCCTCTCAAAAAGAGCCATCTGTAGGGATATCCACCTCACCTAGAGGAATCTTTTTCCCTGGGGTTACTGGAGACCCCTTCTGTCTCAAAGGAAGCTCAACTGTTGGTTTATGCTTGCTGGGTAGAGTTGTGTTGCTTCTTCTTTTTCTGCCCGAACTGAAAATCTGGTTGAGAAACATCTTACTGGCACAATTTCTGAAGGCCACCCACACATCCCTGTAACTTAAACCTCTGTACTTAACGTAGGGGTAACATGTCTCCCCAGGGAAGAGGGGCGAGGATTATGTGGCAGAGTTGCAAACATCTGCAGAGAAGGAAGCACGTGAACCATGTACGTTTTACAGAAGGAGCTCAGGAGAGGGGGAGAGAAAAGCTCTTTGTTGCCTGGAAGGATGGATCTTCATGTCTGAGGAGCAGATGAGGAAGGGGGTAGGAGGTTGTGACCAAGAAAGGTGAGATGAATAAGGGCTGAAAGTCTCCTGATATGATGTGACTGCAGGCTGTCCTGGAGATTCCACCCCTCATAAAGGGCCGTGGGCTGAACAGCATTATCCCACACTGGGAGACACTGTGAGTGAGGCCAAACCAGCAGCCCCTTGCCTCAAGTCAGTGTCTTCTCCTTGGATGCAGATTGTAGCCAAACTGATCAGTTTGCGCAATTGCTGCCTTTTTTCTTTTTTTTTCTCTTTTTTTTTTCTCTTTTTTTTTGTCTTTTTTTTTAATAACATGAAGTAGTTAATGAATTTTAAAATAACAACCTTAAAGCTGATCCAAGCTACTCCATTGCAGCTGTAAGAAAAACTACACTGGTCCAGCTGGCCTGCTGCAGAATAACTCAAGACAGCTGGAGACATGGTTAAAGCAACCTAGTCCTCCACAGCTGGGATGCCTAATGAAAAAGTATCGTGTGACTATCTCAGAGAATTGCTACTACAGAGGAGAGAAACCCTGGAGACAAGGGAAAGATAGTCTTTGAGAGGTGTAAAATTCTCACAGCCAGCCAGAGAAAGTAGCTGTGTGTGCAGGAGAGCCAGCTCAGCCTGGCTTCCTATGGATTTGCCTGTGGTGGATTCGTGGCTGTCTGAACTGAAACAGATGCCAAGCGAAGCTTTTATCAAAGCCAAGGAATTAAAAATCTCTCTCTCCCAGAAGGATTCTCTTCTGAGTTTTTTCCCCAGTGAATGGATTAATAGTCTCCATCTCTCTTCTACCTGCCTGCCTAAGACTTGCAGGAATTTGCTCCTGCTTTGTGTGACTGAAATGAAAAGAGTAAGTGGGTTAAAAATGCATCAGATTGAGGAAGAATACACACAAAGCCAGAACGTGATCCACTTGTTTAGGAAAACGTGCTGAAAATATAGCTGATGTGGAACATGCTATATATACATATAACCTCTTTAACCCCTGAATTTTCTTGCTGGTCTGGAAGACTTTTTTTTGTTATATAAGGAGTGGGAGAGGATGGACAGAGTCGTGCATTAAGGGCACTGAGGGCTTACAGCTGGCAAAAACAAACCTGTTATTTTCAGCTACTCTGAAGAGCTCTGGATAAGTGCAATCCTGCAAGCTGCCTGCCTGCCCTAAGTAGCAGGAGTTTCACTGGCTTGCATCAGCCAGCCTCTGGCTCTTCTTATGCTAACCAGGCCAGCATTATTGTATTACATTTAATGGAGCTCCTTATGTCATTCCAGCCTTGCTTCCTTTTTCTGATCCATGTGTTTTCCCTCCCTCCCATCACCTCTCCCTCATCTCAGCTGGAGTATGCATACGTGTTCCTCTTCCCCTGTACCAGACACCACTGCAGTGCAGTGCTTATGATTACAAATCATCTCATTAAAGCCAGACAGCCACTCAGCTGGATGCAAATTACTGACCTCCTCCATTTATGAATGTCAGATTTTTCAGGGTGGGAAGGGAGGGAGGAGCAGGGTGGAAAGCGTTCCATTAAATGGCATCCATCAACCCTATCACATTTATAAGCTAATAAAAAGGCTAAAATGAAGTTCATTGGGACTGGCTGGATCTTGTAATACCAGCTGGTTCTATGAAATATTAATAGAAACAAGACATGTCTCTGTGTTGGAGTCAGTTAGGTGAAAGGATGATACTCTTATTGATAAGTTACTGCCCTGTCCATTCTTCTGAGTGACATCTTCAATTTTCCTTCTGGTAGTGTTAATCCTCCCCTGTATGTGACAAGACAAGGCTGAAACACAGGAGATTCTACTACTGAAGAATAAAGACACATATTTTACAGGGGATCAAAAAGATAGCCTCAACCTGTGGGTCACACCTACTATTTTGACCTTTTTCCAGCATCTGTGAACTTTGCTGCCTTTGTGTAATTCAAAGGCAGAGCTTTGGCTTTAACTGGTAGAGGCAGACATGTCAGGGAGGGTGTTGAACCTGAACCCTGAGGAAAAAATGCAAACTGTAATGAAGAGTTCAGACCACGAAAATGCTGTTTAGCAGCATGGCAGAAGAGCTTGATTCAGGCAGTCTGAATGATGAAGGTTTTCCCATTTTGATGGCTTCTCAGTTCAGCAGGTTCTTAGACTTTGAATTAGGAATAAATGTGTGTTAAAAAAATTTGCCGTTTGCTGGGATACCTAGGCAACCTGGACATTCATATATCAAAGCAATTAGCTCAGCAGATCCAGACAGATAGGAAACCAACAGAAAAGCCAAATAATAAACAGGCCTGCACTAATCTCAAAGATCTACAGATGGTCCTTTCAGGTTGCATGAGCACTATAGCATTAGAGGGAAGGAAAGTGTACCAAATGACGTCTGTCCTATGGCTGAGCAGATCATCTCCATCCATGTTAATATCAATTAAGCACTTCTCACCAACACTAAGAAACATTCTCATCTAGCCTGGGCCAACCAGCCAGGCTGCTGGGGGTCTCTGCAATTACTGGGAAGTACCAACTGTAAAAGAGCAACAACTAAAGGAGGAGATCTCTTTGAGTCACTGCAAAAGAGAGTTTCACAAAGACAGAAATATACATCCTAAAATTTTTGTTCTCCTACGAATGTCTCCTCCCAAGATAATGGCCAGTCACAAGCTTTTAGAGACAAGAATAAATGCACTAGAACATATCCCCTGGCAGAGCCAGGCAGATGCAATGATAAATTAGCTGGCGGGTGGAAGACTACCTACTGTGCAGAGAACAGGTTGTCAAACAGATTCATTTATGGCTGTGAGAGTGATCAGTTGGGTTCTGAGCAGTTAGTGGAAATAATTATATCACATATAAACAGCGTGTTTCTTACAAAGAACAGATATGCCATTGACTAGGTAGCAGAAGCACAACTTATCGCTGAGCAAACATACGCACAATATATTTGAAGCTTAAAATCAGATCCTCTAGATTTCCTCAAAAGAGTTCAGTTCAGAGGAGAGTTCAAGCATAAGCAATGCCAGTCAAAAAGGTAGCAGTTGCAATGAAAGGCTGGAGCAAGGTTTATAGCTATATATTTATATGTTTGTTTCACCCAGAGGGGACAAGAGCCAAATGAGTCTTCAAAAACCAGTAGCTATTGCACACAGAGACATCTATTCGCCAAGTGTCATGCTGCATAACTGCTTACAGCCAAGAAATATCCATTACTACAGTGAACAGATGTGAGCAAGAATAACAGGAAAGGAGAGCTGCTAAGAGAAGTTCTGCAATGATATTCAGAATAATTCAAAGTACAGTAATACAGGCAGGGAATCTCTCCAGGCAACAGTAAACCAGCCGTATCTTCACAAAGCGTTTATATTATTCCCACTTTTTTTGACAACTGCTGGCATTTTAAACCATCTTTCAGAAGCATATTGATGGAGTTGGTACCCCTGCAAAGATGAATCCAGGCAGAGGAAGGAGATAAACATCCCTTGAGTTGTGTGAAGGGTAGACAGCAGATAACATGGCAATCTGCACTGCCTTATGCCTTGGTGTGCCGGCCTTAAGGCAAACAGCCAGTCTGAGGAGCAAAAAATTGATAGGGAAGCATAGAACTGGTAGATCATAAACATTCTGGTGTTTGGCAGTGATGGAACACCTGATTTTTTGGAGAAGATAGAGGATCTATTAGTTTAAGTTAGGCACAGGAATCCCACAACCCTTTTTGGTCTTCAAAATCTCTTATCTAAGAAAATTAAGTTGAAAATTAGACCAGAGCAAAAAAGATTTATGTGAAGAACTGCTGGTTTGAGACAGCCTGTAGAAGAGGCTGAAGAATTTTATTCCTCTTCAGACTTAGCAAGTTAATTTTCCCAACAGAAAATTGAGGTTAAAATGTAATGCAAATAATTATATGAATAAGCTGTAGTCTAGCATTTGTTCACTCTCTGCTTTGTTTTTTTTCTCCAAGGACAGCCAAAGAAGTCAGACTCTACCTAAGCTACTATCTGGCCCCATCAGCAGAGTATGTGTGCTATATCCAGTGACTGTGTCAAGGAAAATCTATTAAACTGACAGTGACAAATACCCAAATCTCCCCCTTCCAAGGAGAATATAGTCAGCCTTGCTGGTGTTCTCTTTTGTCCCAGGAATTCTTGAGTCCTATGCTACAGCTGCACAGCTTCAGGAGGACCTCTGGAGGATAGCCTAAATCCAGCTTGGTAACTGGGGATAATTAAGAGCATTTCTCCAGTCAGAGGAGGGACTTTGAACCTGGACCACTGACATCCTGGGTGAGTGTTTCAGCCACTGACCAGTGTGCAAAGTGTGGCTGAGGGAAGAAGGTCATGGGGTGACAATAAGAAATTTGCCACCATTTCAGAGGAAACAAGCAGGACTTGATAGTGTCTCAAAAACCTGAATGCAAGCATTTACTTTGGGGTAGTGTCCCAGCTTTGGACTGGGAGTGAGGACCCTGGAGACATGCATCTTGCCTCTGCCCACCCAGGCCCTGCAGTTCTCTCTACACTGCAGCTCCCTGCTTTGCCTCCAACCTGTTTGAGCCCCCCTCTGAGCACATCATCTCCTGTAAGCTGTGTTCTGAGCTGCAGTGTTTGCCTCTTGGTACAACTCTGGGCAGGCAAGGTGGTCACCAGACCTTACCAGACTACTGAAAGGGCTCTCTGATGGCAAAGCAAATTGAGCTTGTCCCACAGAGGTCCAGAGCTTGAACCACTGGTCTCTACATGTGCACACACATGCATCTTTTCACAGGACAAAACCTTTCTGTTTTAACTCTTCTTACTCTAGGTAAAAGGGAGCATTCCCACCAAATGTTGCCCTGAAAAAAGATGTGGTCCCTGACTGAATAACTTTGCAGAAAGAAGAAACTCATAAAATCACATAGTACTCACTTTGGCTCAAATTTTTTGGTGCTTTATCAGTCATCACCAGGGAATTCTCCCACTGAAGCCAGTGAACTAGAAACGAACATGCTCTCCATGAGCATCTTAGATTATATTTAACCAAAGGCAGACAAAATAAAAGAGGGAGGAATCTACATATTTTCCAAATGGTTTGAATGAACATCCACCTGAAAAGGCTGGGATAGGTGCATTTATGAGGATACTCATCTGCCAGGCTTATCCAGACCATACTGATTGCCAGAATTTTGAGCCAGCAGAGGAGAAATGCATTGATCTGCTGAAAAGTGGCTGGAGCCTGTGTATCATGCACATGGAATCATAGCCTAATTTGGGTCTGAACTCAGCTCCAGGATGCTTTTCAGGTGCATTTCATCCAAGAAGGGCTTGTACAAATATACACCTGGTAGGGTGCTCTATTTTTGTCTCTGCCTTTGCTTAGCTGTACAGAATGTGCTTGGCTGATGCAAAACCTGCTGAAAACTCTGCCTAGGGTAAAGTAATATTCCTGCACCAGACCTTTCCCTATCTCCCTTTGTTTTCTGTATCCTCTCCACTTTTTATGTGGGCTATGCCCATGCCCCCTCTTTCTCCTCAGTGAAGTAATTTGAATCTGAATTTGTTTGCAGATGATGACCCTCTCTCCTTCACATCATCAGCTGACTCTGCCATGATGCCAAGTGACACAATGGGTGACAGCAGAGCAGTTACCAGCAGTTGCATCAGAAAAGGCATGTGACACCTGCTCTCAGGAATGAAAAACGAGTGAGATCACACTGAAGGTGACTCAGCAGTGCTTCTTTGCTGCTTGTTACAAAACAGACAGGCACACTTTTATCAGTCCTACAGCCCTTTACTGTAAGAGGATTTGAAGAATCTCTACATGAGCCAAATGGCAGAAGCAACCTCAGCTTATTTAGACTCAGGGTATTTCTGTCTGCACATTTTTATAACCCCATGCTTGATGAGACTTGCAGTTTCACTCCCTGATGAGTAAGAATCTGAAAGAGCGTGAAACAGCTGAATCATTATTCATCTTCCCAGTCAAAGAATATACAGAACAGGTGGGAAGGAGGAGGCTACTGAAGGCCAGCTACACATTCCTATTCCAAACAGAACATTGCTATCCAGTTGCTTGAGATTTGAGAATTAAACATAGGCAGTGGATAAGTTGGGTTTTTTTACTTCTTATCTTGATACAACAAAATGAAGAAATCATCTCAATAATTGCTTCATGCACAGCATATACACTCCTGCACTTCACAGAGCTTGCATAAATGAAAGCTATATGAGCTGACACTGTACTTTACCCTATCTAGACCTTTACATTATATAAATTCAGCCCTGAAGAGAAGAACTCAGAGATCTTGGTGGATGAAAAATTGGACATGAGCCAGCAATGTGCACCTGCAGCCCAGAAAGACAACCCTATCCTGGGCTGCTTCTTCAGCAGCACAGGGTGCAGATCGAGGGAGGGGGTTCTGCCCCTCTGCTCTGCTGTGGTCAGATTCCACCTGCAGGGTCACATCCAGCTCTGGGGCCTCCAAGACAAGAAGGACGTGGAACAAGTCCAGAGGAGGATCATGAAGATGATCAAAGAGTTGGAGCATTTCTCCTATGAAGACAGGCTGAGAAAGTTTGGGTTCAGTCTGGAGAAGAAAAGGCTCTGGGGTGACCTCAGAACACCTTCCAGTACCTAAAGGCAGCTTATAAGAAAGATGAGGGCAGAATTTTTAGTGGGGCCTGTAGTGATAGGAAAGGGGGCAACAGTTTTAAACTGAGAGGGTAGATTTAGATTGTATATAAGGAAGAAAGTTTTTACAATGAGGGTGGTCAGGCACTGGAAAAAGTTGCCCAAAGCAGTGGATGTTTTAGCCCAGGAAGGTTGGATGGGGCTTTGAGCAACCTGGTATAGCAGTAGGAGCCACTGTCCATGGCAAGAGAATAGAAACAGATGATCTTTAAAAATCTCTTCCAACACAAACCTTTTTGTTTTATTCATAGTTTCTATGACTGTTATCCTTTATATTAATCCTTTATCTGATCTCACTGGGGACTGTTCTACCATTGGGGCAACAGAGTCCAGACTAAAGTGTCCCTTCTGACCACAGTGCTTGTCACCCTCACTCCCACCTCTCACAGAACGGGGAAGATCATGGCATGTTGTTTAATCACGATAGTTGAAGGTTGACATCTTAACTGGGTGAAAAGTGTGGGAAGTTTGCCTCATTCACTGTCTCCAAGTACTCCTTACTTTCACAAAAGTTGAGACAGCACTAATTTTGCCTCATTTTAGTCTTCATGCACAAGAAATTGATATTACCCTCCTACCTTATTCTTTACTGTGACTCACACCTTTTCATGCTTCATTGTCCAAATTAGTAAAACAAGGGTGAATTAGAACTAATTGAAGTCTCAACTTCTGCAGCTGTAGCCTAGTGGTATAGGTTAACAATAGCTGAGCTCTCAGAAAAGCCCTTAAAGCTTCTAAAATACCCCCACCCTTACACATTAGCCAGACAAAAGTGGAATGATAAGGCAAGACAAAAAATTTCCAAGCCTCCTCATATCTCCATGACTAATGTTATGGCTGCTGTGGAAAGATTGGGGGAAAATGAATAAAAAAATATAAATTATATTTATGCCTTTTATCCATGTCTTGTTTGTTTTCTCTTTATCATGCATTGTATTAATGAGGAGGATAATCGTTATTTAATATCCTCTTCCAAAAAAGGCACTCAACCAAGGCATATGAGGGCTTGAAATAATTAGGACGATCTAATTGGGTACATTATAAAGGGCATGAAATTAACTGTAGTCAAATTAACTCTTCTTCCTCACATGAGCATAAAGGAGAAATTGCCGAGAACACATCTTTTTCATACTAATTGGAAGCAGAGTCATGTAGTATTTTATCTGCCTGAGTTTTAACTCTGAACCACAGTTGTGCTTGTGCGTTCTTCTGTTGAACACTACCTCTAATTGTGGTCAGCCTTTGTTTAAATCTCCTTGACTCTCTTCTGCCTATAGGCAATATTGAAATTAAATCTTGCTGCATAGAGCTACAATCCCATTTAGGTCAACAACTGGATCAGAGTCTTCCAAGAACATTTAAATATGTCAATGATTCATTAGACCAGGACTAGAGCAGCATTCCTGTTTCATGAGAGGGAGTATTGGTGACCTTTTTTCACAGTAGAAGCACTGGTATTTGATCTTCTGTTAATTCGCTCCCCATGGACCTGCCCAGCCATCCTGAGTTTATCTGAGCCTGGTTCCCCTCAGTGGGCCTGATTCTGACCCCAGCACCAGGGTGATGCTCTGGTGTGAGCTCAGCCTGTCTCCAATCCCTTGGAGGTGCCCTTGGCTGCCCCCTTGCCTGCCCTGCCCCCTGGCCAGGGACTCTGGGTGGGCCCTGGCTGTGAGAGCCCCGTGCTGCCAGTCCCCAGCAGGTACTGCAGCCCCCAAGGAGGACTCAGCCCTTCCAAGCTGTACCTTGACAACTTCCACCTGCCAAAGCAGGAATCTTCTTTGAAGGCCAAATACAAACATGCTCATGACAGTTCTGTTCCTTCCAGAAGCCACATTTCAATATCTCGTTGTTAAGAGCCTCAATCCATCCAAAACCCAGAGATGCAGCTGATGCAAAAAAATTACAAATTTAGGTTGAATTGTTTTCAGCCAAAAGAGAAAATGGAAAACCAGTGAAAATAGTTAAAGGCTTCTGTCAAATCATCAAAATGAAACATTTTAATTTTTTATTTCAAAGAGACATTTCTTAATAAAAATAAATTCTTATTTTATCATAACTTTTTATTTTTAAAACTTTTCTTTTCAAAGCTTGACTAATTGATGTCTCTTCTCCCTAAAAGTAACAGGGCTGTTTCTCAGAGATGTCTATGCCCAGTTGTATGTGGAGGTGTAGCTCTACAACTTCTTTTTTTGGACAGGAAAGCAGAGATACATTGAGCTCATAACAGTCCCACAGAGGCCTGAAAGACCTCTAAGAGTTTGGGAAAGCCCTGCTTGCAGAACTAATACTCACAAAATGACAACTTCAACTGCTCTTTTGTACTTCTTTAGCCTGTGAAATTTCAAACCATTGAAACATTATTTTTATTAATGTAAAGGAATACAGCTGGTCTAAACATAGGTTAACATCAAAAGTGACAATTTAAAATTTAAAAGTGATTGTTTGCTGTGCAGATAGGAAGCTGGAAGCAGCTGTTTTGTATGAAAGCACTTATTACCTCATTTGTAATTAGTATCATTGAGAACAACATGCTGTGGTTGTCCAGGAAGGCTCAAAACATAAACCAGAGCAAGTACTTGAAATCCAGCCACCCCAGACCCACCCCTATCCCAAGAGGAATTTAACACTAAGAGATTGAGTGGTGGTTTGTAAATAGGCAGAAATGCCTTCAGTGAGGAAACAGTGAACATGGGGGAAGCCCAAAGTGTTCCTCCCTGATGTGAGTTTTCACCTTATTAAGTGAAACAGTGCTGTTGTTGAATATGAGGATGAGAAGCAGGGAACCTACTCTTGTACTCTTCACCAACCCAGATAATTGTTTCATTCATACACATATTCAGAAAAGAAGGGTAAAGGTGCCACTGACTCTCTCCACCCTCTACTACCCTCCTTCCTCCTGGGTAGCACAGCATCCTACAAGATATGGTAATGTGCAAGCTTTCTCCCTCTCTCATTTAAAGACAAATTGTTTTCTCATTCTCTGAACTTCTGCTCCTCCTATTTCTCCTTACTGAAGGTATATATTCCTGGAGATCTTAGTAAGCCATGGTACTGCAGAGGTGTCTGAAAACTGTATTCAAGGTCCTTCCTCCTCAGTGTCACTACTAAAAATGGTCTAAAGTCAACCAACAGCAATAGTAGCCAAAATAACTCAAATGAGAAAGAAAAATTAAAGGAATCTGGACCAGATGTTCAAATAAGAAGATCTAGATTACAAGAGAAGGGCACACACAGAAAGTAAAAGACAGCAGTAAAACATGCATTTCCAAAGGTGAGACTTCAGTGAGGCAGTCTGTATTCTAGGTCATTCAAATGTTGAGGTTTTTACTGTGATTTGTTTCCAATGAATAATGCAGGATGTAACAACAGATCTTCATCTGGTGTAAATTGGTGTCAGTCTCCCCAAGACAATGGAGAACCAATGCCTGTCATCAACTAAAAGCCTGCTGCTCATTTTGAAAGGGGCTGCAACTCTGTGTGCCTAGACCTCACTGGGGTTTTCAGACAGGATGGCTGAAGTCAGTCCAATTCCATGCTCAGGCTCTGGCATGTGATAAAAGCAGCTGGCTTTTAAAAGTGCTTGGCCAAATCAGAAAAGAGTCAAATGAGAAGTAGAATCAATGGGTAGCATTAGGATAAGAGATCAGGGGCAGGATTTAAAGGTGGAGCATGGCAATGGTTGGAGTTAACACACAAGAACGTGAAGAATCACAGAGGAAATCCTGTACTGGGAAGAAATGAAGGGACAGAATTAGAAACTTGGGCATCCATCAAAAGTAGCAGCACTGAATGCAGGAGGACGGGGGAAAGGAGAGAGGGAAACATAAGCAATTTGTCATCCTCAGTTTGCTTTTCAAAACTGTAATTGTGCAAAGGTGTCGTGGCATCCACTGCTGCAAAGGGATGACAAGAGGTTATGTTTGACCCATCTGCTACTTTTCTTCCCTGGCTTTTAAGAAGATACACTGTACCTTACCTCACACAGATGACATGAAAAGTGTTTCCTTTATATGTTCTTGGTTGTTTTTTAAATGGGTAAATTGAGAGGAAAAGGGAATATATTATTATAACTCAGCCTCAGATGCTGAGGAAGACGATATCAAGCATCTCCCCCCCGCCCTCGTTAGCTAGCTGCAGTGTGAGTGCTATAAATATTTCAGGTTTTCTCCCCTCTGGAATGAAGCTCTGATTCCTTTACATCTTGAAGGTGCTCCCCATTTCCTTTTTCTAAGCCAAAAACTTCAACATGCCTGGACGTGTCTGGTAGTGGTAGATTTGAGACATATATGGCAGAGTTACAGTTTGCAGTCAGCTGGGGACACAGAAATCAAAATCAAATTTCAGCCCCTCCCAAGACATAAGACTGGGGATGTATTAGGCAGCTGAAAATAACCTACATCATCACAAATACACATGAACAAATCTATTTTACAATGTCTGAGCACAAAATTGCTTGAAAGCTTTTAACCTCTCCCCCAAGACTACAGAATGTTTGATTTGACGATCCATAGGTTATCTAAATATAATCATCTCTTCTAAAAGTCAGAGATCTACAATATGCAAACAGAAAGCTGCAGAGTATCTCCAACAATAAGATTGATGCCATGCTGACTTTTGTTTTTGCAGAACTCTGGCCTGGCTATGAAGATCATCACTTTTCGTGATTCTCTTTGCATTCACTTGATTTAGGCAAAAGCCCCTGAAAATTAAAAGGTATTTGAGTCTGGAGATCAAAATATTTTTCTATTTAACGTGCTTGAACATTTTCTTAGGATAATTTTTATCATGCTCACAGATGGCAGAAAAAGCTTTTTCTTTATCCTGCACTGTGACCATTTAGAGTGAATCTAAATGGAAGGCAAAATGATGAATTGCAATGTGAAGAGGTAAGTAATCCCAGTACATGCTCCCCGCTTTAACATGTTTCATTTGCCTGTGAGAAAACTACCCACCACTCCTAGTAGATCTAAATTCTTCAGCAGAAGTGACTGCTAAACTGTCCCCTGTCTCTTTCTTTTCATATTTATATCTCAGAATATGTTACAGCCTTATAATCAGCATTTTCCACAAAGAGAACATAAAGCACAGGACCATGAAAGGATAAAGGTAAAGTTATCTGGAGAAGACAGAACCACTGAAAAAGAGGTATTTGAATCTTGGTTCAGCATCAGTGCAGTAACATCAAGCCTTGTGTTAAGAGTCTATAGCCAGACAACATAATACAATATGTTGATTATAACCACTCATATTCCAACACCAAACCTGAGAATGAAATTATGTTTTGCTGGAAAACTATCACAGTTGACAAATAAAACTAGTATGTGTCACACATAATTTGATTACTAGAAGATGAATGGACACCAACTGTTCATGGGCTAGAGAAGCTCCATGGCTTTGCAATGAAGTAGAGGAAAAAGCACTAGCAGTTTGAAGTCTCCACCTCACCCATACTGAGCAGGTACATTGATGACTGATTGAAAGGCCAAACCCTTCTTTTTTCTCCCAAGGATGTTTATTAAAATAGTCAGTTACAAGTCATAGTAATTTTTTGCAATTAAAACAACAGCACCAATTTTCTGGTCTTGGAAGTTTGTAGAGCTGATGTAGAGGTAGAAGTTACATCTCCACAGGCAGTTTCTTGCCCTTTCAAAGATGCAGTAACACACCTCATGTTTAAATGTTATTCTATTTCAGGACAGTGTTGATTTTTGCAGTAGCCAGGACCTGGAGATTATTCTACACCATCTCACCTCATTTTCCAGGAATGGGGGAAGGGGTCCCTTCCAGGTCAGGTTGGGGTAGCGTGGTGGTGATCAGGCAGTACTGGGCTTCTTCTGGCAGAGTGGTGAGCACATTAATCCCTTGCCTCTCTTGTACAGTTTTGTTACTAATATTGTTTCTGTCACAGAAATATTGTTGCTAATAGAAAACTGTTGGTTTCCTTATCTCGTTGCTGTTTCCAGTAAATTGTTCTTATCACAACCTGTGGTCTTTACCTTTTTTCTCTCCAATTCTGTTCTCTGTCCCACCATAGGAGAGGGGGAGGAGGAAATGAGCAAACAGCACATGGTTTGGAGTGTTCTCAGTGGGATCATTAAAATGGAGAACACCAATCCTAAACCACATCACCTATAAATGTATCTAACAGTTTTTTGCTGAGTCCATGGGCTGAACTCATCCACTCTGGAAAAACATGGCCAGTTCTCAAGGTTAAAAACTACACAATGCACATGATCCAGCACAAAGGCACTGAGTCACCAAGAACTACCAAAACACAAATCAATACATAATAATTATAATAAAATTTTGGGGAAAACCTCCATTAATTTATACTAATCCTATTAATTCACTATTAACTAACTGTCTAAGACTTTATGGGACATACATATCTTAAGCAACTTTCATGACACTGAAGTGAGTCAATTAATTTTCAGACCCCCACCACAGACATTAAGAGAAGACATCCCCAACTCAAAGTCCAAATAAAAGATACAAGAGAGCAAGAAAGAGACTCAAATATTATGATTTACATTTTGATTACTGAGGTTCCCAGGCTTCATGACATTGCAAGAGGAAGTCACATTTCCATAGAACTAAAAGCATCCATGGACAGCTTTCCATAGGTGGTGGAGTGATGTGTTACATATACATTTATTTTTCATGGAAGTTGAAAGCACATTCATCTAAGTCATTTCTGTTATATTCTCTGACAGCTTTTGAAAATTGCCAGGCTAGTTTTTTTGCATTTGATCTTTCAACATTATTGGAGGTTATATAAACAGGAAGCAATGTATAGCTTCAGCATCAATTAAGATAATTCTAAACAAACACACTGTCACAGTGGTGTCAGTTCCCTGTGGTGGGCATGTTCATGGACTAAGATCACATTGCAAATCCACTTCCAGTGGAAAGGGCAGTCCTGGTGTTCCTCCACTCGTCTGCAGCTCTGGCTATTTTAGTAACCCAAGCACATCCATACCATGGACTTAAATACTGCACAGTGTGGTTCATACAGATTAATAGTTGTTACATTATCTGGGGATGGTGGGAAGAGGGTTTTAGCCATGTAGATGCTGTTTTACTTGCCCTTAGGTCTGGAGAACACAACTTGACCTGTTTTATTTAACAGTAGCCTGCAGCTCTTATTCTGCTACCAGTCAGCACGGGATGGACCACATAAAGCACATGGGCAGAGGCCAAACCATGCCGAGCTTCAGGAGTTCTCTGGGCCTTCCTGGGTTTATCAGTGTGTGTTCAATAATGAACAGGAAAGCAAAATCAGGTTGGGATGGAAGTTGGTGGTCATTAGTCCAACATCATAAAGTGGCACATTTATTAAAACCCAAGTGTTTTAGAACTCACTTGAAGGAGTAAGTTGCATAGACACTGATGGTTGATCTCCCAAACAAAAATGTATAAACTGAGTATCAAAAGACATGGGGAGGCAGACTCCATTACATTTCTGTGCAGAGGCTACAAACCCTTCTCTAGCCATTAATTCCTTCCATTGTTTTAGACAAGAAATAAATTCAATATTACAACTCTGAAGCTGGTAGGAAGTTTCCCACAGCATTCAATGAGCTTTTGATTAGACAATTCTTTTAGCTGTTCAGGTCTTGTACATTTACTATGACTGCATAAGCGTAACATTGGCTTCTCATATATCTCTGGAGGAGAGGTATCTTTCCTGGCATTAATTCTAAATGTCAGACTAAGGCTCTTTATGCCCTCCCCACTAGGCCTTTACAAATTAGTTGAATATGATTATATCAATAATTTCCACAGCATAAGTCTCAACAACATTCTGCAGGGGGACTTCATAAGTGATTGCTTTCCAAGAAAACCATGAGGCCTTCCAATCTAAACAGATGACTGGAAAAGAGCTCCACTTACTCTCTGTGTGGGTGCTTCCCGAAAGACTTGGGTGGACAGGAAGAGACAGAGTGGGATTTCTCCCAGCCATAAATCTTGTGCAGACAGGATTTTTCTTTCATACCTCTTGCAATGAGCAGTCTGAAAAGGCACAAAGGACTGTCTTGTAAGCAAGAGACTGCAGAGATGCCCAGACTGCCCACATTTGCACTCGTGTCTTCTGTGATCAGGGCCAGGTCACTAAGGGTGTTCTTGTGTCATGTATGTGCATTGTACACAGCATTGTACACGGGCACAGATGAGTAAAGACACTTCATGCAATGCTTTTATCCAGTGAGACAAAGGTAATACTTCAGCCTACCTTAGAACAGAGACTTGAAAGCAGGAAGCTTTTTCTAAGCAGTTTCTACTGTCTGTTTTCCCTTCTTCTCAACCTACTGAGTCAACCTCCCACTGCAAGAGAGGAACTTAGCATGCAACCAGGTCACAGTGAAAAAGAGCTTGGAAATATTGTCCAGAAGGAAATATTTGATTTTCTTTTCTTCCCTAGAAGTACTTTTATAGCTATAGCTGCATGGTACTTGATTAAAAATGATGCAACATGCCATATGTGGATATGTCTGCAGAGTGTATTACTCAAGAGACACACAAAAGGTATGCCCACACTCTGAGCCAACCAGAAGCCATTCAAACCTGGTTATCCCAGCTCTGGGCCTTACTTAATGCACTTTTCAGGAGAAAAAAATCAGCACAGGTCCAGCACTGAGATAATCATGTGTATCCAGCTTTTGGTTGCTCTACTTAGAGCAAAATCAGTTTTGCTCTGCCCACTGTCTACCATGTATCCCTGCTTACAACATTTGTTCAATACAGAAAATGTTTGGATCAAGATAAGGGATATTTTTACTTATAGGGAGTATGAAAAAGACTGTTTCATAGTTTAGTTGATTTTTTTTCTAGTAGTGACATATTCTTCAGGAAAAACAATACAGTGAAAAAAACCTCCTTTTTTTTTCTGTTCTGTGTGCCTTACACCATAAAATGTGCCACTAATTGAAAATGGAAATTTAAAAAGGTGATTAAATTTCTAATGTCTTTAACCTAGCTTTGGGAACTGTCATGATTTCAAGAGCAGTTGCTTTGAAGATTGCCCTTAGATTGTGTTTTAAGACTTCTCAAATGAGTGTGTGTGGGCATGCATGAGCAGCTTTCTGAGTAACTGTTTAGCAGGATGTAGAATACAGATATGTAGGGAGTTCATTTGGCAAGTAGAAACTGCAATAAGTGTCCCAATGGGTGAAGAGTGGAATAGAAAGTTAACACTCCATTGCAGCCTCATATATTCCTTCCAAAAGCCATGTACATCATCTGGAAGGAATCTGTATACACCTGTGGTCAAACATGAACTTGTTGCAGCTTGAAACTCATGTGGACTTCAGAGCTCATCTGCTCAGTCTAATTTCTCATCACTAGTTCTTTCTTAAGAGTTTCATGATAATCTCATAGTAAAAGTATGTGTTTCTGGACTTGAAGAGTGCTTCAGTACAAATATAGCTTTCATTTAAATTTGATGTTTCTGTTTATTTTTTAGCTGCTTGAAAACAGCATCAAAATGCAGAATGGTCAGAAAGTGAAGCAAAATGGCTCTGGTATGAATGACCTATGCATAACACTGACAAATCCAACCTGGAATGAGAGAGTTCACCTCTGTTTGAAGCACTGGACTAAACACCAGGCAATCTGTGTTTGTTTTTCCTGGCTCCCAGTGAAAACTTAAGCAGCAGTCACTTGAATCAAGAACTTACCAACACAAACATGTTTGCATGCATACTTACATGATTACTATCTGTGAATTCAGTAGACAGCCATGGGAATTAACTCTTTGCTGGATCAGCACCTTCACTGCTATGGTTTACACCTCACCCATGTTTCACTACTACTGTAGAAACAAAGGCAGCAGCCATCTGAGGTGTCATATTGCCCTGCAGACACAAAACAAAAATATGCCATCTGTGACAAAGACATTAAGCACAGACTGTAGTTAAATTGCTGATTTGCTAGTTTCTGCCATTTAAATTAACATGCAAAATTTTCCCAACTTTTCTCCCTGATCATATGCTATCTGTGTTTTGCTCTGTGTGAAGAATAGAAACCCACACTGTTTACCTTGTGCAGCTTCTTCATGAACATATGATCTTGGTTTTGTAGGCAGTATCACAGCAGTTCCCAAGGGAATGTTTATATGCATAACAGTATTTATCTCTAATCCCCATAGCATTTTTTTATCAGATCAATGCTGAGCATTTCCATAAGATCTCTAGTATAACACGATCGATATCATTACATACTTCTATGTAAGGAAGATTTTTTCTTCTTTAGATTAAATAAAAAAGCATTTATGCATTCTGAACCATGTAATCTTGTTACAATGAGAAGAAATTTATGCATCAAAATCCCATTAATGTGACTGAGAGGAACACAAATAAATGCTCATGTATCAATCATTACTATAATTGTTATTATTATTCAGACTGATTTATAGAGGACTATTGCTTTTGTGTTGGAACCTAATAATCAATCAGATTTGCCAGCCCAATAAAAGGACTCCAGCCTTGGTAAGTATAGAGGTTAGTGGACAAATTCTCCTCCCATGCACATAAAAAGATATGGTATTGGAATGTACTTGCACAAGTGGTTGATACAGTATTTTAACCATGGCCCAAATCCTATGGTGTCTGTTTATTATTTATAAACATCTTAAAGCTCTCAGCTCCACACAGGTTTGGGCTGCCAGAGACAAAAGAGTGTAAGACTGCTTCATAGTTGAGATATGAAAAGCTTCAATGGAAATAAACAGATCACAACAAAAATCATTATTTCTCTCTTTTAGCAAATGGTAAAAAACCTCAAGGTTTCTGAGGTAGGACAAAAACTTCAGTCCACTTCAGTCATTACCTTAACTACTTCCCAATTCCAATTTCTGTAAAAAGGAGATTAGAAAAATTTGGTCTGGAACATTAAAGTATGCTGAAGATGAACAGAATTATCAGAGATGAGGGTATATGCCTATGAAGAATAGAAGTGAATGCATGATGCTGTCTGTAGTCACCAGCATCATTGTAATTATTGCAATGAACTTGACACAAAATGGACTTGTGTGAATATGCAGGATAAAAAGAAAATGTACTATGATGTATAACCAGAAAAAAAAAAATTTAATAGCATCCACTCCAAATCCTGGTATTGATTTTCTAGTAGTTCCATTAACATGATATTTCACATAAACACTCTACCACTCTGAAGTTTTGGGAGTGTAAATAATTTTACATCTGTAATCCTGGTTGACAAATCTCACATGTTTCCTATATGGCCATGAGTCAGTATATATCAATCAAAGTTGTTGTGTATTTTGACATGGGAGGCTCTTAGACACAGCACATCTTCCTTGTGTTTATTGCCACCACATTCTGAAACATGATAATGGCCATTTGAATCAATCCTGGGTGCAGGCGTGGGCCATGAACCACAGCATTCCTTCATGCTGCCACACAGCTCCTGATACACATCAACAATCCATATCTGAACATGGGCAGAGTTGTTTTGAAGAGGAACATAATTGATTGCCTTGTTCTATCATGGTTGTAAAACCTTGTAAATTTTTTTTACACTCTAGATTTCTTTCACCTGGTGGCAAAATAAAATTGATACAATCTGCATTTGAGAGTTATAAAGGCCTAGAGAATATGAATATGAAGAGGAAAAGGAAAGACAAATCTCAGGACCAGGAATCAGGTAAGACATGTTCTCCTAACACTACCAGTGACTTCATGCCTGACTGCAAAGAAAGCTTGGTCTAGTGAAATGAGAACAGAAACAGTCTGCTTCACCTGCATGTCAGAGATTTTCAGATGGAGATGATCTCAGCACCACTGAATGCTGCTGGTAGTCTGAAAAGTCTAAAAGAAGGCCTTTTTGTCTACTAAATAAATCTCAAGAATTACCTGAACAAAAACATTCTTCCAAAAGCAGCAAAATTCCTTACTTTAAACCAATTAAACTCCATGGGATCATTCGAAGTGAAATAGGCTCTGGCCTCTATCTTCCAGACAGACAGTTTTAAGTAAATGGCAGGTAATTTCTAAAAGAACAAGCACCAAAACCCCTGGAGACTAAGGACTGGATTGATAGACAAAGCCATGCCCTGCCAAGAGCTAAGGCCTCCCTCCCAGCAGCCAGAGCTGTCCCATAATGGGTTGCCCAGAGAAGCTGTGGCTGCCCCTCCCTCCCTGGAAGTGTTCAGGGCCAGGTTGGATGGGCTCTGAGCAACCTGACCTAGTGGGAGGTGTCCCTGCCCATGGCAGGGGGTTGGAACTGGATGGTCTTTAAGATCTCTCCCAACCCACCCAATTCTGGGATTCTGTGATAAAATCACAAGGTATGGCTTGAACCGTTCCTCGGCATCAGTTCTTTGGTTCAAGCCATACAAACTTGAAGCTGCCTTTCATGCTTACACATTTACTGAGATTATTTTCTCACTACTAGAGTCATCAAATCTGCCCAGTTTTATGTAAAATGGATGAATGTTGCTCTTCCAAAGCTGAACGAGAGATGTCCATTTATCCTGGTGGTTAGGACAGGTGCAGGAAACTTCAAGTAATTCAAACTAAGCAGAGGAGGCATTTAAAAATTGAGCCTATATCTCAGACAGACAGTCTTACAACTGGGCACTGGAATATGACCCAGGCTACAATTCCAATGCCACTTATCAAATCAATGAGCCTGGGAAAATGAGGGATCAGGACTCCTTCACCACCAGGTTCCCCTTCTGCATCCTTGTCCTTTTCTGCAGAGCTCCAAGAGGAGGGATACAAAATGGCCTTATTCCAGTACTCCCCTGGCAAGTCAATACAACCAATCTGAGCCCTGGCAAGGTGATCATGCCCACACCATCTGCCATAAGCTGGATGGATTTCCCATGAGGAAAATAGGCAGAGGGCAGAGGACAACAGCATCCCTGCCCATCTATCCCACTGCTCTTCTCAAAGGGGCCCAACAGCTGCTGCTCTTCACACCGTGGCTGCAGGTGGGTGACAGCTGTCAGGGGAGCCCCTGATGGGTTCCTCATCTCCAGGGATAGGGAAGGAGTCTGAGTTTCATTCTTCACAGCTCTGAATTGACAGCTGAGTTCAGGAAGAAATAGGAAACTCCACTGTTCAGCCCATCATGCTGCCCATGAAGTTAGGTTTTGGCAGCTAGGGAACTAAGGGGAAAAAAAGGAAATACTGATAGATTTTAGGTGTTTCAGAGGTTAGTTCCTACTGGAAAGAAGACTGTCAGAATTGTTCTCCCAGATTTAAGCATTTAATCCTGCAATGTGAATCTCAGACTCTAACCTCCTTTTTCTTTCTTTTATATTTTTTTTATATAAAAATTCACAAAATTACTGGTTACAAGTAAAGTAACACCACATCAGATTTTTGGTTTTAGTTGTCAGAAAATCTTTACCTGAAATACAGTTGAATCCATTTAAATCAATACCTGTGAATGGAATACACCTATTAAAAAACAGAAGGTAAATTACAAGTATAACTCAACTTTATAAAAGGAATAAAATCTCTAGAAGAATTTTAGTTTAAGTCAATAATCACCATGATGATTATAGCCATATCAAATTCTTCTGAGCTAATAATTCTTAATAGCAAAAAAAAATTAAAATATACTTTCTGTGAACAAAGGTTAAGTACTCAGCCAATTTTAAATGTGTTCTCGATGGTTGGAAATCAATGTGTACCTTAGGGCAGATATTGTGTATAAACATACATAAAAGCAGTGACTAACACAATATTATAACTTGAAAGTGCCCAGTAGGTGTGTCTTATCTACAATGTTATCCTACTGCAAAATCACAGGCACAATTTGTTGACTAGGCATTGACTGTTGAGCAGAAGAATTTCTCAACAGAGAGGTGTTAAATAAGGTTCCAGCCCTGAAGGCTTTGAACAAAAAATTTGCCACTGAAGTCAGCATGAAAAGATGCTGAGGGGGGATTGTTCTTTCTCCAACCTCTGCGTACACATATAAAAATACTGAACTTTCTCCACTGTCTCCCAGTAACACTTGACTCAGTGTCGTTTTTCCTTCCCTGCTTTCCAAGCTTTTCATAGTATTACTCTTCTTTTCAGCAGTACACACACTCAGCTTCCTGAGAAGAAAGATCTCTGAAGGACGAGAAAGGTAAATTTTCTCTTAGGAACTCCTCAAGGCAAGAGAACTGCCTAGAACTGGGAGATCCCAGGGCTTCTCTTCTCCCCAAATGCAGCCCAGACTTGAAGTTCTCTCTGGCATGAATAAGATCTTCAGGGAATTGTCCTGAGTTACTTCAACCGTGTAGTCTCAGTAAGAACCATCCTAGGAAGGTGGGAAATCAGACATTTGCATCTCTTCTCTCTAACAGCTTACTATTCTTGCCATGAATAGAAAGTTAAAATTTCCCTTCTTGTCTTCAGAGAGACTAGAAATTGTCTGGTTTAATTGCTGCAGTCACAGTCAGTTGCAGCTGAAGCTGCAGGAGCCCACAGATGGCTGGTGGACCTGCTAAGGTGAACTGGGCTGTGGTGGTGGGACAAATGGTTTCAGAACAGGAAGGAGTTGTAGGGAAGAAAAAAAATGTCTGATACTATGAAGAAATTTCCATTTTACTTAAGAAAGTAGGACTTTTCTGTGAGGTAAATGGAGGCTTGAGAGCAGCTGTACTGTTTCTGAAGTGGAGGAAATGCTAGTGGTGCTTTAACAGCTCTCTCACTTGACTGACTCATGAGCATGGGTCATTTCTTACATCAGAGAATAAATTGGACTCTAAAACTCATGGTGCCTCTGGGAAAAGAATTATCATGGGAACTTTTGCTACTACTCCTGAGGACACATCTAACAAGTTTTTAAAATGGTGAGGACTCTTTCATACAGAAAATGGATTTAAGTGTTAATCTTCTTGTTTTGTTGTCTTTTAAAATCATTCTTTACAAATCACCAAAAAAAAAATTAATCAAAAAAATTTTCCCAAAATACCTCTTCTGGCCTTAACTATCTATCATTAAATCCAATTTTATAGGCAACAAGATGTTATTCAACTAAGTACTTAAAATACTTAGGCAATCAAATAAGGCAAGTTCTTCATTAGTAGCACTGAGACCAGCTATAAAATTTTATTGTATATCTGCAGTTGCTGGCATGTGATTTTATAAATGTGCAATGAACACATCCACAAGACTACTGCTGAAGTAGTTAAGAAGTTGCAGCCACTAAAAAATATCACAGTAGCAAAATGTACCTATCACTAGAAGATATGAAGGAGCCTGTTTAACAGTGGAAAGGTAGAAATAAAGAAGTAAATGCCCATTATACTGGCATCTGCTAGCCAGGTAGGTCCATGAGATACAGCAAATATACAAGACATGTGGCTGACAGCAATACTCCCACTCAGACACAGCTGGACAAAAATTCTTTCAGAGAGTGATACCTTATGTGGCTTTCAATGGGATAAGCTAGCAAGAGCATCTGACAAACTTGTCAGGTGCCAAATTCACAACTGGTGTGAAAGTGGGGAAAATTACATTCCCTTCTTCTGCCTTGTAGCTCTGTATCATCAGTCAATCTCCTTTAGGCCTCCTGACACCTACTCCATCACTGCACAAGGGAGCATAAATGGGTGCCATTTAAATATCAAGGCTTCAAAAAGGGGTGTGGGCAGAAGCAGGCTGGAAACATCTCTGTCATCTGTGGTCTCACAAATTATCTGCTGTCTTCTCAAGATAGAAGTTATGTTTATTTTGCACTTCCCTGTGCGGTAAGAGAGTAGGGGTGAGAGAATTTTAAGAGCTGGACCATTAGGAAGTCAGAAGTCAGATGAAATACATCAAACTTACACTCACCTCTCTTTCTTTGCTGGGAGAGGCTCTAACTTTCCACACTTTCAGCACTGAGAACTTGGAAAGCATACAGCTAACTAGGCACTGGGGAGAGCAGAGGTATTTTGATTTGTTTATAAAAACTGTCAAGCACCACCCACACTCTGTCCTCAAGTGACCCAAATATATTCTTCTGCCTGAAGATGAAGCGTTGAGATATCTACCAGCACACAGAGTGCAAAGTGTGTTTTATGCTCCAGCAGGATAGAGGAGCAACCAGCACAGAATAACAATAATAAACACACTATCCATAATAAAACTCTTGAAGTCCTTTTCTCTTGAATAGGATTAAGCCTTGTTTAACATTCTAAAATATTTGCACAATGTGGCTTGGGTTTCAAGTTTTTGATTTTTTTTTTTCCAGGCTTATTTTGGCTATGATTCAAAGCAGAAGAGCCAAAATTATACAACACACAAAAACAAAAGGGTAACAGTGAGCTAAATATAGATCAGAACATGAAACAGACAGATGGGCTGGACTTTAGGCATTTCTAGATATCTAGATATTTTCAGATATTCCTATTCAATGTATTTGTATCACAACCTTGTACAAGGGTGTGTGCCTATTGTAGTGAAAATATTTAAAGCATCGGTTCTATTTCATTGTTCAAAAAAGAATGTAGCGGAAATTCTATTTTTTTTGCACCTCTGATCTGCACCTTTTTTTTTTCTTATCGTTCCACGAGAGCAATCTTGTCTTCTGTCTGACTGAAAACAGTACAAGAGTCAAATGCACTTCCTGAGAATCAAAAGATATATGGTAGGAAACAAAAAAAAAAAAAAAAAAAAAAAAAAAAAAAAAAAAAAAAACCAAAGAGGCAGAAGCTGGAAACCATGTTCAGGCCTGTGTGGCAGTTCCTTCCATTCTGCAGTCACAACAGAGGCAAGGTGAGACCAGGTGATAACAGCATTAAAAGTCTGCCTGAAACAGCCAACAAGGGAATACATATGTAGGCATCAAATTCCATGTAAGAAAGGTCTATTGCCTTTGTTGGCCAAAAGTCAGCTGGGAACATTTTATTGGAGCTTGCCAAAATGCTGAGTGAATGCTGCACCAGGAAAGTAAACAGTTTACAGAGCACTGGCAGACCAGAACTGAGGAAGGGAGCTTAGTGAGTACAGAGTAAAACAGGTCACAGAGCAGTGATTAATGGGTGCAGGGATTTCAAATACAATCATACACCTGCACAGCATGGCCTGGAAAGATGGATTGCAAAATGGCCTGTGAAAAGTTAGAGCAGGGGAAATATGTTTCAATGTGATGCTTTTGTTACAATGGAGGAGAAAGTGAATTCTGAATTTCATGTAATCTGAACTTCAAAGGGGGTGAAGAAAGGGAACTATTCTTTAAGGGAACAAAAGAGATATCAGCAATTTACAAACACTCATTCATCTCTGGGATGCTGGCTTGGGTCTTCTCTTCCAATGCTCTCTTCTTCCCAACTACCTACTTTGTGAATGATGAAAAATCCCTAAGTTAAATTCTTGGTAACAATAACTTAATAACAAGAATAAAAAAAGTAAAGCTTAAGGGTAAAGCTTAAGTTGCACATGGAAGAGTGATGGATTTTTCTTCTGGTTTGGCTGGAAAACTCGTTTTTAAAGCTACTCAAGGCATAGGTTGCATATAGCCCTATTAATAGCTTTGCCCTTATTCAAATTCTAAGGCAACTCAAGCTAATAAACCTTACTGTTAATTAGAACTCTACAGAGATGGACATGATAGTTCAGATGGGCCTCTTACCAAATTTAAAAGCTTATTCCATAGCATAGGTAAAGAGATTTGAAATAGGATATCCACAGGTTAGTCTTGTGTTTCCAAGAGAACTAAGACAATTAGAAATAGTCCACAAGGCTTAAGAAAATGCAGTATTATCTGTATAGTTTGGTCATATAGAAGGTCTGTATTCTTGGAAAACAGTACACCCCATGCTCATCCTATTCAAAGGCATTGGACTAAAGCCAGAGCACATCAAACCTGACTCCTGGAGTCAAGCAATAAATTCAGAATCTCAGCCTCTTTTTTTTTTTTTTTTTCTTCCTAATGAAAACCTCTCTGTCACTGTATTTGTAGCCATTATAGTCATTAATGTAGCTGTAATTGAAAAAATTATGCCTGCACAGATCAGGAGGAATCTAACATTATGCTCCTGGGAGGTGTGAACATCTGCTTTTAATTCTGCAACCTGTTGATCTTGTGAGCAATAATAATACAAAAGGACTTTGTGTTCCTGTGTGTGTGCACGTAAGCAGGTAAAGGGAAGGTGAAGGCTGAAATCTTTTATCACTAAAGGAAGCCCTTACCTCTGCAGACAAAGTAGAATGGNTGAAAACCTCTCTGTCATTGTATTTGTAGTCATTATAGTCATTAATGAAGCTGTAATTGAAAAAATTATGCCTGCACAGATCAGGAGGAATCTAACATTATGCTCCTGGGAGGTGTGAACATCTGCTTTTAATTCTGCAACCTGTTGATCTTGTGAGCAATAATAATACAAAAGGACTTTGTGTTTCTGTGTGTGTGCACGTAAGCAGGTAAAGGGAAGGTGAAGGCTGAAACCTTTTATCACTAAAGGAAGCCCTTACCTCTGCAGACAAAGTAGAATGGAAAAAAAGTCTCAGTGACTAAGGGAAGATGATCAGACCCACTTTCACACAAGGCAAAGTAGAGTGCATAAGAAACCTTTGGGCTTGAACAAGGAGCTGGCTATGGACCTACCCAGAGCCCTGAGTTGCCTTAGGGTGATTCTGTGCATGCAAACTATTTGGCCTATATTTGAAGGGGTTTAAGTGATTTATAAGCTTCTGTGAGCTCCCTCCACATGCCTGGAGGTCTCCTGATAAGAACACAGAAAAATCCCAGATATTTTTTCTCATACAGAAGTCTTGTATAGGTTCTCTCAAAGCTGAGAATCTGACAAGTGCACGGAACACAGTTTCCCAACAAGACCGCCACTGTAACACCAGAAGCTTTCCTTGTTCTCCTACAAGAAAAGGGATGTGAGACAATTCTTTTTCTTGGCCCCAGAGCCACTGTAGGCAGGACCCTGATGGTGCTTTCTTGGCTGTTGCTTCCCCTTGTCACATACCTGCTCGTGGCAGCCTTGGAGACTCCTGAGCCCTTTCTGCCTCTACACAGGAGCAGCAGGACTCATGTTATCAACACCACCACTCATGTTCCTTCCTTTCCAACCTGCTCAGGTAATAAGGCATCACTTTTCAGCTTTCCCTTCCAGAGCAGGGATCCAGACCAAAGACCTATGAAGTTTGTAGCACCTGAAAGCCAAAGGACTTTTCTATACTCTGTTTGGGGAGAACAAATGCTGCATAGAAGAAGGGTAAGGAGAACAGAGAAATGGAGCTGAAGGAACTCAACAACTTAGAAAATTTAATTTCCCTACACAATTAAATTTTTAAATGTGGGCAGCCAAGACTGAAAAATTTTCTTTGTGCAAGTAGAAGAATTTAATGTTCCATTTTGCCAGTTGTGCAGGCAGAGAGACATGCAATATTTCCTACAGAGTTTGTTTGGCTTTTTTTTATTATTATTATTATTTTTTGTTTCTTTGGCGCTTTTTTTGTTGTTTCCTTCTTTAACAATCCATTTTACAGGGCAATTTCAAGAGATGGCTGTGAGCACACCAGAGAGGTGCTATAGCAAAACAAAGTACACCTGATTAATTATCTAACAAGGCAGATATTTGCACAGCCAGTACCATTCATTTTTCATGTGACAATGCAGGCTTTAAGTGTTAGCAACCACCAAACCAACACCACCAGAAGGATGTAGTTGCTCTCCACACAATCTTTCCTTTCTGTCACATGCCAGTGGGCTGTCAGGGATGTCCCAAGCTCCACCCCCAATATCTCCTTTATACCTCTTTCAGTGACTTGTGAGCCATTTCAAATAAGGATATAGATTTTAAAAAATGTCATTAGATTGTGGTTCAAGAAGATTTAGTAAAAACATTTTAAAATATTGCTAAATTATTACATTAGGGAAAAAAATTCCCTTTTCTCTCATGTTCATCAGATTCATTCTCCACTAATGAATACAAAGAATGAATCTCCAAGGAATTTGTATTTGAGGTTTAAAGGAGGTTCAACATTTGGATTTGTATATAACTTCAATTTCCTTTCATGAATATTTTATTTAAATCCTGTATTAATCAGAGTCACAAAGATAGCCTGCCTCCTGCTTCTGCTTGCTCTCATTGTCTGTCACAGAAGCACTTTCTCTCAACCTTAAATATCGCTAATTAAAAATTTCCCTGAAGCCAACTGATACCTGTGTGATTAATGGGCTGGCTAATAAATAAAATGCACCATGCTACTTTAAGACCATTGTACCATAGAAGCATAAAAAGTGTGCCAGTGGCCTCATCATCTTGAAATGTTTATTAAAGCAACAACACAGAAGTCCTAGGAGTCCTGAAGTGCTCCACATCATTAATAACCAGATAAGCCATACACTGAGAAACCTATTGCAGCTCAGCATTCCAAGCAAGGAAACTATGAAGACAAGGAGAAAAAAATCCAGAAGAGTGAAGAGAAGCACAGGGCTTGTTTCTCAGATGAATAAACCATCATCTCACCCTTGGTGTGAGTGTGAACAACAGTGGATGTTGCTGGGACAAAGCCTTTCACTCCGAGATTTCAGTTTCAAATGCACACCAGGTTGCTGAGCACAGTGCCCATCTGAGGGGTCTTGTTTGGGTTGAACAGCCTAGGCAGCAGTTTGAGACAGCCTGAGGCTCATATCTAAAACCAGGGCAGCTTCTGTAGAGAGGGCCATGGGGACTCAATTAGAACTTCATCTGTACATAGGGAAAATCTCTTTCAACGAAAGGAGCTCAGACCAGGTAAGTGCATGGATATCAGCTTAGTCTGAAGTGCATGGATGTTTCCTTGATGAAGACAGTATCCACTCTATGGTAATAAATATGGCAACACTGACAGTTCACCTCGGGCCTACAACCTGTCAATAAGACCTACTCAGGGGCAGATCAGAGAGAAGAGATGCAGCCCTTAACACTCCCTCTGCCACTGTGATGTGACAAGCCCAGTGAAATGTACCTCTTGGGCAGGCTGACCCAACCACCTTGCAGGGCAGGCAGAGGTGGCAGGACCAGGCTCACACCTCCTGTCTAGAATTTGCCTTGCATTTCAGTACAGAGAGAAGCAGCTGGGTGAAGCCAGGCTCTGAAAGGGAGGAGAACTCAGTGCTGAATGAAACCTTCACATAGCTGGCCCATGCTGCACCAGTGTGAGGTTGAGAGTTTGTAAGAAATAATGAGCATCAACCCTTGCATCTCACCAGCCTCCAAGACAAGCAGTCAGGCCCTGGTTCTACCCTGGTCAATCTGGTATGAGTCTGCCTCCATAACCCAGGTGCTTAGACTCTGAACACAATGCTGAAATTACATTTCCTCATGCACAGTTTTCCTTTCCTCTCCTCCATTTCTTTCTCAGTAAACACTGATAAACAAGTAGGTTCCTCGCTCTTTGTTTAGTCTAGACCTATCACAAGAGTTGCTTAACTCACTAATACACACCACAAAAACACACCTGTGTTACAGGTCCATAGGAAAATCACCAACATCCTCTATGTCTTTCTCACAAAGAATATATTCAGCTTCTTTCCTTCACTCATGGTTAGGAAGTGAGTTAGGCAAGGAATGGTCTCAATCTCACAGTCTGCTCTGTGGTTTGGCACTGATTAGTCAGCAAAAAGAAGAGAATCTGGAGCTGACTTTGCTCTTTAAATAGAATTCTCTCCCTCTGCCATGGTTTCAACTGAGCACAACAGCCAGCCAAGTATCTATCAAAACAATTCAGCATCTCAGAACCCAAACCCACAAAAGCAGTTTCCATTATAATAGTAATTTTTGACTAAAATCTCTTGGGGACAGCATCAGTAGCAGGAAATCAGGTAGTATCAGTAGCCATTCCTGGTTGTCTGTAGCCATTGAAGTGAAGGTCACTTTCTTCAAAGGAGCAAAATGAGGTGCATCCATCCATAAACACACAACCATATGAAATCCCAGCCTTCTATCAGCACCAAAACCAGACATTGTCCCTGCTTGTGTCAATGAAATGGACTCCATGAACACTCTTCACTGAATACCATTCACTCTTTTACCCTTGGTTTCCTCTGCCCCTTGAAATATTTTTGTTTTCAAATTTTAAGTCTCACAGTGAGTAGCCAGATTCATCCATAGCTACTTAAATTCACAGTGAGCTGGCTTAAGTCCTATGCAACAAATAAAATTGGCCTTAAATTAGATTCAGCCATCCAAGGCCTGGGATATGGCTCCCAGGGTCCTCATAGTGTAAACATCTGTATCTGAGACAGCTGTCTGGCTGCCAGTGGAGACCAAACCAACAGAGCCCATGGTCTTGGGGAGAGTTACCTCACCCTCAATGGAAATATCTTTTGGCTGAAACAAACACAGTACTCCACTGGCTGAGTTGGACTCCCCTCTGGCTACAAAGAGAGACTGAGGTGAGCTGTTCAGCTGTAGATGCCTCTGTTCTCAAAATGCATACCCACATCAACGAATCCTGACCCAGAGTATTTACTTATTTAATTTCCATAGCTGTTCCACTGAAACAACCAGCAATAATCACAGCCAAACTCATAGCACATAGATCAAGGAGTTATTCAAACTCTAGCACATTCATTCCATCCAAAGCTGATCAAAACTATAATAAAAATAACTCCCACCTGTTTGCACTGGTGTAGGAGGCCTCTGGCTGCATTTAAACCACACACATTTTTACTGACCTCATCTTGGTTACGCCACCAAGACTCCCAACACCAGCCACATTTCACCAGCCTGACACACATAATTGCATGAGATGCATCTGTAAATACAAGTCATTTATTCTGCATAAACATAAGTTTCAGCTGAAGCCCATTTGATATTCACAGAGCAGATTTACGTCCTCTCAGTGGTTCCTGTGGAGCTAATAATATAATGATATAATACACCTGCATGTTAGGACAGCTGTAGTTAAATGAGGCAGAGGTTTTCCTCGACTCCTCAGGGCGGTTAAGGTGATATCAGCTTCACAGGAGGGAAAAGAGGGAATGTTATGCATATGTGTTGCCATAATCTGAGCCCTCCTCAGAGGATTTTGAGTTTCCAGTGGAAAAAATATGTTTAAAAATTTGTGTAGTAAAAAAGCAAGAAGAATTTTTTCTTACCTGCTTTGAAAATAAATAAATAACCAGCTGTATGAAACAAAGAGTGTCAAGTCAGAGGAGATTTGGTCAAAAAACTGAAGTTATGAAAGGAGTCATAGGAAGCTTGAAAATCTCTTTAGTGTTTTCATTGCAAGTATAGAAAGGGATCTGGGCAGGCAACAGAGCACATTTCAGAAATGCTTTAAATCATCCTCACAAAAACTGTTTACTACATAATTGCTTGTTTTAATCTACGTACTAGCAACACAAGCTTCCAGCTACTGAAGAGGATTGCATTAAAAAGGAATATAGTGGCCAAGGTAAAATCCTGTAGTTTAAATGATTCTGTCTTCTTACTGATGTACTACAGAGTGCAAAAATATTAGGAAACCTATTCTAGAATTTACATGTTCTAAGACTATTTAAAAACATAAAAAAATTAGAGCAGCAACTTCAGAGATCAAGTTGCACATAAATACTGACTGTTATAGGAATTTATACCTGTGGCATTACATCAATTTTAAGCTTCATGTTTGCAAAAAATTTAGTTCCAGGACAATTGAAATACTGCAGGAAATCTCATCAAATTTTCACGTTTAGTTTGCAGAACAGGCAAAAGTTTTTAATAAAATTAGCTTTGTGATACTTGAAAATAATATTTTTAATGTCATAATCGGTATTATACATTTTTAATAAGCCAAAACCTAAAGAAATTAATTTGGGATTTTTTTAACTCCTCTCAATACATTTGGAATTTGTACAGGAGTTACCTCTGGAGACAATGCTGGTTTTATTCTGTTCTCCAAATCAAAAGGTAACCAGAACTCACCACCTCAGACACCTCTGCTGCTTTTTCATCTTAGTTCCCAATACTCAAGTATCAGAATCTGTTCCACTTTGCAGAATGTAATGGCATACACTTTCATCTTCACTGTTGCACAAGACAACTGCCACTACTTTCCTGTGTTTAAATTTTTAAATCCTCTACAAGGCAAAAATCATCAGAGTCATCACTGATACATCTATACAATAACAGAAGCCTCAATGCTGTGTGGTTTCAGAATCTACATGACTTAGTCCATCCAGATGGCAGAATAAGAATAGGTATGAGATATGACTAAAATTTACATGCTTAAGATTTATTCTGAGAATCATTGTTGCTAAATCCCACTCTTTATGTTGCTGCTCCATTGCTTATAGGAATTACAGGGAGAAAGTGCATTTTTGATGCTGCCAAGAGAAGTGATCACTTCAATTTCTGACATGCACAAAATACCTCAGATTGCATTTAACAAATGAATGACATCATAAACTTGAATCAGACGCAACCAGGAGCAGAGCAGAGTTTTTTCTTAAGATCCCTCAATAGCAGTTGCTGAATAGAAACATTTGTATTGGAGTCACATTGTGGCTTTTGTAATACTCAAGACTTTGGAGCAAGGCAGTGAAAAGCTATTCATACACATCATGTCTGGCTCACTATTCCACAAAGTATTTTAGCTATAATCCACAGACTAATGTTCCTGCAGTTTCTGAAACAGAAATCTCCTAATCCTGGTATCTGAGGCAGTACTGCATTCAGACGATAAAACTGTGTTTGTTTTCATTTTTCTCTGTTTATAAGTGTAAATTCCTTTGTGAATTTCTCAAGATGTTTGTTGTAAAATATGGAGGGAATTAGTTTTCTGCAAAAATACTAGTAATTTTAATTCCTTATTATTTTCTGTCTCCAGAATTTTACTTCAGATGAAATAAAGACTTTTTAAGGGTACTATATATAAATCCCAGGGAACCACCCTCAGACATGACTATGAACAGAAACAAGAATTTTAACACCATTCTTACTCATTATAGAACACTTCTGGATGAGCTTGGTTCAGTCTTCTCTATTGAAAGTGTAAGAATTTATTAAATTAATAATTGTAATAATACAATTGCAATAATTAAATCAGGTTTCTAGCTTTGCGTTGATCTCCTCTCATGGAGCAGTGGGATTCTCCAGCACAGAGGGGATACAAACAGCTGCCACAGAGGAAAAAAGGAAATAACATGTCTTAGAAGTGGATTCTCTCTATAATCCAGGGGCTCTAGTACAACCATGAATAAGGAAAACCCTAGTTAAAATCATTAATCTAATATACAGGGGTTTTGCACAAAGGGAAATAACTATAAGTAAATGGCAGAAAGACCAAATTCAGAGCAGCTAGGACTTGAAATCTGAAATCTGAATTTGAAATCCCAACCACCTCCAGACCTAAAGAACATGTACTGGACTAATGATTTTTCAGGGCAAGATCACTCTTCAGCCCACATCTCCCACTTGCCTTTCTTTAACTCTTGAAATATTATGATGAACCTGAGACACTTTCCCTAATAAATGGATATTAAGACATTTTCCAGTAGAAGCCTAATTTGTCAGATAATATTGAGCAAACTCTAGTTAGCTGCAAATGTGTCACATGTGGCTGGATTCAGCAGCTGCCATCCATGACATGGTGCCAACAGCACTGAGACAAGTAAATGAATGGAGGATTGCAGGTCTGACTGACCATTTTCTCTGGCCAGCATCATAAGCCCATTTTCCCACTGCACAGCTACTCAGACATGATACAAGTGGCCAGAGTTGTCTACTAGCCACTCCTGCTGATTTTTCCACCCCTGTGCAGTATGTTGTAGTGCAAGGGAAGAGCCTTGCCCAGGAAGACTGTAAAACAATGAGGTTGTGGATAACTCCTGAGTCTTCTCCACGCCCAGACAATCCACAGATGAATGCAGAGCACATGACCAAGTGACCTACGTTTATTGCTCTTTCCAGCTGAAGTTAATTGAAGGTTTTCAATCAGATAGCTGTATCTGGAAATTCTTTACATTCCTGTGTACAATGTTAGCCCTTCCCTGAACAGCAGAATATGATGCTGTGTCTGGTCTCTGGAGTGTGGGCTCCACATTTTCCCCTGGATGTTCCCACTGAGGAGCTGACTGGGCTGTACCACAGCTGCTTTCTGACCTGCAAAGCCACATTCATTCACATCATATCCAGAGGATAAATTTAGGAGAAATACACACACACATCTCTGTGCACTTGTCTTGTTCTAATCGGGCTTTATATATACAAAATATTTCAATATGTCTATTTCTTCTGTCACTACCAGCACTTACATTGTTATTTGGGTGGAATTGCCATTACAACTGCCTGTGCTCTTCAACCTGATTAACAGCAGCCAATTAGGAAGCTGACAAGAGAGGAGATGCTGAGATACTACAGCAGGATGTCAGAGCAGAGAGCTATCAATGCTATCTCTCAGAGATAAAGCTAAAGGAATCAGCTGGTACTGGAATACTCTTGCATTGTGTTACATTTTGGAAAAAAAAGATAAAAAAGTAGAAAAAAAATTTTTTCTTCCCTAGAGGGTTTATAATCTATAGAGACAAACAGATGTTATCCAAATTTATGGATCAGGAAATTTGAGTTATAATTGCCATGAAACTAATTCACTATCTTTAGCAAAGGAAGGAGGGAAAAGAGAAAACTAAAAGCAATGTATTTCAAGAGGGCAGACTTCAATAAACACTGTAAATTGGTGGGTGAGATCTCCTCGGAAACAAGTTGAAGTGACAAAAGAGTCCAGAAGAGTTGGCAATTCTTTAAAGAAATGACAGTGAGAGCACAATCAGAAGCCATGCCAACATGAAGGAAGGATAGGAAGTGTAATCAGAAAACAATTTGGCTAAACCATGAGCTCTTCAATGACCTGGAGCTAAATAAAATGTACAGGAAGTGAAAACTACATTGAAATACTAAAGACAAGTGTGAATGAATGACATAAATATGTGGGGAAAAATTCAGAAAGGCAAAGGTACAAAAAGAGAGGAAATCTGCAAAGGAAGCAAAAGCTTTCTGTAAGCACATTTGCAGTAAAAAGAGCTCTGAGGGAAAACAGTGGTTCACTGCTCAAAGGAGAGAACAAATTCCTGCCAGATGAGTCCCAGAAAAGTTAAATGTTTGGCACCTTTTCTATTTCAGCCTTCACTGGAAAGGTTAACTATGACTAGACACCTGATAAAACCAAGGAGCAACAACTCAGGTCACAACTGAGGAGGATCAGATTAAACAATACTTAGGGTTCCAGTTGCCAGTTCAGTTGGGCATTAGGACATTTATCCCAAGATACCTAAAGAACTTAAGAACTTAAAGAACAGGCAGAAACAATCTCACAGGCATTAGCAAATGTCTTAGAAAACTCATGCAAGATCTGTAGGGTCAGAAAACTGGAGAAGAGCCAGCAGAGCACCTATCTGTATGAAGGAATAAAGGAGACAGGGAATTACCAGTCTAACTTGGCTCCTGTAAAAGTACTGGAACAAATAATCCAACTACCACTAAGTACCTAGGTAGTAACAAGGAGAGAAGTAGCAGCCAACATGTATTTGTCAAGAAGAAATCATGTCAAACCCATCTAATTCCACTCTACAACAGAGTAACAAGCCTTGTGGGTAGAGGAGGAAAAGAAAATGTCATGCTCTTGACTTTAGTGAGGCTTTTGACACTGTCTCACATAATATTCTCACAAGTAAGCTAAGAAAACCTGGTCAAGATTAAGCTACAAAGTGTGCTAAGACAGCTGGAAATTTGAATTTTAAGAGTAATTTATCAATGATTTGGTGTCAAAATGGTAGGATTGTACCAAGTGGAAATCACAGAGTTCTGTCCTATGTCTGGTAAAGTTCAGTACTTTTATGAATGCTTAAGAAGAAGGGATAATAATGACTTTATTGCATTTACAGATAAAATCAAACTCAGGCAGACAGTCTATAAACACACTGAATGACAGAATAGGAATCAGAAAAATTGTGGCAAATTAGAGAGGTGGCAAGGAAAAATGAGGCCATATTAAACAGGAGCAAATGAAATGTATTCATGTAGGTGAGAACAACTGGTTCAAATAGAGGACAAAGAACTATTGTAGAGACAAAGAAAGTGATTGGGGAACACAAACTGAACATAAATTGACAATGTTACATTGTTTTTGAAAAGACAAATATGACAGTGGTGTGTACAAGTGAAAATGTCACCTGTAAGTCCTCTGAAAGATCCTCCTGCTCTGCTCAGCCCTGCAAGGCTGCATCCAGCTTCAGGAAGGACTGGCCAGGCAGCAAGAAGGCAATGTGGAGAAAAATGTGACCCAGGAGGAAAGACCTGGGATTCCCTTGGAACAGGGCAAGTCTGAGAGGAGACATGAAAACATTCTTGAAGTGCTTGAGAGAAAAAAGGAATAAACTCTTCTTGTATGCTGAGGCTAGGATGAAACACATGGATTTTAATTGTAGCAAGAAATCCAACATTAAAAAATTAATTTGACAGACACTTGCCAGAAGTAGTTAAGGTAGAGATGATCCTAACACTGAATAGACAGATAGCCTAAAAGGTTTCAAAATGTTCCCTTTATCCATCTTTTCTTTCTGTGACACACTGTGCATTTCAGGGACACAGGTCACGGATGATTAACCAAAGTTCACAGGGGCCATCTAAAATCAAGCAGAAAATTGAAGGCTGACCTTAACAACACCAGTTCAAGAGTCTTTACCTCAGAATATCTTTTCTCTCACTTTCTCTGCCTCAATAAATAGATTGAACATGTAAAGTACGCAATAAATGGCACATTAAATTTTTTTTCATGTAGCAAAGAAAATAGCATCCTGGTTGATTTTTTCATTTCTAATTTTACCGCCTCTCATGTGATAATATGAGCAAAAAGAAGGTGATACCAAAGCACGGTTGTCTGGTGGAAAATATATTGCAGATACACAAATATGCCATTAGACTTGTGCATAATTGGATACAAGCTGATTAAAGGTCACCAACAAAAAGCCTTTTGACACAGCCCCGAAAAAGCTCAGCTCCCTCATATAGCACATGTCACTACAGAACAGAGAAATGACACATCCAGTTTATTACATCACATTTACAATTTAGAATGGATTATTAGTGACAATATTTCTTTTACAGAAATAGCAGATGCCATCTTTTTTTATTAGAAATGCTGTGAATAATAATTAATAGCCTCCTTTGCTGTGTTAATAATATACTCATACCCAGTAAATATTGGCTAAATAATTAAGTAAAGGGTTTTTTTTTCCTTTCCAATCCCCAAGCAATTTGCTTAATTTGATAAATTTTAATTGGAACAGTGAAGACTTGGTTAATATTTAAAAAACAAACAGTTAATCATGTTCTTTTGCACTGCCTGTGTGTATCAGCTCCATCAGAAGCACCATGCTGTTCTAGAGGGACACACAAACCAGAGTTGAGGCACCAGAGATACCAAAAGCTACCTTTGAAAAATGGACTTTTAAAAAACATGTAAGTGCTTTCCTCTTTCTGGAATGAATTGGGGCCTAAAATACTCTCAAATCCCAGCCCATTCCTTGAGTGTATTCTTGGCACATATATTCTCTGAAAGTTGTGGGAATTGAATATCCAACTGTTTAGATGCCTTTGTCAGTTCCACTGTGTATTAAAATAACTTTAATAACTGCTGATTATGCCTCAAGTGGATAAAGGAAATCAGACATAGAATGCCATACATATACATAATGTCCTTACATGTTTCCTGCACAGTTTATTATTCTCCTACACTTTTAATCTAAAGTAGTTCAGTTTTAATCTGAAATAGGGGTTATCAGTAGCACACATAAATCATTTTCTACAAACAATGGTGGCAGGGAAAGGTGTTTTCAGTCCTCTGCAGGTCTGCCAAAATATTTATAGAAGTAATTCACACTTGCAGTAACCAAACCTGTGAACATTTTGTAATTCATTTCAAATAAAATCTCTATAAGTGAAAGACTAATTTCTACTCTCATTTAATTCTTTTCCTTGATGAGGGTGAATGCAGGCAGTAGGTTTGCTTTATGTAAGAGACAGTAAGACTGAACCTAGTTCGTTATTATGACCTCCATGGTTTTTAACGATTACCTGAGCTTTGAACACTTCATTTCTATTAAAGGTAAGAAAAACTGGCTGTTTAAAGCCCTTGATGACTTTGGAATTTCTAGCCAGCTCGTCTGAATTCTGCTGAGGAACTGACTCGGTGTATGTTCATGCAAATCCTATTAAAGTCGGTGAAAGTCGCAAGCATGTCTCTGGGGCAGAGTGGGACCCCCTGCTATCTAGTCAGTGCAAATTAACAGCTGGGAGTGGAAGGAATGCAAAAAAGCAAAATCTCTTCACAGGGCCACATTGATATGCAAGGGATTTGCTTGTCAGGGCGAGATGTGTGATATGAAGTGAATGTTTATTGCACGCTGCAGGGAGCATCCAATAGTAGCCAAAAGGAGATATCTGTAGTAGATCTGGATCGGAAGCTGTCTAAAAGCCAAGGCAGAGTGAAAAACCTTTTGATAGAGAATACCTTTGTGATCCTACTTACTCCTTGTTAGAGGAAAAAACAATTGCCAGAATTTGCAAATTGAGGAAATCGTGAATCCTGATATTTTGCAATCCCTTGTAACAACTCTTTTGCAGTAATTGAAAGCATGCTTATCTATAGGTATGCGTGGATGCACAAAACTCCATAAATTCCAGCAATGTTCCCACAGGAACCCAGGGAGAGGGAGAAAAGTTTTCAGAAGTGATGTGGACTTTAGTCTGATAAGTCAGGTAAACTATTGTGGCCCCTGGCCACAAACACCAGCTTGGCTGATACAGACGATCCCCTCCTCTTACTGAGGGACTAAAATTCTTTTGTTCACCTGGTTCCTGGAAGAACACATTAAGGGTTTTTTATCTGTGTTGGGTTTAGGATGGCCTATTAGAGTTTTTCTTCCATAGAAATATGGAACAGGACATTATTTTCTTTTCCAACAGGAACCACAGGCATCTAACCAACCCTTGTTTCCTTCCACTCTCTGCTGATCTCCATCCACGTGAGGTACAAAAGCAAAGCTGCTGCTTGCTGCTGCGAATGCTACTGAGCCCCCCACCCTCTGAGGGGGACCAGGTGCTTTCTCAGGGATGGAGAAGACACCATGAATTACCCAAGGATTCTTTTCTCTGCCATTTCTTTTCTCCTTCCTTCACAGCAAGTAACCATGCAGATGACCAACAGTGCTCCAATAGCTTAGTCTGGAATCATCTACAGTACTTGTCTGGAATTCAAATGCTTCGAGTCATTAAGTTAGGTACCTGTGTTGGTACGTTGCACACGTTACTGCACAAATCATGTCTGCAATACTAACACAAATGATAATTTGAATGATCTCCTGCAGATCAAGAGTTACTTTCCAAAAGAAATTTGCAAATTACATTTGCTAATGGCCACATTGGGGAATTTTACACTCTGTTCATGAACCATTTGTGAACAGAAAATGGGCAGCTTCATCAAACAAATCACTCATTTTGAGTTATTGCCATGCTCTTGCTAGCAGCAGTACTAAATCCAAAAGCAAAACCCACACACTTCTCTGCTGGTCCAAACAGACACCACGAATCAAAGCCAGTAGGGAAAGTGCAATCAAACTCAGCTGAGACCAAACAGACTGTCACATACAGCAGAGGTGATGGGCATAGAGGCTGAGGATTTCTGTACGGTTAGGAAACAGGATGAGGTTGACTGACAAGTCCTTCTATGGTGCAGGACCTCAAGCTCTGACTGACAGGTGGAATTGGCTCCACATTGTCCAGCAACAGAGGTGACACAGGCAGCTGTTCTCACTGCCCAGACAGCTGGGACAGTGCAGCTGGTTATTAACCAGCATATGAACCACAAGTTTCTAACACAGCATTTTGAAGGGAGATGTCAGACTTTGTTTCAGGACCCTGCCTATGCAGCAAACCAGCCATGAGGAGATGGTGCTGCTGAGCCCTGTGGCCTCACTGGTCATTTGGTTTGCCAGCACTAGTAAGAAATCACAATGCTCTGTGCAGAAAAACTTCAGTGGATCCAGATCTGTGGCCTTAAAGCGTGAGGAGTCATCATCATTCCAAATGCCACACAGTATCAAATGAAGGCGGGGCTTGATTGCAAACCAATTAGAAGATTCCTAAGGTGATTAAAGAATGTCTGCAAAACAACTCAGAAATGAATGTGTGGGCAGATGTGAAGTGCTGTGTGTGTGCAGCCCAGAATCAGATGCCGCCTTCTTGCCAGCCCTGCAGCCTCTTGAGTCCTTCTGAGTCCTGTTGGCTGAAGTCTACCTCTCCTAGTGCAATTATCTGCTAACACTAACAGGAATAAAAGCAAATAGCTACCCAAATGCCACTAAGGATCAGGACATACAGGCTGTGGTTTGCTCCCTACTCCACTTAGGAAACCAGAGGATCTGTTTCTTCTTCATGCTCTGTCTTTCTCTTCTTCCAGACTGCAAATTCAAAATTTTCCAGCAAAATACTGGGATATACCAGTATATATTATCAACTCAGATTTAATCCTAATTATTTCTTTCCCACTGAACATCTGTATTTGGGCTTATTCCCTCCAGTAATGCTGGCAGTAATGCTGGCTAATGTGTCTCTGCAGTCTACCTCAGTTTGGATGTCTGTTTGCAAAGGTGGAGAGGGGTGATAGGAACCTTGAGCATCAGCAGAACTTGCTCTGAATAGCAGGTTTTACTTGGAAAGCAGAACCTGCCAGAAGGTGCTGACCACCAGCACCATCTGTTTTCTACTTTCTTTTGGGACTAAGTTCAAAGTGAAATTCAGCAAGAAATTGCAGCTGTGTCCCTCGAGCCCTGTGACTCAGCACCAGCACGACAGCATGTGAGGAAATGTGTGTGCAAAAAATACTTTCTAGGAGGCTTCTGCCTAATGCTGGGAAGCACTGATGCACTCTGGCTCCAGGGAGAGGTAAAAGGTTGATTGCCACCCACTCAATAACCATTTCCTTCTGCGTGATCGATGGAGCATCATCAGAGCCCCGTCTGGTGACAGGTGCCTGTTAGCTCTCGGAGCCAGAGGATGGGAATGGCTCTGTGATAGATGCTCATGGAGAGAGAAGCAGTAAAAGGAATGAAATAGGCTTCCTGCTGAACAGAGGAGCAGGCAGTAGGATAAAGGAAGGGACATTGATTGAATTGGAACATTTCTTTATACTTGGAGCCCCGACTGCAGCACTCTCATCACGCCGTGTAAAGTTTCTTCCAGTGCATGCTTGGTGACATCTTGACACACTGATTTTAGCACTGCTCGCTCTGTAATCCCCAGGGGAAGATATCTGAGCCCTGAACAGTGTTTTTGAGTAATATCTTCCAACTAAACCCATTTTCCACTTCCCTCCCTGCCAAGGTCACTGAGTTTCTGATCTCAAAAGCAAAAGCTTTACAGGAAAGGTGAGTGGAAAGAGGAATGAAGGCTTGTGCTGCTCCTTTGGGGCAGCAGCTGGCACAGCTCAGCCTGTGCAGTTTGCAGGCAGCATTAGCTAACATCAGGCTAAAGCTTTCCCATGTAGGCAGAGCAGGAGCACGGCAGGGAGCCAGGCTTTCCTGAGAGACACAGCCGGCCTTTGTCTCGCTCTGGGGATCACACAGTGGGACAATATTCTCACAGGGCTGCAAGCTAAAGCCCACTTGTTCTTAGACCTACAAGGAAGACCAGGGCAGCCCCAGTGGGGTGGACTTCTTGGTGGCAGGGAAAGGGGACCTCTGGCTGCCACCTGAGTGAGGCAGGGAGGAAATGTCTCCTCTTGTCCCGGGTGAAGGACCTGCCTCTCCTCCCATCACTGAAGAATTATGAGCTGAGAAGCTCCCAAAGCAAGAATATTCAGGTGCTTATAAGAAGGTCTTTCCTTTCCCTGCATCAACTAAGATGTTTTCTTTTAGTAGCTCTTTAAAAATCAGAGAATCGTAGAATGGTTTGAGGTCAAAAGGACCTTAAAGGCCACCTAGTTCCAACCCCTGTTCTGTGAGCAGGGACTCCACAATATCCCCCCATCCCAGTTGGAGATGCTGTTACTCAAACCTATGTGTCCCCAAAGAGGGGCAGGAGCCAGCCTGACTGCAGGAACAGTGCTCCCACACACAGACCTGCTTGCACATGGGCACGGGGTGACTGAAGAAGTTAATCAGCTTCAAAGCATGCGACACAGTAATCAGAGGTTCACATCAGGACAAGGAAAGAACAGCGGGGCCTGGCATGCACAAATAAATGACCTTTGAGTCCTGTGTTCCCTGTGCTCTCAGACACAGAGCAGATCTGCTACCAACACCTCGGTGCAGGCACGTTCCCCTGGGAGAACAGGCGGTGTGATGGTACCTGGGCCCCTCGAGCACCGGGGCCAGCCAACCTCCAGCTCCTGCCAGGGCTCTGAGTGCGATTTTATGGCTTCCCTCTGATTATGTTACCCCTCCACAAAGTGTGACGAGATGGGGTTTGGTGCTAATCTGCAGCATGTCCACAGGCAGAGGAAACACTGGGGCAACAGTTTGCTTTCACACATATTTCATCAAGCCATCAGACAGCAGAAACAACTAGGAAAGATGAAACCACCTGAATTTTGGTTGAATAGGACCCCACCCTCCTGCCTGAGGGAATTAGGAAGGCTACTGTTCCAGGAGCATGCTAAAAATCAGAAACACTTGTGAAACAACCAAATAAAATAAACAATCCCTCCCTCTCTAAATGTTTGGGGAAATTACGTCCAACTAAGGCACAAATTTCCTCCATGCAAAAATATGATAAAATACACCACAAATTACTCCTTATCACACACATATCCAGGGGTACTGTGAAGATACAGACTAATGGACATGTAAAACACAATAAATCTATGCCTCAATGTACTCATAATTTGAATTTTTCACATGAACTGCTCAAATATTTTTGTACATCTGCTAAACTGCTTTGGGAGTAACATGAGAGTACACTGTGCCTAATAACTTAAGGAAAACTTTGAAGCTTCATATTCCAGATTTTTACTCAAGGAAGTATTAGTCATTAAACTTGGACATTTTTTCCCTTTTCCAGAGAAGTGGTTACAGTATTTCCCATTTCAATCAATCCAAAAAGAAAAAAAATCCAAACATCTCTGAAAAGAATACATTGTGTTAATCACAAAAAACTTTCTTTAAACTGAAATGTTTTTAGCATTATCTCCCCCATTTCAGAGCTCTTTTCAGGGTTAATTTCTAAACCGAAACACCACATTCAACTGAAAAGTCAAAATGTTTGCAATAGATAACTCCTAGAAAGATATGTTGCAATATTTAAAGGAAATTCTTTCTGTTTGATTCCATAAATTTGACTCAAGTTGTTAAATTGTTTTCTTCTGACCAATTTTTCTTCTATTTCCATGAAGGAAAATTATTCATGGGCATTTACTAATGATCATCTTTCATAACTGGAAAACTTAGCAGTATATGGAAGGAAAAGGATGGGCCCAACCCAACACACTAAATAACTGGATGTCTTGTCTAACTCTGCAGTGATTCAGGATCTTATCAAAAAGGATTTTTGAGCACAATTTGCATCAACTACCTCCACTGCCAGTGCAGAATCCTTATATATATATAAATATATTTTAATTATACATACTGATGTATTTGCAGGTCCATTTTAAAATGAGATTTTGAATAATACTCTGTTTACTTTAAAACACATTTGAAAGAAAACTGTATTACTCCCACAGGCTCTTAGAATATATTTAAACCATGCACCTCATGAATGTTTTACTACATGTCTTAAATAAACTGAATCTGCTGTAAGCAGAAAATTTCAAAGATTTTTGATATTTTTTTTTTAATTATTATTGATACCTTTGGAAAATTCAGAAGATATTGAGTTATTAAGGGAATATCAGAAAGTTTCATTGTAACTGCACAGCTTTTTTTTTTTTTTTGTGCTACCTGAAAGGCTTTCTTCAGAAGCCTGGGACATGTTACATTGCCTGGCTGAACTGAGAACATATTTTCGTGACCTTCACACGTTGTCAGCACAGCAAAGGACTGCAAAGGACACACAGCTTCAGCAGGGAGATTTGGGACTGGTGGGCTGTAGTGGGTGTACCACCAGCAGCACTGGGCCAGCCTGGACACAGCAAACCAAGGCACAGAGCCAAACAGCCCAGGGACTGTCTTGTTTCTGTCTAACAGAGAGCTGGGGCAAGGAGAAAGGGGGGCGAGAACAAAAGAGAAAAAAATGTTAGAAATATTTATTTGAAGTTACACCGTCATTCTTCTTTATTCACAAAATCCACTGAAATTCCAGAACAAAAAGGGAAAGATATTATTTCTACAGACTAACCTTAAACCCAGGGCCAGATCATTGGCTGGTATAAATGTCCATATCAACTTTGCTGGAGCCCAGGTGATTTATTTCAGGGTCCTGCTCCTCACTGGGAACACAGAGACCACAACAACCTGGGACTGTACCTGCACCCTCCACCCTCCCAGCCTGTCTTCCATCATGTCACAAAAGCCCCATAAAAACTGAGTTTTGCAAACACCACCAGCCAGGGCCAGTCACGGGCAGGAGATAGGGCACTCCTTTCCCCCAGGGTCATGGCCTTTGAGATCCTGCCTCTCACTTCTAAAAGCCATAAAATGAAGACATTCACTGAAGTATCCCAGGCCCTGCCTGGGAAGGAAGATTCAGAGACTGTCTCTGGGATGCATCTACCCCCAAAATTAGCTCTTGGAAACATCTCAGGCATATTAGCAACCTGTGTTTTGAGGGGTCTGTCAGATGAGGGCAATAGGAAAGTGCTGCACAACCCTGGAAAAACTCATCCCATGGGATTCTGGCCATCCCTCTGCAAGAAGGCTGAATTCACAGGGAAATAGGTGCAGAGGAAGAAACTGAGCTGAGTATACCTCAGAGAGCCCATTTAATGAGAGCAGACGAGGTGCACAAGTTTTGTTTATCTTCACTGGACAGAGGCTGACACAGAATGTGTTTGCTGTATGTAAATATCCCACACTGATAAACTCCATGGAAAAACTACTCAAGCAGTGATGATTGCTGGCCCAATAAAAGAAGCAAGCTGCCTATGAATACCTTAGGGGAGAATAGGGGTTCTCTAACCATCAAGTTTTTGACAATATTACAAAAGCTATGAGATTTTTCCTAGTAAATTTCCTGGACATGTGTGACTTGGGCAGAGGGACTGTACTCAGTGACCTTCCCATCCCTTCTAGCCCTATATCACACAAAAAACAAACTCAATTTTGCTACACATTTAATTGGGCTCACTCTGAAATGTTAATCTTATGAACATGTATGTGTGGTCTAATCAACTTTGGGTCTTTAAATGATTTACCACAATTTTTCAGACCAGATATGGACTTTATACTAAATGAATGTGTAAATTGTATCATCAGGAGCAGGACTCCAGACCTGAGTACACAGATCTCTGTGCACAGAATAAACTGTGGTGGCTGCAGATACAGTTTATTAATCAATTATCTCTGTTTATTGCAGAGCAGGATCTTCCTGCAGCTGCTAAACCAAATGACATGCAATGACAATTATGTAAACTTTCATGGAACTCCAAAAAAGCTATCAGCAGTTTCCTGGCTGTAATTTTTGAGCTGATCTAATCTGACATATGGTGATTCCTTGAGTCATTTGATAGTGTAGAGAGCTAAGTAAACCCCTCTCCAAACACCCATAAAAAGTGGCCCTGCAGTTTTTGCTCCTTTTGGAAAGCCAGAAGCACATTGCTGCAAAGAGTCAAACATGAGGGATGAGATCTTAGAGCAGACCTTGGCTTTGGGTACATCAAACCTCTTTAAACAAAAATACACTTTCAGGTAAACAGCCTACTTTTAGAAAAAGAATCAGCCTTCTGCAGAAGAGCATCACCCTTCATCAGAAAGAGTAAAATCTAACAGACAAAAAGGTTCCATCCTAACATAGGAATTTTGTCAACAGTACACTTGCTAGAAAACCTCAGTTTTAAGCCACTGAAGATCAAAATATTGCAGTTGACTTTCCAGTGAAAAAGGGACACTAGTGACCCTTCTGCAAATCCTGGAAATTTATCCTTCAAATAAATTTCATCTAGACATCTTCCAGGGCCATATTTTTATTTCTGTCTCAACTGGACTTCCATATCTTGCTTTAGGTTAAGTCATTTAATCCTCTAAGAACTGTTTAATCCCATAAATAGCCATCTACACATGCAAAACGCTAACTTTTCCACTTCAGAATAGCATTGCATGTCCAGATTTGTTTCTTAAATATCCTGAAAACACAAACCAAGAGAAAACCTCAGAGAAAACACCAGTTCTACAGCTGATACCTACAAAATGAAACTGAGATTTCATTAATGCTGAACTGCATACCTTGCTTATTAGTAATGCCATAGCTGAGTTTAGCTGAAACAAAATGCTTTTAGAAATCTGAAGTACACAGAAATGTTGTGTCACAGTGATGCATCAGCTCCTGATGATGACAGAACTGAATTCATCCTGCTTCACTTCCTTCAGCATCTTAAAAATTCTCTGTTTAGATACAATTCCTTGCACCCACAAGGGAAATATTGCTTAAATTTTTCTGTTATTGACTTACAAGCCATTGACCCCACTCAGAGTTACAAGGGAAAGTGCTGGGATGCGAAGGGATTTGGTTCCACCAGCAGCTGTAGCTGCTGACTGTGTCCTGTAGCAGTTGGCACACGGTAAAAAGTGAGGTGAAGAAAAGGGCCAAAGCAAAGAGCAGAGGAATGGACACTGTTGTGAAGCTGATTTCCTGCCTGGAGTGAAGCAGAAGCAGAGAATATCAAATGTCAGAAGGAAGCTTATCCTCTAAAGCTTTTCAGCCCCATTTTGCACAACAAAGAGATCTGGCTAGTTCAGATAAGGGGTGGATGAACATCCCAACTTTCAGTTGCTTATTTATCTGAGGCACTCCACCCTTCACTAGGCATCTCCTTTCCTAGAATGATTCAAGTCCCTTGATTAAAACATTGTGGCACATTACCAGAACACCACTCAGTCCACTGTGCTTTGTCTGTCCCACCCCCAGAGAACCATCACAAAACCTGGCTCTGTCCTCCCAAGTTAGCAAAGCTCCCACCAACCTCAGGGGCACCAGGACTAGGTTGGGGTAAATATTTTCTCTCCATGCACAGGTTGTCTCATCCAGTCATTCCCAACATGGGAGGATATTCACAGACACACACAGAGACACAAACACACACACCACACACACCTTTCTTAAATGGAGTTTGTGTTTGCACAGCTGTGCTCACACCTTACCTGGAAGAGACTTTTCATCCCGGAACAAGAACTTGTCACAGTAATTGAGAAGAGTGTGTATCAGCAGGGCCCGTGAAGGAAAGAAAGGACAACCTTGTCAAGGCACAGAGCTTCCTCTCCCTTTGAAATGCCTCAGCCAAGTTCTTGCTTCTCTCCTTCTGTGTGTTCAACCAGTTTTAATCTGCTGATTTAGGAGACCCTGCTTGGTCAAAGAGCAAATCCCTGTAAAGGCAGTGTGAGTCTCTAAAGAGTAAGCTCATCCTTCTTAGCTATCTTCTACCCATCCACTGGAAGTGCTTCCTAGACTTTCCTTGATGATCCACATGGAAAATCTTTCCTGCTCACTAACCTTGAAGAGACCTTCCAAAAAACAACCCTGAGTTAGTGCCATGTTATTTATCCATCATCTCCACCAAAGATGAAGCTGCTCTCAGGAAGGCCAAGCTGCCAAACTGTTGCTCAGGTCTCAGTACACTAATATTGCTGTTCTGTACACAGCTAAAAATACAGAGAGGGGACAAGTTCAAATGTAAATCCCAATGAGGTTGTGTTTTCTGTACTAAACTACAAATTATTATCCTTGGGTGAAAAATTCTTCCCAGATTTACCCCATCATGTGTCCCCCTGAAGGTGGCAGACCGTTACTGTCTCACCTTCTCATCTGGCATCTGGCTCCTGCCAGGTCCCAACACTGTTAAAGGTCTCCATTNTGGGAGGATATTCACAGACACACACAGAGACACAAACACACACACCACACACACCTTTCTTAAATGGAGTTTGTGTTTGCACAGCTGTGCTCACACCTTACCTGGAAGAGACTTTTCATCCTGGCTTCTCTCCTTCTGTGTGTTCAACCAGTTTTAATGTGCTGATTTAGGAGACCCTGCTTGGTCAAAGAGCAAATCCCTGTAAAGGCAGTGTGAGTCTCTAAAGAGTAAGCTCATCCTTCTTAGCTATCTTCTACCCATCCACTGGAAGTGCTTCCTAGACTTTCCTTGATGATCCACATGGAAAATCTTTCCTGCTCACTAACCTTGAAGAGACCTTCCAAAAAACAACCCTGAGTTAGTGCCATGTTATTTATCCATCATCTCCACCAAAGATGAAGCTGCTCTCAGGAAGGCCAAGCTGCCAAACTGTTGCTCAGGTCTCAGTACACTAATATTGCTGTTCTGTACACAGCTAAAAATACAGAGAGGGGACAAGTTCAAATGTAAATCCCAATGAGGTTGTGTTTTCTGTACTAAACTACAAATTATTATCCTTGGGTGAAAAATTCTTCCCAGATTTACCCCATCATGTGTCCCCCTGAAGGTGGCAGACCGTTACTGTCTCACCTTCTCATCTGGCATCTGGCTCCTGCCAGGTCCCAACACTGTTAAAGGTTTCCATTTACTTTCACTTCTAAGTGAATTAGTTTCTTACCACATTTTCACATTTTTGGATATTTCACCTTAACATACCATTTTAGTGTCTATTTCTATGTCTTTTACTTGGCTGTTATCCAACCAATTTAACTTAAATAACCATTTAGTCTGATTTTTCCATATGCAAATGAATTTGTTATATTGCTTGTTTGTAAGATGCTACACATTATTAAGTTTCATTCTATGGCATCAGCACAGTCAAACTTCTCACCTAGTTTGTCCCTGTCCCAATTCCAATTTGTCTTCTAATGAACTAAGAGTTAACCAGCTAGATAAGGGTCATTAGAAATGTGTATTCATCTTCAGCAAGGCCAAATTGCACAGCTGCAATAGAACACATAATTTTGTACATTGCAATAGAAAACTCCATGACTCCAGGAATTTCAGACATTAACTGGCATTTTTCTAAGACTGACAATTATCACAGCATGCAACATACAGAATTCCCCTAGACATTGTCTGCAGATAATCTACCACTGTGGATCTTTGCACAACCTTAAGACCTGACCTGAATATGGTTCCCTGTTTTCTCTACACTCACATATACAAACCTGTCATTTCAGCAGTTTGCAACTGATCAATTAATAGGTCACTCAGACTGTGATGCAGTCAAATATTAACATGAGATCAGAGTGAGTTGCCTCCTCCTGTCACAGCAAAACCTTTGCAGCGGTGGCTTAAATGAGTAGAAAAAAATTAACCAGCACTTCTGGGATCTCCATGAGTGAACATCCCACTCTCAAATGATAAAATTTCACTCACCCTCTGGAATATCACAGCATCAATCTGTCACATATTAGGGATTTCCCCTTCATGCTATTAAAATACCTCAGACCCAGAAAAATACCAGTAATTAACAGGCTTGTCGAGGAAAAAGAAACAGCTTACTCAATATTTGTCTATATATGGAATTATTTCTATACCATTGAGAACAATCCTTTTCTTGAACCTGTGCTTATTCTAAACTTACTTTGCACAGAGGCAGAACTGTGAATCTAGTGCATACCCCTAATTCTTTCTCTCAGAAAACAGACTTTGAGAAGAGTTGCTCAGGTTTCTTCCCCTCAAAACAGATTGATTTAAGCTCCACCCTTGTCAGTTTTGAGGAAGCCAAACTGCTCTGAGTCTGGATCCTGTCCAATTAAAAAAAAAAAAAAGATAAAAGAAGCTGTAGGTAATGGTTTGTGCTGCAAAACTGGTGCCAATGATTTCGTGGCAGATAGTCACACATCTGAGTCAGATCTAAACAAATGTGGCTAGATCATGTCAGAAGGGTTCAGAACCACCAGAAGTGCTGTCTTTTAGATTAATCATGAAAGCAAAATTCAATCCTTGCCTCTGCAGGTACATTAAAGCTAGTCACTCTGTGTGCTTTTTGTTGGTTACTAACTCTAATGACCTTCATGAATCTCAGCCTGGTGAAAAATGCCAGATTCCCCAATACACATTGGCAGGAAAAACGTATATTTATTTCCTAGGAACCTTCATTCCAGCTGTTTTCTGCTTTTTGTAGGCCTTTTTTCAGCAAAGAAAGAGAGATTTATTTTTCTTATAGAATAAAATTTTCCCTCAAAAATTTCTCAGGTTTTTAATCTCTCTTGATTCTTGTGGAAAAACTTAACATACCACTGTCCAGAAAAAAACCCACCAACTTTTTTGTTCGTGAAAGCTCAGTATCTAAAAGTTTATGAATCATTTTAATGAAAGGAAAAAAAAAAAAGGTTTCTTCCAAAGAAGCCACCAGGAAAAAAAAAAATCAATGACTTGTGTCTGTGGAGGGACCAAGGCCACCTTTCACCTCACAGACTTTCCAGAACCAGTCAAAATGTCTTCCTCTGTTCACCATTTTCATTGCAGATGCAGCTCTGGGAGGTCAGACCTGATGTTTCAAATCCTTTTGAACTGATATAGATACCATTTCATGCTGATATAGATATCTTTTTTGAGCTGACGCAGGCAAAATGGGCTTTAAAATGCCCATTGGAGCTCACTGACACTCCTGCAGTCCTCTTGTTCTTTGTGAAATTATTGCTTTATGTGGAAGTGGTGGTAATTCAGAGACAAAAAAATAAAATAGGTAGAAAGCACATGGCAATGCTGCTGGGTGAGAACTTTTTCTGGAAGCTACAACATCTTTGCAACCAGATTTGTGAACACAAAGGGCAGTTTGGCTCAGTCATTTTTGCAATGAGAGTTAATAAAGCCAAGTCCACAACAACATGCCTCCCCAGAGAAATCCAGTTATCTTCCCAAAGCCCTCTACCTTCCAGGGCCAGGTACAAAGTCAGTAATCATGGCTATGACAGGCAGAGCATGTAATGAATGACAGAAATTAGTCAGAAGGGAAAAAGGACACAATAACACCCTCCAGCTCAGCCAGTCCAGTGAGTGTGGCCACCAAGAGGCAAGAGCAAAGACAACAAACCAAGTCGTAGAGCTCCCTTCCCTATTCCCCACTCCAGGATACCAATGGAAGGGAAATTGGGCACAAGGGCCAGAAGGGAGTAGCAAACAGAGTCTTCTGACTCATTTTCAGCCCCATCCAGGAGTGCATGAACACAGAGGAAGAAGAGGCATCAGCCTGTGCAATATCTCTGGTGGCTCTGGAAGGTAGCAGGAAGGAGCAAGGCTTGGTGATTACTCATTTTTAATGTTGTAGGCAGGAAACACAGAGTATAGCTCAGATAATGATGGTAAAAGCTACTTTAAGAAACTTTGAGAAAGTCGTGATGCCAGATTTCAAGCTAGGAAATAAACGGGTATATTAGGACAAAGAGAAGGTGCCATGATTTAGCACATGGTAAGGAAAGATGTCCTGGGTTTTCTGTGGAGAAATGCCTGTGGAGATAATCTCCAGCCATCCTGAATTATATTAAATCACATGCAGTAGTGGTCTCTGCACTTCATTAGTTGCTGAGGAGAGTTTGCAAAAGATGCTGCAGTTGGGTACTCAGGACAGGTCTCTGTTCATGGTAGAAATAAAAAACTATTTGCTCTGTTACTTTTCAGCTGGGTGGTAGCTGGCCTTGGGGTAATGATGAAAACTTTTCTCACACTGGCAACAAATTCACTTTCTTAAAGTGATTATGCAGCTCTAAACCAGCAAGGTTGGAAAAGAAAAAAATTTTTTAAGTAAAATTAAGGTTTAAACCCATTCCGGATTATTCACTTTTTTGAATTACAGCCTTCTTATTCCCATAATACCAGTCCAACAATTGTCCAATCATCTCGTCTTTGTAAATTAAATCTCATGAAGAAAACACTTTTTCCTTTTCATCATAAAAACATAGGTATGTAAAAGTACTGACCCTATGAATCAGGGGTCAATTATTATTTCTAAATGTGTGCTTACAGACAGGCAAGTAGACGCTGGACAGACCCCAAAAGGCTGTGGACTGTGTTCTGGCTGCCTATTACAGTCATTAAGTAGGTGATTCATTGCCCAGCATTTAGTACTGCCAGACTGTGCCTTTCTATGCAATAAAGAGGGAGAAAGAGCTGCAACATCAAAGTCAGGCACTCGCAGTCAGCCATCTGCCTAAACTCTGACTTATGTCCCTTTATTGTACATGGATCAGGGTCTATGGTAGTGCACTCTGATCTCCTACCAAACATCAACACTGTTCTAGGTGCTTGGGCTCATACAAGGGGCCCTGCTTGGCAATAAAATCAGCCTTATCTAAGCTTGCCCAAGCACAGAAAGTAATTTCAAACAATATATGAAGGAAGATGGCAATGCTTTGTTGGGGTTTTTTAGGTTTCACGGTGTAGGCAGCAGACTGCCAGCCCACAGAGATGTGTGGCACTCCTCACTCCCCCTCACGGGCCGACTTAAAGGTGCTTTGCTTGAGGGAGTAAATGTTATTGATCCTCTTTTACTGGAGAAAACGTCATAATATCACCAAGATTTTACAGTGAGATTCAAACCCAAATGGCTGCTCCCCAGAGTCCTGCCTAGCACTGGGAGGAAGAATTGTAAACTGGCCTGCTCCCAGCCTCTGAAGCAGCATTTGGAGCCAGGACTGCACCTCTAAGCTGTGCTTCATCCACCCCAGTAGCAGTAGCAGTCAGCATGTCTCCTGCCACGAATGCAGGGCTGTCAGAGGCACAGGTCTGCTGTGATCCTCTGGGTTCAGACAAGGCATTAACCCTGGAATGGAAGCAGCAGGTGCAGGTGCTTGCCAAAGCCAAGGTGTTTGGCAAAGCCACTCTTCCCTCGGGAGCTGGAGTGCATTGCTTCCTGAACAAGCCCGGCCGTGTTTGCTCTCTTGATTGTACAGCTGCAGGTTTGCCTCCAGCCCTCACTGCTGTCACCAGACAGGTGTAGGACCTGCCAGGCTTCACGTGCCATGCACAAGACCTGTGTGCTTGGCTCCTGCCTCCGCCTCTGGTACGTCAGGCAGCGCTGGGGCCGTGCCCCAGGGGACACCAGCAGAGCCACCGCGGTGCAAGAAAGTCTCCGTGCATCACTGAAGGCGAAGGTGGCACAGCCAGGCCAGGAGGCAAAGAGTGGCAACACACTGGGTGTCTCAGGATCATTCCTGCACACTTGACTCAGATTTCCCATTGCTGAGATCCAGATGAGGCCATGCTCTGGCAGCAGGAAGGGATGTTTCTGTCAGGAACAGTTACAGAAAACGGGGTGGGCTCTGGGGACGAGGGGGCCGTGGTGGCTTGACTCATACTTGTGCAGCAGAGCCTCTGCACAAGACATCCCTGCATGCAGCCCTTGCTGCCAGTGTGAAATGACAACTCTGTGCAATGTCTGGGCAACTCATTGAGCAGCAGCTACTTATGAAGCCCTTTAAAAGGACCAGGGGTTTTCAAGTGACCTGGTCAGCTTCATACAACCTGAAATATTCACATAGCTGAGTACTCCACTCAGCTGAGTATCTAGTCAGTGAGAACAATATCTAGGAAATATTGTTACAACAGCTGTGTATTTATTCCTATTTGCTGATTTGTAAACTTTACCTCACCTGGCTCCATTTTTTCATTTCTCTTGCAAAAAAACACACCTAGTCAAGTAATTGGTCATGCTCACACAACTCTTTGTGTTTTGTTGCTGTGTTTATTTGAGAATGAAAAATGCACACACACTTGAGAGGGAGATAAAATCACACTGGCTGAGAGGGTTTATCTTGCCTATCTGTTCCTCAAATAGGTCCATTTGACTTGGAAAGGAAGAGGATAATTTGATTTCTAACAGAAAACATCCTCCTTTGATCTGATGTTTTTGCAGTTAGCCATTCCCCAATAGATCTTTTCTGTGTGATGTTTTCCTTTTGTTTTCTTTCATTCCTGTCTTATTTTACAATAACATAGTTGAGAGAACCCACCCTTCTCCCAGGGAAACATCACATCTAACCCACTCGCAGTCAAGCATAACTCTAAAATTCACAGCACTACCTCCTGTACCATCCTGGATCTTTAGCTGGTAAAACACTATCTGGCTGTGCTTGCATTTAAGCCAGCAGATGCTAGTATTACTGCATTTCAAAGGACCCAAATCAATCCACTTCCTTCATTGTCCCGCTCTCGCAAAAACCTAGACAGAGAAGCCTGAGGCTTTGTAGTTTTTGAAGTGCTCTAATCTGGACAGATCTTACCATTGCTGTCATAATTGATTAAGCTGTTGCCAGCATCCCCTGCATCTCCAGAGAGCTGTCATGGTTCACATTCATCAGGGCATGCTCCAAAGTTCACACACTTCCACAAGGCACAGCTCAGTGAGAGTCGGACGTCATCAGAATAATAATACTTTGCACTTGCATCTCGCCTTTCATCACAGGCTCCCAAGGCACAGCACAAGTACTCAGAGTCCATTTATGCTACCCATTGTCACACCCTGTTATACAGCAATCCTCTCTCCATCTAAAAATGATCCATGGAGCTGTTTGAAGAGCAAGATACACCAAGGACAGGTAAACATTTACCAAAGAAGTGTCATGATGCTTGAGAGAAAAGTGTTACTCCTGTTCTAAACTAATGGAAAAATTAAATAATTTGCAGTGGTCTCCAAAGGGTGACTGAAAGTTGTCCCTCAGACCAGGCTTGCTGGTCTCCCACACTGGGCACCTGCAAAGTTTGCCTCTGGCAGGATCAAAGTATCCCCACACAGGGTTTTGTGAGTCATAAATGTAGGCTTTGTCTGCTTGCAGGCAGAGGGTGAAGGATCCATGCAGATGGGAGTGGATGCACTGGGGAACATTTACAGGTGAGTTGGAGCATCTTTGTTCAGTCCTCCATGTGATTTACCAAAGAGGCTGTAGATGACTCTTTGTGGGAGTTAACACAGAGCAGTGTTCCCAAATTCCTGCTCAGTGTCTAGTCACTACAAATTTCCTTTTTTTCCTAGCCCATGGAATTAGTTATCTATTTATTTATTTATTTCCTTACGTACTCATTTCAAAAAAAGCACATATTGAATGTAGTTTAATAAAATTCTAAAATGTTAATTTTCTACGTTCTGAATAAATAAGATACTCACAGATGTAGTGGATACATAATTTTTATAGGTATATTTGATGCATCTCTTCCAATTTCTGGGATGCTTCTTTACATGTTAATTTTATGCCCCTACTTATCTGTTCTCTCCTTTTCTTCTGACTAGACTTAAACAGTGAGAAGACATTACGTGACTAAAATAAAATAGCTCACTAAAGAAAGGGCAAGCTGACTTGGAAAACCAGGAGCCATCTCTACTCCTACCAGCTGGAGTTTCTCCCACTTCTACAGCCATTAAAGTTATGAAATGTTTGGATGTTTTACTAATTCCATTAAGAACCAGAAAGGCTGTTCCCACCATGACCAGAAAATGAAACAGCAGCAATCACACGGGAAAATGCTCAACTTTCCAGACTCAGCAGTTTTATTACTGCAAATACCCTCCAGATAGACAGCCACACATTTGCCTGCTTCCTCACTCTGAACCCTAACTCAGCCTGGGGTGGCAAAGCTGGTGCTACTAACCTCCTCCTCCAGCTCATTTCACCTGCAAGAAGGAATGAGCCACTGATGAGGATTTTGACCAAGGATCCTGACACTTTTGTTGGTTTTGTTCTCTCTCTTTTGTGGATTGCCTGAGCACCTTTGGGAAGTTGTTAATTCTGTCCCTGTCCCAGCTCCTCAGCTATGAAATGGAAATAACAGCACTTCCATGCTGCAAAATGGCATTAAGAAGGTTAATTTTGATGCTTCTAGTATATGATGCTAATAAAAATCTTGGAAACACCATTTCCCAGGTCCCAACCAATTCTTTCCTAGGATCTCTCTAGCAGCAGCAAATGCTGACAGGATGAGCTTTTTCTTTTTTGTGGTGTTATGTACACTTTTTCCTTAATCACTCAGCTCATTCATATGATTCTTCATAAACTCACTCCTTATTAAAATAAAACCTAAAGTTTCATAGTCAGGAAATTGGAGTGTAAGGGGGTGGCGAAGGAAAGAAATGAATGCCAAAAATCGTGAATGCAAAAGGGGAGCACCTGGAACAGCCCAATATTAGTTATTTTGAAGTATCAAGATTTCTGAGCTGATAGAGGTTTAATTAAGGATTAAAAAGAAAAAAAAATTATTTGTAAGTGCAAAGCTGACAATACCAAGGTTCGTTCTTCCTGTTTCTTCCCCTTCAGGTGCTACTGCAGTAAAGATCAGATCAGCACAGTTGGCTCCGATTCCCCAGCACGGGCACCTGAATTACAGCGCCAGCAGCGCCCGCGTCTCTGAGCGGGTGAGACAGAGCTCCTGCTGTTTGGGAGGCAGCTCGCCCCGCGGCTGTCTCGCTCGCCAGGCAGCACTGTGATGAGTGTGTTAGCCTTCAGCAAAGGTACAGAAAGTCGTGGTGCCCGCCTCGAGGAGCTGACAGCATCGCAATACAGAGGGACAAGAACAGGAAGCCACATAAAAAGAAAAAGAATTAAGCAGACATGTTGGTTATGTATTCTTGCAACCACATCAAGCCTGGTCACTAGGGAGGGAACTATTGTGCCCTTGAATGCAATTCCCACTCCTGAAGCCGGGCCCTGGCAGCCACAGGCAGGTCGGCAGAGGTGGGCACGGCTTCCCGGCAGCCTTGCCCAGGGCCAGCCCACCTTCCCGCACCGGGCTGCCCGGAATGCAGCAGGCAGGCCTGCTTGAGTTAGCTGGAGCCACACACGTAATTAAATCACTGCCTGCTTCAGCTAGAGAAAGCAGGCACGAGCTGCTACAATCAGCTAGCATTTCCAAACCTTGTCAGTAAACACTCCTCGCTGCAGCCTGTGCCAAACGGGATGGGTAAAGTCTGCGGGTCCCAGGGCCCTGGTGCTCCCATCACCAACCTCCTCCTTCCTACAGCAGCCGTATTCCTGGCACAGCTGCACAGACCTCAGCCTGTCCTAGACCCCTGCAGCCCAGAAGTGCCGAGATCCTCCTGCTAACTGTTCTGCCCCGGGGCTGGGGTAAATCGTGTGTAGCCTCAGCCCGAAAGCAGGGACAGCTGTGTCTGGCCTGGGCCTCATCAGAGAAGGGTTGCCTTTTATTCCTAGGAAGCTGTAAAATTCCCAGGCAATCACACAAAAGGAAAGAAAATCTTCTTAAGAGCCAAGGAGGAAAGTCAGACGTGGGACTGCCGAGGGACTCGCTCAAGGTCACACTGCAAGTCACTGCTGGAGCTGGACTGAGACACGAGGACCTCCAGTCTGTACTATGCTCCCTTCCCTTGGACCAACTGGGACCAAGGCAAATCAGGATAACAAAATTATCTGACTAAGGAAACTTTCTCTAATATTAGGAATACCAGCACTTCTAGACAATGATTCTGGTAGCAAGAATCTCTTCCTAAAGCTGTACAGAAAGCAATTTTTCCTTGGTTGCCTGGTGGAGTTTATAACTAACACCACTCCAGCTTTTTTTGGCATTTCAAGTCCAAAATAGCCAATTTCACAGTTTAAGCCACCTCATAGAAGCACAAGATACATAAACTGATCTTATGTAGCAGAAGTGGTCACTATCTCTCAGGTATTTAGCATTCTTCTGCAGAATCCCATCATGCTGCCTTGTGGAGCACTGCACATCCTGGTCTCCCTCTGTATACTTTATTGCTTTCTTAAAGAGAAAAAGTAAATGGGCCAGATCTGCAGCTGACGTAAATCAGCATCTCCCTCCTGAAGTCAATGAAGCTACACCAGCGGGCACTAGCTAAAGATCTGGCCCAGTGAGTTTAGTGCCACGAGGTTATGAATCACTGTTATTATGTGGCGCTGCATGTAATTGCCTGATCCCTTCTCCCCATCTCCCCGAGGGGTCCAGAGCAGCTCTCCTCCTAATGCTGCCAGCAGCAGGGGGAGAGGAGACTGTAATGTTCAATTATCTTTTGCATGTTTTTCCAATAGTAAATCACAGCAGGGGATGTGACCCCCTGCTAATTGGAAGTCATGTCCTGTGGGGTTCTCTTCTTCCCTTTTGCTCCAATGTGTATCCATTTGTATTAAATACTGATAAATGGCACAAGTGCAGAGAAGTGGTAGATTTTGTGGGGTTGTGGGTCTAATGATGCTTTCTCTCACAGGTCTGTTTTTTTCCTCTAGTTTCAAAAATGTTCAGTCATGTTTATGCCAGGTTTTAGTGTTCGAGGCTAAAGCTGATGGAAATTCCTTCAGCTGAACCTGACTCAAGTCAACTGAGTGCTCCCCGTGTTACAGCAGGATAATGTTTCTTTCACTAAAGTCTACCACAAGGTCTGAAATCCCTCCATGGATGCTTTGTGTTTCAGAAAGGGCAAAACTCGGAGATGGTAATGCAGGAGACAGGAAGTGTTTCTGTGTAGCTCATCAGCAAGCCAGTTTAAGTTTTCAAAGGGATTTAATCCGGACGAAATTCAACCCCGTGGTCAATGAAGCACTTCCATTCCTTCCAGAGCTCAGCAATAAGGCGTAGGCACCGAGGGGTGAGATGGACAGGCAGAGATTTCCTGGGGGGAAGGTGCAGGCTGCGACACTCCACTGGGTGATGGCTGTGCTCTCTGTGCCACCCTGGCCTGGCAGCACAGCACACCTCCCTCTGTTTCGGAGCAGGGTCACCAGAACTCCTGGTGGCCTGGAGCTGCTGCTTCGGGCACTGTGCAGAGAGATCTCCCTGTGCTCCCCTCATGCCCTGGGTCTGTTACTCAGGCTTTTATAGCCTTGTCAGCCCATGGGACACAAGTACCTGTCCAGCCTGTTCTGCATCACGTCCCCAGCAGTGGGGTGGCTGCTCCAGAGAGAGCACTGGACCATAACCCAGCATGACCTCCCAGCAGCATCACCACCAACCTCTTCCTCCACCCAGTTCCAACATATCAGATATGCTGTCATCCCATAAACCAACCCAGCCCTGTCTCAAGCATGGAGGGATGATACCTGAGAAGCCTGTTACATCACAATGCTCTGAGACACAATTACACACCTTTGAAATGTACCCAGCACCCATTGCATCATGAGAGATGTACCAAGAATATGATTAGAGAAGGATAAAAGGTGCTTCTTTAATAACGCATTAGCCAACGTGTTTAATGAATGTATTTTAAATGCCAGCTACAGACAGAACAAGGTCTATTTCAACACACATTTGCTGATCAAGGGAAACATCAGGAGGAAGTCTAAAGGGAACAAATGAACTTGGCAAACTGGAGAATCCAGCCCACAGAGAATTCAGTGGAAATTAGGGCCCTAATTCAGCAAGGTATTTAAAGACAGATTTTTAAAGGTATTTAATGAGTTAAACATTTAAATACCTTTAAAAATCTCATCCACTAATATGTAATGATCTCTAAGTGTGTGTTCGGATCCATCTCTATTCATTTCAGCAAAGTAAGCAGTACTAAAATGCTCTGCTGAATCAGGACCTAAATCAAATTCAAAAGGCTAATCCAGAAATTATCTAAATCCAATACAAGCTACAGGACAATTCCTCCCCCCATTTTCTGGTTCTGGAACCCTCTTGTAAAATCACGTCTCAATATTTTATTAAATTCAGTCGGTTAAATGGAAAAAAAAAAATCCATTGCTAAGTAATCATTTTGTGTCAAATTCTGTCAGGCCTTCTGAGAAGACCAGAGGTTTGAATTTCAAAGAGTAGAATCAATAATCAACCATTGTACAATAATTTGGGATTTACAACACAGAGGTATCCACATGACACGTAAAAATTATGTTCTGTAAGCATCTCTTCTCCCATTTTATATCTGATTAGGAATATAAATCACTGTTGCTTCTCAAAACTAACCCAAAGGGAATCTTAGAGGAGGAGGAAGGGAGAGGAAGATCAAGTACCACAGGGATGGGCACTGTGTAAGAGCAGAAATCAAACCTAGTGAGTCCTACTCTGGCAGAGAATTAGGGCAATTCAGAGGTTTAAGAGGTTTAACTCATTTGGCTGGGCAGAAAGTGACGAAGTCTCAGCACCAGAATTCCCCCACAGGTCATAAAAAGAGTTTACAAACACATTTTAAGAGGGAGCAGAAGGGATTGATAAGGTGAAGAGACCCTTGACACTCTTTAGTTCCTTCACCCCTGCAGTGAAAGCAAAAGCAATCTTGGTGATATCTTGAGAGAGTGAGAAGATCAGATACTGGTGATACCATTTTAAAGTATCTCCAGAGAAGTGGCTGACAGCCCACACTGCAGTGGAAACCTGATAAGCATCGAGTACTGAGCAAAGCTTCAAATATGAGAGTTTGAAGTGGAATGAACTCCTTTTCACCCCAAGGAGTCTCTGCCCACATCTGCAGAGCATGAAATGCCCTGGCTGTTGGTCACACTGCACAAGCACCAGGGCTTTGTCAGGTCCCCAGTCCCCTCTCGTCAGAAAGTGTGCACATGTAGGCGGCTGCAGGTGTGAAGGTGTGATGGCATCCTGTCCCCTGACACCGCTCAAGCATCAGGGAGGAACAGGCTCCACCACTGCCCTGCTTCCCCTCCTTGCAGCTCCCACCCTGCGCTGGCAAGTGTTACCCTCAAAGCTGAGAGCAATTTTTTCAGTAAGGGCAGTACAGGAAATGTCTTTTTCTGTTATCTCTACAAAAATAACCCCTTGGCAAGGAAGAGCCGCCTCACATTTGCCAATAGCCCCAGAGGTGCTATTCTCAGTATGCACAAGTGAAGGAAATTGGACTGCACCTCTTTTACTCATGTTGCTATCATGGGAAGGTTTGGGGAGTAATGGGGGTTTTGGTGAAAATAATAGTTCTTTCACAAAGGCATTTTAAGCTACATTTTTATTGCAAATCATCATATGCTTTGGGCCCATCCTGAGATACAAAGACCAAGCACAGCTATTCAATTAGGTGTGTGAAAGCACCGTGTTCCTGAACAAAATTACACTGCTAAAACTAACCTGCAGTGCTGTGAATTATGCTGACCAACCCACTCATCAGGAAGCAGAGGATGGTTGATGTGATTGTGATTTTGCTGCTTCTGGCTTTGCAGTGAATGAGAGTGACTGATATTGGTGGTAAAACTGGTATTACAAAACATTTTAGGCTGAGGCGGGATCTTTGGCTCACTAAGCAGCAGCAGCACCATGAGATGCTGTTGAAATGTCATTGCCTTTACAAAAGTACAAAAAAAAATGTTTCTGGCCAGAAGCTCTGGGTATTTCACTTCAGGAAAAGTCACCCACAGCCACTGCTGCAATGGGCTGGAGTGTGGAGCAGGGGAAGTTGGATGTTCTACTGCAGGGTCAGTAACCTGCTGGTGGACAGGGCTTCAGTCCACTCAAATGCATCAGGAAGAAGACTATTATTTAGAACTTCTTTGGGAGCATATCTTGGACCAGGAAAACTTCACCCTTGCTGTCTAGCCTCTCTCAACAGCCAGGCAAAATCAGACAGGCATCACTTGAGTTTTTAATCATACTTCTCATCATATTCCCAGCCACCATGACGGGGGTCCAGGGTATTCTGTGGCCTTGTTCTGTATTCGTATGTGGAATTCTATGGATGTCAATACACAATTTTAATTTTTAATATAAATTTTACTGTGCAGGCAGCAAAGTGTGATTTTTGTCCACACAATATTTCCCTGCTCAAGAGATCTCTTGTGGCTTAACTCCTGTGCAGTGACAAGAAACCCAAACGAGCTAAGACTGCCAGTGACCTCCCTACCATCTCCAGACATGCTGTGTGCAGATTGATCTGGACTATCTAAGATAGTTCTTCTTCATTGGATCTGGCTCTGCTGATTGCCTGTGCTCAAGAACTGCAAGTGACCATCCCTCAGCTCCACTGCCACAGTAGAACATGTTGGTTCTCCCTCCCCCAATTCAGGACCATCAGCAGACCTGTTTCAAAACAAGTCCTTGGACTATTTTGAATAACCTGGCACAAACCAGGTAGTGTGTTTCCTCCACAGGCAGCCTTTGCTGAAGACTGTCTTTGGCAGAGAGTTAGTGACAGACAGGCAGAGGACACTCAGGAGTTAAACCACAGATTTGCAGCCAGCTGTGGCTGGAAGGATCTGGTGGCTCATTTCTGTGTTTAGCAGCAACACAGAAACTCTTGTGGAAACCCATCAAAGAAACAGCTTGCCCTGGTCTTCAGTGATCAGCATCAGAAGCCTCTCCCCTGGTCTGCCCACTGGGACTTGTTCCAAGTGGGTATGTGTAAAATAACAAGTAAGAGCAGAACTGTTAGCAGCTTATCAGAGTCCAGTGGTACAGTTACAATGGGCTAAGACCCAATAAAAATCTGGGGAAGTCTTGAGGTTTAGGGGAAAAAATCAAAATGTTCCATTTCAGATGAGAAGCAGAAACACAAAAAAAATTCTGTAGGGCATGGAAATAGTGGGGAGAAAAAGAGGAAACCATGAAATAAGCAAGTGTTTGAATATAACCCACTGCTTAGAGAGGGTTCTGATGCTTCTTCATAGGGAAATTCTAATACCTTTGAAGACCTGAACAAATGCAGACATTCAGAATTGGAGAACAGCATCTGCTGACTTTTGAGAGCCTGGAAGTAAACCCTGTAAGTGTGAATGCCCCAGTTTAAACTGAGATATTTGAATTTTCCAACTACCAAGAGCACAGTGATGGGATGAGCAGTGGCTCCAGAGCCACAGAGCTCCATTTCACTGCATCTGTGATGTGTGGTGTCAAAGACTCTGCAATCTCTGGAAAGCACAGCCCTTCATCCTGCCTGAATGAGAGAAGTGCTCTGGGTCTGGAACTTCTGGAAGCCCTTGCTCCCTGATAAAATCCAGCAAGCAGAGAAGAGACACACAGGGTTTCACAGAAGTCTCCTTGGCCAATGCCTGTGAAGTGAATGTGCAGCTGGCCATTTTTCCTGTTTCTTCCTGAGGAGCCTGTGAAGACCTGTGAGGAAGTAAGGAGTCCCCCATTGTAAAGCTCTGTGCACTTGGTGAGCCAAAGGAAAACCCAGAGTCGAGTTCTGGGAATGCCAGGATCAAACCCTGCCTCCACTATTGACTGTGGCATTGGGAGGTCATGTCACTGTTTGCTTAAGTTTCTGCAAAACACTACAATGTCTGAGTTACCATTTCTGAAGGACCTGGGCAATATAAAGTACCATGTAAATAGTTATTCCCACAAGTTAAGCATTGCAAAGCTGGACTTATAGGTAACTGGTTGCTGCCAACTTTGGTTTTTAAGTGGGTTTCATGTTTGTTTTCCTACAGAAATGTTTCTTTTAGTGGTCATGTGTAACTAAAAGCTGTCAGGTTTGATTTCATGTATTGCAGAAATTAGGAGCAGGTTGTATGTGTGCTGTGGTCTTACAAGAAATCTTTACAACTGCCCATCAAGACAGCCTGTGAAGCTGCATACACTGGAGAGGGCATTTGTCCTGGTTTTCCATTAAGAAAGTGGGAGAAAATTACCTGTTGTTCGCTGGTGAGGTTTAATTTTTGAGCAAATGTTCTTTGGGCTTCCTGTGAATGGGAAACCAAACACGATGATGTGAAAAAGAAAAATAATCAAACAAACAAATAAACGAAAAGAGCACCACAAACAAACAAAGAAACAAAAATACCCAACCCAAACACACACCCCCTGCACATAAAAGAAAGAACTTTGACTTTTGTCAAAGCACCTCACATTTCTGCTGCTTTCTAGCAGCACATATTTGATGAATAACTCAGCAAGTGCAATTGAAGAGTCAAATTCAATAATGGAAGTAGATCACAAAAATATATTTCAAATGGAACAGGCCTGCAGGAAGGATTAAGAAACAGAGTCACTAGTATGGGCCTTAAGGTTCATAAGTAACTACTAATTTCAGATCATTAAGAGGAGATGCCTGAAAAGGCCTTCTTTTCCTGAAAGCAGTAAGCTGCAAAGGATTCTGTAAAATGAGCCACTTTCAAAAGTAGGCATGCAGGAGCTCAAAAGGTAAATTAAAACCCATGAGAATTTTTTTTAATGTAAATAATTTTAGGATTTATGTATTGTTTGCTCTAGATCTCAGTGTCCTAATACTTTTGAAATAAAACCTAGACCTGCTTCCCACAGAAAAGTCTTCTGGAAGTATAGCCAGCAGGCTCTGAATACATCCTGACACTCCTGCCACTGGAACAGGTACCTGGGAACAGAGGGTTGTCCTCTTCCATACCAGCACCATTTAAAAACCAATCCAAGCTGTGCAGCAGTGAAAAAAAATTCTGGGTTAAAGAATCTCCGCAGATATTTGTTATCTTTTCAGCATCTTGAGTTAATGATTTCTTTTCAAAATGATGACTTTAACAGCTATGAATTGCATTTTTCCTATCAAGTTCTCATGCAGCCTGAGCGTGAATTTCACTTGCTTTCACAATGAATAAAGAAATAAGAAATGAGTATTCTCAATCTTTCTATGTTTAAAATCTTTAGCAACTCTAAGACACTTGTTTCTCAACAATGCTCTTGGTTAAAGATTATTTTAGGCTTAATACATAATATGTGTGTTGTATGCACCAGAGCTACATGAGTAGACAAACACATTTGCTACCTTAATGTTGACTAAAGGTAGTGGAAAGGCTGGCCATGGTCCCATGTTGGGCCTTATGGTCCCATGTTGGGCCTTCCTGCTGGTGAGCAGCAATCCTGGAGTCCAGTCAGTGGGAGGAGTAATTCGTGGGTAGGGTTCAAGTTTTTAGATCCAATTTCTTCCTCTGACATCCCCTCCTTATCCCTGTTGTTGCAAAAGGGCAGGCTTTCCTGCAACTTCTACCAGGGATGTGTATGAGAGATGGAGCATGCATGCTCCCCTTCATTTAGTGTTTTGGCATCATTTCAAGGCTTTTGTCCTTTTTGACATACTTTGTGCCTTGTATCATGTGGCAGGGACAAGGAATCAGCAAATCTGGGAGCTAGGGATGATAAAAGAGTTAAATAGACAGAGAGACAGAGATGAAACATCACATTACTCTCACCCCAGGGCTGGAGCAGCCACCAAGAGAAGACAGCCAGGTTTGGCCCTTCCCACCTGGCAGCACTCCTCACATCAGGTCTACCTTCACCCTGAACAAATGGGTCTGTTTACTAAACCAGCAGAAAAGAAATCTTTTTTTTTTTTCTTGCATGGGGTTGATTTCCACATCAACTCACTACACATTCACATGATCTGCAGATGCTGTGTGAGGAGGGGCAGGAATGTGTGAGTGGGGGCAGAGAGGAGAAAACAAGTTGTATCAGGTTAAATTGAAGATAAAACTGCACCCCAAATCCCCAGCGACACATCTAAATTTATCATGGCAGTCATCAGGAGTGTTAATGGGATGCTGAATTACTTAAGAATCCACAAGGCTTTTCAACATAAAAAGAGAAACCTGAAGGTTTGAGGAATTTTAGCAAAAAGTTTCAGACTCTATATCACATCAGAATATTCAACAGTGAAATTAGTGTTTAGTGGTTTATTTTAATATAACAAAGATAATTTAATTCCAAGCATAATAATAATCAAGCTGCTGTATATTAATATTTAAAAACTGAAGTGGTGTTTAAATGGAGAGCAAGAATGTTAGCAGAAATATTCCTTGGAAGTTAACCCTTATCATTAGGATTTGTTTTTCATTAAGCTTTTAATGTTCAATAACTCTATGATACTGTAATAAAATAAGTACTGCTTATGCCAGTTACAGGAAATGTACCAAATGTTACATTGGGTACTTAGCCCATGGGCCTACTTCCTGCAGCAAACATAATTTGGATGATTTATAGATTTTAAAGAAAACTTAGATTTTTGTTTGAATTAGAAGAAAATGTTAAAAGAAATCTCTAAATACTGTTATTAGAGATCTTGTTTTTTATTATATGACAACAGACTGTTAAAATATCCATGTATGAAGCTTGCAATAAAGATTAATGAAGAGTATTTATCTTGTAACTTGTATTTTGTACTGTATAGGTAAACAGTACAAATATTTTTCACACAACTGCAGAAGGCTGAACCTTACTAAAGGATGTGCATTTGAATATCCTAGATTTGTCTCCATCTTTGCTAAAAATGTACAATATAAAGTAGAACTTGAAACGTCCTTTAGTAATTATACAACATTACTAATAACTTTGCTAGAATATGTTCCAGTTATCATACCCATTTTCAGAAAGCATTTTGATAATGTAAGTTCAGAAATGAGCTAAGAGGATGATGTGCTTTATCAGCTAGATCTGTCAGAAACATGACTGTAACACACATAAAGAATTTGAACTAATTTTAGGAATTAGTTGAAGTATTGATATTGAAGCCTATGCTGAAACATGCCAATGCCTGCCTGTGCCTCTGTCAGCCCTGTTAAAGACAGCCCAAGTGTCTCTGCACATGCCCACACCTGCACTCTACACCAAGCCAGAGTGGCTTCTGAAGCTAAGGTTAGGAAGAGCTCCAAAACAACCTCAGCTCAACAGCAAACTCTGCAAATATTGAACTCAATGAGACAGGGGCAGAAGTGCAAAAGTAAAGATGTGCTTTTCAGAAACACAGCCCACAAGAGGAACTAGAACTATTAAATACTCTGCAAACAACCAGAATGCCATCAATAATTTGGGAACTGACCCACTGAGGATCTGCCTGCTTTTATGGCTCTGTGGCCAAAGAACATCCAGTCACATACTGCATTTTTGAAGTTCTGAATCTGCCAGAAAGGAAGCATATTGCCCCAAATGTCTGGGTTCCAAAGCTACTTGTCGTTTCCCAACACACGCACTGATGTGAGACAGAAAGTCACCATACTCATGCCATTATTCAGATAGGACCTTGATGTCTGAAACAAGCCTTCCCTTGCTAAAACTAGGCCACTCTTGCTGGATCTGATAGAGAAAATATTTATGAAAGGTGTGAGGAGCCCATTTGTTAAGATATGACTGTTGTTAGCAGAGCAGCTCTGACTGACATGAGTAATTAATTAAAAATACACCGAACTGTCTCACACAACAGAATACAGATTTCAGGAGGGAGGTCCAGGCTAAACCCATGTTTCTCCTACCAGCAGATGGTACTGGAATCGTGTTGAGGGAAGACAGCATCCCCTCCCCACTAATTTTCACCTTTGTGGCTCTGTTCTGAAAAACCCAGAATTGCCATGGTATAGGGAAAAAAAAGAAAAGCATTTTTCCTTTGGCAATAGACTGATGAGAAAGTGCTGGTTCAGCAGAGTAGGAGAAGAAGCAGGGGACCTACTACAGCTGCACAGTACTCCCTTCTGGTTTTTCAGTAATAGTTTGACAGTAGAAACCAGTTTCCACACTGATTAGTTTTTTCATTTAGCAGAATTATGCATGTGCAAAAGATAAAACATTTACCAAAGCTTCTAAAAGTTAGGGAAGTCCAGTGAGAATGAAAAGCTGTCTATAAGCTATGTATTAGATGGAATAAAGGGTCTATTGTGTTTAAAACAAGGATGAGGTCCATGGCCATCCATATCACAGCTGCATCTGCAGCTCTTAGCAGTGTTATAACATTTATTGAATAAGTGAACCAGAGGAATGGAGACATGAAGAAATTTGTCTGGGGAAAATGAGAATTTGGCAGCAATGCTGACATGTAGGTGAAGTCTACACAAGACATCTATGCTGCTCCCTGCTAACTAGCAGTGGCAATTCTTTGCTACCAGCCCCACGTTCCCAGCATAAACAACTTTCTCCTGCCTTAGCCTCACCTTTCCCTTCCCTTCCCTTTCTCCTCCCTAGAGGAGAAGCAGTCCATGGAATGGTTGAAGGCTCTGGGCTTGTTCAGCCTGGAGAAGAAGAGACTGGAGGGCCACAACTTCCTCATGAGGGGAAGCAGAGGGGCAGCACTGATCTCTTCTCTGGTGACCAGTGACAGGACCCAAGGGATGGCGTGAAGCTGTGTCAGGGGAGGTTTAGGTTGGATATTAGGAAAAGGTTTCTTGCCCAGAGGGTGGCTGGGCTCTGGAATAGGCTCCCCAGGGAAGTGGTCACAGCACCAAGCCTGACAGAGCAAGAAGCATTTGGACAATGCTCTCAGGCACACGGTGTGAGTCTTGGGGATGGTTCTGTGCAGGAACAGGAGCTGGACTCAATATCATTTGTGTCCCTTCCAGCTCAGAATATTCTATGATTCTATGATTTTGACAACATTTATTTCTTTGGAGAGAGCAAAAGCAAACTGTACCTCCAGTAGGAGAAGCTACTGCTGCATCGGGTCCAAAAGCCCTGTCTACATTATAGGGGGTTACTGGTGTGAACCTCAGCAATCATTTATAGGCTTGCCTGCTTATAGGTATAACTCCCAACAAGTTCTGAGGATTTAGTCCTATGGGCTTTAGTTTTTTGACATGTAAATTATAATCTTTTTCTTCCTCACTTGAACACTATGATTTATTCCTTAGTGTGATATTATAAATTATGTGGCACCAACCAAGGACTAACTGGAAAGTTTTTAGACAATGTCTATTCCAATGAGTTAAATAGTTCCAGGGTCATTCCCAGACAAGAGAGCTTGATTGTCACCACTGCTGATGGTCCCTAGCACAGTTTGTTTCTGTGCCAGGTAGTATTCCCTGAAAAAAATCCCCAAGCCCAATTTAGAAGCTTGCACAGACCAAAGACCATTTTCAATATGCACTTTGGATTCAGCCAACCCATCTGGTATGATAAAACAGATTAGTTGTAGGAGATGGGGTAGTTGGGCACAGTGCCAGAGAATGGCACTGGGTACAATTTCTTGCCTGCATCTCTATCCAAGATATGAGTGAGAGAAGAAAAAAGAAATTTGTTAGTGGCTTTAAAACCATATTCATCACTGCCACAGTCAGATACAGAAACAGATGCACAAGATGTTGCTATCCTGAAGCACTCTGATGCCAAATCTCTGTGACTATGTTTGTATTTAGTGAAAAAAGGCCAGAACCTGTCCCTGGATGGGATGGCTGATGTTCAGACAGCTGTACTGCGCCTTCCCTCCCTGACCAGTCTCCCAGGTGCTGAGCCATCAGCCCAGACTGCCCCCAAACCATGCCAGAAAACCACCCAGGTGATTGTGTGAGTGAGCTTTATGCCATGCTCTGGCCCTTCGTGTTAGTGCTGCTAAGCAGCTCTGTGTTCTGGAGCTCTTTGCAAACATAGACAGTGCAGCACCATGAACACTTTTACTCAACACCTGTAGCACACTATTCTTCCTTCCCTATTTTCTCTACCTTCAAGCCATGGCATCAGTTCAGGGATGTGCCCTGAGGTCCTTGCGTCTTCACCTCATTATGAAACTCCCCAGCCACTGAACGATGCAGGTGGAAAGAGTCCAGGGCTCCAGAAGGAAAATCCCTTTTCTGGGAAGCAGGAGGCAGAGGTCTCCAGCCACAGACTGCATTTTTGTTGATTCAGCACTATGAAAACTCTTTCTGTCCTCATTCAAGAGATGCAGAATATTTTTTAACATCTTTAAGTGCAGAGCTGGAAAATAGGTCAGGTAGAATAAGTGTGACAAGACAGGCCACTCACAGGGAGGTGGAAAGTTCAGCTATTATAAGTACAGTTGTGACAAGTTTAGATTTGGCATTTGCTGATCAGGACCTCTCAAACCTCTAATAACTTCAACCTTCTCCTGAAAGGACGGTGTGCTTGTGTTTGTCCTTAAAACATTTTGTGAAGTTAATGGTAGAAAGTAAAGGATTTATTTTAGGGGCTGAATATTCCATTAAATAAGGAATTCCAAGGTACTTAGAACAGCATAATATGGTAGTTTCAGAAATTACATTTAACATTACGCAGTCAGTTTTAGGGCACTTCATTCTTAACTACAGTGTGTTAATGAGAAAGATCTGATTAACAATAAACCTAACAACTGTGTGTGATGATCCATGCCTATTAAGACTTATTAACGTAATGTAATGGAACATTTTCAAATCATAATATTATTTATTATGTACAAACTTCTTAAACTTAATTTGGTACAGAATTGAGCAATACTGGTGTTGGTTATTTTACTTATAAAGCAGTCCTCAGCTTTTAGAGAGATGTCAAAAATAATTATAGTAAGTCCATACTTTTAAATGTGTCTCCTTAGTATTTATACCAGTAAAGCTGGAAATCTTGTATAATCTAAATATCTACAAAAGCCAATTAAATCTGCAAATTTCAACCACAGCAGTTACAAGCCCAATCACTTACAAACTAACAGATGGTAACAGAGTTCCTCTATTTCTTCAATCTTTGTATCAGACCACACCACACACCCACAGAGCCACACTCATCCAGCTCAGCTCCTGCTCCCCTCCAACAAGACAGACCTAGCCTGATATTGCCATTGCATTACAGAAGTGTGTAACAACTTGGTCACCAAGTCTGACAATAGGAGCAGGACACCAACACAGGATTTTGGGGATGTCAGTTCTAGTCCCTCCTGGGTCACATGAGTCATAGACCATCTATATTTAAAGATCCCAGAAAGATGATTGCTCCTTTTCCCACTGGAGTGTGTGGGAAGGAACAAGAGATGCTCCACAGTGCTCAGGTACACCAGTGATGAGAGTCACTAAGCACCTTCAGTGCTTTACAGTTTTTTGTTGTCAGCACCACAAGTTGCCACTCAACATTCATACACTTGAGATTTACCCTAATGCTAACAAAGGTGTTAATCTTGAAATGTAGAGAGGGACTTTTTACAAGGGTATATAGTGATAGGACAAAGGGGAATGGCTTTGAACTCCAAAAAAGATTAATTCTGTTTAGACATTAGGAAGAAATTCTTTCCATGAGTGTTCCAGACACTGGAAGAAGTTGTCTGGAGAAAAGATGGATGCTCCATCCTTGGAAGTGTTCAAGGTCAGATTGGATGGGGCTTTGAGAACCTGCTGTAGTGGAAGGTGTCCCTGTCCATGGCAGGGTGGGTGGAACTAGATAATATTTAAGGTCCTTTCCAAACCAAACTATTCCCTAATTCCATGATCTAGGAGGTTTGGGTAGCCTCAAAGTAATCTGAGAATTTGTTTGAAATGCAGTAATTTGCATACTTTATGTACTAAAATCTACTAACTCCTGGCAATAATTTTATTCCTCTTTCCCAAAAATGCCAAAAACCTGTGTGCTTAAAGAAAAGCCACTCCACATGCTCTGAGATTTTCATCATAAACATGTGGCCTGCTAGTGCCCCCACACCATAGAAAATCCTACTCCAACACAGAACAGAATCATCAAGGTTGGAAGAGACTTTTAAGATCATCCAGGCCAATCATCAGACCAGCACCAGTGTAACCCCCAAACCACTAAACCACATCACCCAATGCCAGATCCAGACACTTCCTGAACACCTCCAGGAATGCTGACTCCACTACATCCCTGAGCAAACAATTCCAATGCCTGACCATCGTAACAGTGAAAAAAAATCTATTATGTAATCCAAATCTCACTTGTCTCAGCCACAGGCCATTTCCTCTGCTTCTCTCACTGCAGGCACAGTAAAAGAGACTGACCCCCACCTCACCTCACCCTCTTTTCAGGTGGTTGTAGAGAGCAATGAGGTCCTCTTGAGCCCCTTTCCCTCAGCACTTAACAAACCCATCTGCCTCTGCCACTCCTCATAAGAAATGTTCTCTAGTCCTCTCATGAGCCTTGCTGCCCTTCTCTGGACACACTCCAGCACCTCAATGTCCTTTCAGGAGTGAGGGGCCCAGAGCTGAGCACAGCACCCGAGGTGCAGCCTCACCAGCGCAGAGTGCAGAGGGACAATCACTGCCCTGCCCTACTGGCCCCACCATCCTTGATACAAGCCAAGATGCCACCAGCCTTCTTGGCCTCCTGGGCACACTGCTGGCTCATCCTACCTCTAGCTCCAGTTTGCATACCACCACTGGCTTCTCTGAAGCACAAAAGTATCCTAGGACTAACAGCACTTTTTGTGTGGTCATGCTCAAGCCAGGCTAAGCTTCAGAGATCAAAACAAACTTTCAATCTCACTTAAACATTTACAGGTATTTTGCTGTGATGCTCAGAGTCCTGAGACTCTCTTGGGAGTACTTTTGGTACAAAAATCACCATATGTCTGTTGTTTACACAGGAAACAATATGTATGACAAATAGTGCAGTTAATAAAATTAACAAGGGTTTTTAGAATTACTTGGGCATTGCTTTGCAGGTTTTTGTACATGGGGAGGTAACAGATAGCAGAGTAAAGTGGGTGTAAAACATATTTCAGATTAGAAAGGCTACACTTTGCACTTCAAAATTGCTCTGCTGCACTTCGTATTCTTTGCATTTTTAGTGTGCATTAATAATAAATTAATATTTAATTAATTCATGATAAAAATCAGATATTCTGAGTTACAAGGAAAATTTGACGCATCTCTCCTACAGACATGAAAAATTTTGTGAGATACTGTAACTCTTAGAGGTTCCTGGCTTTTGAATGCTTCATGACACATGCATCAGACTGTGAAAATGCTGGGGGATTTTAAGGGTAACAGGAGATGAGGGGATTCTGGTTTTGTTTTGGCCTCTTCTTTTGAGGTGAGGATTTGTTAATTCTTGTTTTGCATATAATTTCTTAGGTATTTTTAAGCACAAAATAAGGAAACAAGAAAATCTAATACAGTGTCTAAGCTTCATCTGTTCTCACACTTCTTAAAATCTTTATTCCATACAAACCCTGTGGGTAAGTTTCTCCCCGTGGATCTCCTCAACTCTTGCCTGGCATCCATCATGCATGGAGAGTTTTACCTTCCCTTAAATCTATGTGTACATCACAGCCCATAATCTTATTTAACCTTCCCAGAGTTTGATTCCTCTTTGAGATGACCTGCATACCCTCAGTGGTGCACACAAGTCCCTGTGCTGTATTGCACCTTCAGTGGAGCTCTCATGTGGGGCCCTGGCAAAGCCCACATCCTATCAGTGTGCACCACACCATAATCCAGTGGGGCATCACATGCACGAGCACATCTTTATCCATGTATGCACGTGTTCAAGGACTGTGCAGTATCTGGTTCTTAACCAGCAAGATGGAAATGTTTCTTCTTTCTGTGCACTTTGATGGCCATTCAGTCACCCATCTTTCCTCGAGGGGGCAATTGCCCAATGGGCCATGTTTGGATGAGAATGAAATCTGGGCAAAGTGAAGGTCTATAACAAGACCTCAGAGATGTCAGGGGTCTCTGCAGGTAGTTCCTGGCTTACACCATTTGGTATCTAATGGTTGAAATGATTTTTTAAAAGCCCTCCATTTTCCACCACGTCCAAAGCATGAGATAACAACAGTACAGAGACATCTGATAGGAGATATCACACAGCATTTACTGATGTGTGGAAAAAATCATTTCCCAAGACATTTTAGTGTTGGAACAGAAGACATTTGCAACCAGATTCAGAAACTTTAAGGCATTTACATTTAATTCCTGGGTTTGCTGAGGCCATCACAGAGTTGTGCCACACCAAGTGGATATGCTGGCTTGATCTTTACACGTTCCTTTCTCACCCATGGGCAAACACATCCAGAGCCATATGATTACAGCTTTCCAAAGTAAGTGTACTACTGTGGAACATGAACTGTTTTGATGTGCACTGCAGCCTGGCCTAGAATGAGGAGACCTCACAGCCTGTGTCAGGCACACTTGGCAGCAGAAATTTGGAAAATTTTAGCTTATAAATTCTGGCATTAAGTTCAACTTCTGGGCAAGATCATTCCTCATCTCAGAAAGTCTGATGCCCAGAGAGAAATGTCCTAGATGGTTGCATGCTTATGAACAAAAGTGAGCCTTTCTGAAGAGTCTCTCAATAGGGTCTTCTCCATTTGTATCTCTTCTTTTAAGCAAGGGCGTGGGGTTGTGAGGTTTGTTTGGTTTTTTGGTTGGGTTTTTTGGTTTGGTTTTTGGGGTTTGGGTTTTTTTTTCTGGTTGGTTGGTTTTTCTATTTTTTGGCCACTAACATGTGATTTTATTAGGCATGTGAGTAAAATTGTGACTTTTGTGTCTTCCTCCTGTGAACTCCCCTCCCACTTACCCCATTGCTTCCGAGAAAAGGAACCTGAAAAAGGCTGCTTGAGATTTTTCTTTCTGTCGAACTGAAAGTGAGAGAAAAGCTGAGAATTTCTGAGCACAGCTGTACTTTCCCAATCAATAAGAGCTGATTGAGAGCCCAAAATGCTCTGCACAGAGCCAGAGCCCTGCACTTCCTGTCCCTGCCCAAGGTGAAACCTTCCATCGCCTGCTGCGATGATTCATTTCCAAAACTTCAGTTAAATTATCACAACGGCAGGTGACCTCTGATTTTCACTCTTGTCTTTTCCCCACCCTTGCGTTCTTTTATTGTTTTTCAATTAAAATGTGACTCACTGTACAATGTTGTCAGAGTCCATCAACCTCTATCCTCTTCCTCTCCAAACCTTGCTTCTCATACATCTGTCACAAATTTTATTTTCAGCCTCGGTATTTGGTGCTGTCATTTTTTCAGATGTGTCTGCAGCTCCAAAAACTGAATTCAGAAGGGCTCTGTTGTGCTAGGTGCTGCACAATCATAATGAGACCTGTCCCCAGGAGCTACTTTAAAAAGTCCTTTCTGTCTTTTAATGATAGGCTTGCTCTCTGTGTGTTTTCTTCTGCTTCTCCTGCTGATCCTCTGTTGAAAGCAGTAGCCTGGCTGCAGACTTATCTTCTGTTGCCATTGCAGAGAACTGGATTGTCTTACTGGAGATGGCAGAACTGCTCCATACTTCTGCTTTGAGTACCTGACATCAGGATATGCTCCCATCTTTCACTCATTAAAAATTAGTCATGATAAAATGGCATGATAGGTACAAGAGAAAAATCTTTTAAGGTTAGAGATCCATTAAACCTTCCTTCGTTTTTGATTCAGTGCAAGCCTACCTGTTTTAAGAGACTTAAATTACTAATTAACTATGCTGTTCATTTGCTTCATTATATTCATCTCTGCTTTCTTCTGGGATTTCAGCATCTGTTGGGGAGGAAACCTTGGAAGAAAGCCAAAAAAACGTGGCTAGAGGTGTTAGTGATGCTCTTTTCAAGTCAGAACTGGAACCAGGGATGCCATTTGATGGTAGTTACCCCACTGTGTTACTGTCTTGGATCACATCCTGGGAATGTGACATACCATGTGCTCATCAGAGCTAGAAGTCCTAACAGCAAACTGCAGCAGACTAAGTAAAATTCAACAGACTAAATAAATTTTTTTTTCTTTTAAGCACTATCTTATAAAATGCCCACTCTGATTAAGAGACTACAGAGGAACCCTTAAATTGAGCACCCTTGGGTGAACTCATCCTCGTAAGCAAGAGCCTCCCACTTTCTCTATGAAAAATTATCTCCACTCCAAGAGATAATAGGCAACAGCCTGGCCTACAGGCAGCCACATGCTGGTGGTGGAGTTAATTGATGCAAATGGCTCCAGGGTGTTTTGCAGAGGATCTCCAGAGGATCTTCACTGTCTTTACCATCCACATTGCAGCACAGCATTCTTAAAGAAATAGGTTAGTTTCACAAGACCTTCCCTAAGAAGGAGAGTCTAAACAAGGATGAGAAAGTCATCACCAAACTCTAGTACTCAGTATTTAAAACATGAAGTTATGTGTCTTTATTGTTAGTCTCCTACACATTTCAGTCAAGCTCTAATAATATGTTTTCCCACATAAAAGTGCAAATAATCCTGTAAGTCAGAGCTTATGTTCTCACTTCAGAATTAACTCAGGTGAAGCTGTTGTGTCTTCCTCCTTCATAGAGAAACCCCAAATCTGGGGGTGTGTTTTTCATTCAGAGCAGGATCACCAATTGATGCTCAGGACCTCTTCACAAGGGCTGGCACCCTCAGTGCTGAAGATGCAGTCACAGCATTTGAATGCTGAGTTCCCCAGTGTTTTCCCACACCTCTCTGTCCCCAGAAAATCACTCCAATTTACATACACTTACCTGGGTGGGGATATGTCTACACCATCATCACGCTCCCCACAGCACTCATGTTCTGGATTCACTGATCCTCCGTACTGCACAAAGATTAATTCACTCTCTTGCTATTTTTGGAAAGCACCAGGTAGGTCCTTTGAAAGGAAAATCAAGGTGTTATGTCTTATCTGTTCTGCTCTGGGAATCTCTCCCAGCAGGAAGGATGGATGAGAATGTACCAGGCTGTCTTTCTTCGGCTCTGAGAGTCCTCCAGCAACTCCCTACAGGCTTTGTGAGCTCAGAAACTCCAGACTTGTCACACCAAACATACAAGACCAAAATGTAGAATCTCAGCTTCATCCCATGAGCACACCAAGCATCAAGACTGCAGCACAGCTCAGAGTTTGAACCGAGAGGGGACCCAAAATGACAGCTATGTCTTAGGGGAGGGAGGACCACAAGAAGGCCAAGTGAGGTAAAGAAAGGACAGAGCTACCAGCCAGTCTCTAGTGGGGATGTAACCACTTGTGGATGTGTTCAGCAGGGCAGATATAGCCAGAGAACATCACTTAATGCAGTAAAAATAGTTATGGGATATTGCTTTGATGGGTTCAGAGATGAACATGGGTGTATGCAATCTCTTTTATGGAAATAACAAATATGAGATATGGCCAAGGTTTGCTAAACAGAGTTTAGATCCACATGGAATTCAACCACATTTCTGTAATAAATCCCTTAATATGTGATTGTTACTGGTTCTTTTAATGGATTCCCAATTTGGAAATTTGTCAAGTCAAAATGCAACAGATTCCTTAAATGATGATTTTATGGAGGGGAAATACCATTGGTACTCCCTCATGATTCAGAGATTTTTGTGATACTGTTCTTCAGCTGTGATTTTTGTGTATATCTGCAGAGGCGGGAAGGAGTTGGAAATCCTCTGCATGCTCATCCCAGCTGAGGATTGTGGAGGCAAAAGGTGGGTACCTTCAATGCAAGACACTTACAGTGGCTGCACCATTTCTGAGGACTTTCTGCAGTCAGGATTTTATCTGTGGACACACTGAAGGGTTAAGGTGGGAAATATTCTCAGGAACTCGCTGTACTTTATGTACTCACTCTATGCTTTATCTAAACTCCTTATATCTGCATATTGGCATGGATGTCTCAGAAGGACAAATATTTGCATGTGATTTCTTCCGATTTTTGCTTCCAGAAAAGACAGAAATAGTATAAGAGTTTCAAGGATAGCCTCTTACTTCTGCTTTGGGTCCCCTGTAGAAGGAGGAAGTACAAAACTCCTAATATGTTCAATTCAACATTGTCTTTTTGTCAAAATAGCTTCTCCACATTTAACTGTGGAGAAGTTATCAAACCTGCCAGAGGACAGCACAGGCATCAGAACTGTTGGGTGGAAGGGCAATAATTCAACTATCATTATGCAGAGGCAGTGTGATATTGGTGGAAGACTCAAGACTTTCTTATACTCTGGAATCACTACATCACAGATATTTACTGTGTGGGAGGTATTGCTGGAGACAGAAGAGATGAAAATTCTCTTCCTAAGTCTGCCCAGAGTCCTGTTCTGTTGAATGTTGACCTGTGTGATCATCTTGTTTAAGTAAAAGTTCTCCAAGACCACTTCAAGCCATGAAGAACAAAATGTCACTGTAATTGGCAGCTCTGTGCCTCCAGTGTGCCTGATCCACCAGAGTGGGCCCTGATTGAGCACACACAACAGAGGGGCCAGGAGCTTCATTTAGGACAAAGAACCATTTACAGCTGCTTTCCTCAGTGGTGTATCTCTGCTTTCTGATGTCAGTGGCATTTTTTTTCCTTCCTTCCTTTCACCAGAAAAGCAGTTAAATCTGCATCAGGGACGGCATTACGGGAATGTGACTTGTTAGTGCCAGAGGAACTGTAACACATAGTCTGCACTGCAAATAGGATGGCAGATAAGGAACTTCTTCACATCTGGGGTGGGCTGCATATCTCCTTCACACTGGCAGAGTAAGCAAACGGCTTTGCTAAATGACAGTTGTTGGATCCAACAAGCCGTTGGCTCTGTCCCTTTTCGCATACTGTAAATATCCATATCAGAAAGCTCACAAATAACCCATACTGAGTCCTTGGCAGATAAAAATCAAAGCAGAGATACTGAAGTCTGATGTCTTCATCCAAAGCTGACTGAAGTCAATCTCCTAAAAGATTTGGCATTTAAAGCCATCCCTAAATTACCCTTTCATCCTTGGGGATGTTAGCCGAGGCAGAAATCTCTCTAAAGAAGGTTTGAGGAGCAGGAGCATAACACTATATGAAATTGATTGTCTTTCTCACACTGTGCCCACAGAATCTCTAAGACAAGCTGGAACCCACACATCTACTGTCAGCCCCATAAATCCTGGCTTATTATAAAATAAATAAATAAAATTAAAAGCCTCCCTAGTTAAACTGCCCCTTTCAAATTCTCACTGGCAACAGAAACATCGTTACCAATCACGCACTGATGGGAACACTGCAGATCATTTCTAACATGAGTTACTGCCCATTTTCAATGGCTTGTGCAATCAGTGGGTTTTCTAATTGCTTTGGGGATTAATAACACAATAGGAGGCCATTGTGCATTGGTTGACAATTATTTTATCCAACTGTATAAAGAACAGGTGATAAATTAATAAATTATAATCAGCCAGTTATTAAAGCTTAATGGCAGATGGCTGTAACAAGAATAAAGAGACACTGAGCCTCACAAAATAGTATTTTGATAGTATTTTTCAATGCATTTTTAATGAAAGGCATATAAAATGCATAAAACTTATAAATCATTTATAGAAGAACAAACTACAGAGTTGAATGGTCCAGTTATAATGCTATCATTATATTATTAATATCACAAGATCACACAGCATCCAACAAATCTGACTGGCAGCTCATTGTGTCGGGCGCTGTACAAACAGAGAGGGCTGCTCTGGTGCCGAGAGCTGCACGGCCACAGCTGGGTGCTGGAGGGCTGCCAGTGCCCTGGGAAGGTCCCAGGACTGAAGCTCACTCACCAGCACAAGCTCTGCACTGCAGTCCTTAGTGGCTGTTGAACCCAGTCGAGGACTCTGGAATTTTAATCCAGACGTGTTTTAAGGCGTTTTGGTGTGCAAAGAGCACGGTGCTGTGGGGCCAGGAAACATCCTGCATGCACGTGGGGGAATGAATGTGCAAGACCTTGTTTGCCTATTTGTTTGGAGGCATATGACATTTCACAGCACAAATGAATGTGCATGTATGTATTTCTTGAATGCTATTTTTTGGTATGTTAGTCTCAAAATATAGTCAATCAAATCAGTCTAGGGCATCTATTGTTTTTCCTGCCTCTTTTTGCTTCCTCTGGGGCACTGAATAGCATATTGTATGTATTTTATAATTTCTGTATACTTTGATGGAATTGTCAACCTTTTTAGATCAATAATAAAACACTTACTGAGTATTGTTGAGCCACAATTTCAAAAATTTAAGTCTTTATACACTGGATTACAGCTCTACAGAATACAATTTCTTCCCTTGTATTCATACAGCACTCAGCTAAGTAACACCTTGGAGTCCTGGTCCAAGTCCTATCAAGGACAGATAATAGTCTCAGAAGCCTGGCTGGTAAGTGACTGGCTCAAATTCACCTCAGTCAATTGCAAGTTAGAGTTTTCTCCATGGAAAATTTGGTGCTAGAAGGACACTGCTTATGGGACATTGATACCCATCTGTGCACACAAAAATTCAATCTCCTTCACCTCAAAACTCACCTCAAGCAAAGTCTTCCTTTATTCCTCCCTGCTGAATGTTAGCCAGTGATTTAATAAGATGTATTGAATATTCCAGCTCCCTAAAACCAGATGCATTGCTCACAAAATAGTCATCATGGGTAATATCCTCCCTGGCTGTATTAAACCAGAGATCAAGAACTGAATAACCTCTGGAAAACAAGTTATGCTTCTTATCCCAAAAGTAAATGCTTTGTCACTGCAGGACTTTAAAAATACAGTTGACAGCTGAGTTTTCCATCCCAAACATGCTCTGCCACTGCAGCTGATACTGTCTCTTGATATCCCCCAGCTACTCTCCCTCCCCTCTCTCACTGACATCATTGGCTGCTTTCTTCTATCTCCATCCTGTACCTGAGGCTCTGTAGAAGGAGGATCTCTTTGTTTTCAGTGCTTGTACATCCCTGAGAGTCATGAGGATTGGCTGGTCCTTGAAAAGGAGCCCTTCCCACAGAACAAATCAGAAAATAAGGACAAATATCTCAGAAGCATCTTCCCTGCACTGAGTTTGCTGTGACCAGCCCACGGCTGAACACAGGAACACCAGTCTGGCACCTTTTCCCAGCAATGACTCTCACGCTGTTTTTCCCTCAGACAAGCAAAAGAAAGAGTGGCTCTTCTACACACACTGGCAGAGGCCTTTGGGAAGTAGCAGAGAAGAGAGAGACTCTTACAAGGTCTTTAGGGGCAGGGATGGTCCATAGGCACAGCCTTGGCTGTGAGCAGAGCCTCGGGGGATGTGGGAAAGGGGTGATGCTCAAGGTACATTTGACCCAGCCCTGATCCCTGAGTGATCTCCCTCCAGCACAGCCATGCTTCTCATGCCTGCTGCCTGGTGCTTCCCTCAGGCAGGTGCTCATTACACTCCCCTCTCCTGACCTGCACCTCTGTGTGCCCATCCTCACCCTCCATCTCTGCTTGTACATCCCCTCTCATCAGAGTGAAGAGTGATGTGTGCTCAGTCTCACACTAAATTGCAAAGGATTCTCATCAACAGAGACACATAGGAATCTTTCAAAGCACTTAAAATTTCATGGTTATTAATTTCCCCTCTTTCCTTCCCCTGTAACACTTGCTTTCCATCTTCTCATAATGGTCCCTTTTCTCAGCAAGAAATAAAACCTTCCCTGAGTTACAGAACTCTTTCTCATCCCCTTCAAAGAGCTCTCAGGGTCCAGTTGTCTCTTGCAAACAGAAGAAAGCACCTGGATTTCCCAAGAAATCAAGATGGAAGGACTGATTATGTAGAAAATGGGTCAAGGGGCTACACCTGAGTCAAGGTGCTACAGCTGGGTTGGGACCCTCTCCCCATCCATACAGTCTGGGGGATGAACGATTGAGAGCAGCTCTGCAAGCTCTGAGGAGCACAATGGGATCCAAACTGTGCAGTTTCCCTGGCTCTGGAGGAATTTCCAGCTGGTGGAGACCTTATAAGGACAGCACCCTTACTCCCAGCAGACAGACATGCAACAGGGCTCTGAAGGATTAGAAGTGGACAGCACTGCACTCAGCTGGTCCTGCAGCCCTTGGGATGGCCAGGTGAGTGGCAAACTGGCCCCATGCCACCCTCAGGTGAGAAGAGCTCAAATGGCTTCTCTGCTTCCACATTCCCACTGACCTCCATCCCACACCCTCCCTCCACCCTGAGCTCTTGCTGTCCCTCAGCTGCACTGAGCAGATTCATGCAAAACTCTACTTTTCCTCAGCCAAAACGTGCATTAGTTTCCTTTGTGGGTAATTTCTCTCTCCCAAGTATAACTTTAAGCATTTTAGATTCTGTTTCTGCAAAGATGTGGGAAAACTGCATCTCCTGCCATTCCCACATAAAAGCTGTCAATAGACAGAGAAACCCTCCATCCACCCCACCTTTTCCCTCTCCTGATTCTAGGCTCTTTGACTTATTATCATGATGCTACATTTATCTGACCTTTATTGAATATGCCATCTGCCATGCTAGAAACTTTAAAAAGCATTTAACTCTGTCTGTATCTAATTGCAATTTTCCTCGCTGCCCTCCAAATTTAGCACAAGATCATTTGGAAACACTGCACCTTTTCATTTCAGCTGAATCACAAAAGCCAATTAGATTAATAATAATAATAATTTAGTATTTTTTAAGAAATAAAATATTAAAAGCTATAATGCACCCAGGATTTCAAGAACTAAGAAAGAGTTACACTCCCTGCAGGTTTAAATACCAGGTAATTCTGTGTTATATTTTTACCCACTCTGTAAATGTGAGTATCAACCCCAGGCCTTCCTAAATGTGTTTTATTCTCTCCCAGCCCACCGAGATACACAATGGTCACACTGAGTTGCCTTTTTTTGGTCTCCCTGAGCAGCAATATCCTCAAAGAATTCCAGCCAGTTAATGAGGCATGCCCTTCCCTTCCTGAAACCATATTAGATATCCTTAATTAGGCCATGCTTTTCTAACTGTTCCTCCCTTAGTATCTCAAAAGAGGAGCTGAAGACTTTCAACTGCACAGATCTGCAGCTTCCTGGTGCATCCCCAGGCCCTTTATAAAAATAGAAAAAGAGATCACATTACCTCCCCCTCAACCCTAAGATATCTCTCCCCTGAAGGAAGCAAACTTGTAAAAATAGTAACTACAGCTTCTCCAGTTTCCTAACCAGAGCAATAGCAGCCTAAATAGATGTGTATTTTTCTTTCCTCAGCAAGGATGAGCCTTAGAAAGGTTGGAAATGTGTTTCAGATGAGCTTGAGAAAGCAAGGGAGCACATTCCCCTGCCCATCCAGAGCTCATCTTTCTATTGTTTATTCTGTTCACCTGAAACTTTACAAGATAATTTTATGGTTTTCTAAGATAGAAGTTTCTTCTGGTTTTCTTGGTTAGGGTTTTCAGTGGTAACCAGAACTGAAACATACCTCTTCAGATCATGCAAAATTTGGCCTTGTACTGGAAACACCAGAAGGTTCTGGAATTTTTCATTTTCATTTTTCTAAAGATTGACACAACACAGATGCTTGAAAGCCTCACGATTTGTACTAGCTGAGTTTAGAATTGAGGTTTGCAAACCATGGCCTAACTGATAAACTCTACCAAAACAGAGTGATCGTAGTTTACTCTTCCAATCCTCCCCTGGAATAAGCCCAAATCTGGCCCTTTTCTGCCTGCAGTTACAGTACTGCCAATACCTTCCCCATTACTCTTGAAAAAAAATCTGATTTTCAAGAAAAAATTTCCTATAAAGACCATTGTCTTGTCTCACTCCATCACTACACATTTTAGTGTACCAGAATTTTATTTTATGGTTCTCTCCTCTTTAGTTTCTGATGCAGGTATAATTTTTTTCTTTTGGTGGAACTAAAGATGAACATAATATAAATTCTATACAGGCCAGCCCAAAAAGGAGAAAAACCCCTGAAGTCCAACATCAAGCAACTGTGAAAGGTCTGTGCAGGACCCAAATGGAGCCCAAGTCTTCCACAGTGGTCAGACATGGACTGAGCTCAGTCTCCCTCCAAAGTGTGGAAGCTGTTACATCTGACTGCAAACCTTTAGAGGCTCCACAGCAGCTGCAGAAATGAACATCTGGCACACAGAGATGGCCACCCAGATCTGTGGGGCTGGGGACCAGGAGGTGTGAAAGTCCAAATGAGATGCTGCAGGGAGGCTGAGTTCAATGCTGAGACTGCGATACTCAGAGGAGAGGTGGAAGCAAGACAGCTGCTTCAGGGGCAGGGCAGGGTTTCTGCCAAAATCATCTTCCTGATTACTGATGACTAACATTATTTTATTCAAATTGCACCAGTAGGACTGAAGGAGTAATTTCAGTGGCCAATACCTGCACCATAAAAATTATTGCCATAGAGAGCTCCAGATTTTGCCAATGGGTGACAAAATTGATCTGGAGATGATCTTGGATGTGTCTCAGCTCAGCAAATGTTTGACTTCAGGGACAGAAGGTACTTCCAGTATTCTGAAAAATATAAGAAGTTATTTACTATTCAAAAAGCCTTGCAAATAACCTTGATCTCATGTAGCAACTGGTGAACTGATGATTGTCCTGCTTCAAGTGGCAGGTGAAATGTGAAATATCCAGAGACTGCAGCCTTTCAACATTTTTACAGATCTCTGAAGTTCAACTAGATATCTGCAGTCTGATAGAATAAGAAAATATAGTTAATAATTGTTTTTATAATGATGGTCCACTGACAAAGACATAATTTGTGACCTTTGAGAAATAACCAGTGTGTCTGAAGCCACTGAATATATACCAGAGTTAAAGGCAGACAAAAATAGGTGACTGTTTCTGTGGGAGGCATTCACATTTGTCCCTATTTCTTACAATCACTGCAATCAAAAATATCTTTTGATTATGTTTGCATATAAAGAATAATGCTTGCCCCCTTGTCGTTTCTTCAGATCAGTGTGAGAGAAATTTTAAAACTTTCTGCAAACAAAACGTATCTCTTATCTCTGGCTTGCTTCTTTGTTTCTTTGTTTCTTCTTCGACTGAAGACAATGCTTGGCTTATCTTCTTATCTCTGTGGCTAATAACAATTCGTGCTTTCCTTTACAAAAACACAGACAAGGCATCATAATGTAAAAACACAGCACAGTCAAAGCATTCCAGTTTTACCTCGAGGTAAATTTGTAAAGGTCAACGTCAGACGAGGGTACAAACCTGACCCTGGGTAAGGTGAAGAGCCTTTTATGTGCACACATGCTGCGTGTCTGAGTGGTGCAGGGTGTCCATCTCTGTGAGACTGCCTGCCCCCCAGCTGGCTCTTCCACCCAGTGAACTGCAGCCCTTTGCACAGGAATGTCCCTGAGTTTGTGGCAGAGAAAGCCCCCTGCCAATGTCCCTGAGTTTGTGTCAGAGAAAGCCCCCTGCCAATGTCCCTGAGTTTTGTGTCAGAGGAAGACCCCTGCCAATGTCTGGAGGTTTCAAGTAGGTGAGCACAGCTGGGGCTGATCCGTGGTCCCTGCAGCTGTACCCCCACGCTCCTTGCTGCCATTTCAGGATGGTTGGGTGCAGGTAATCTCCTCTTCACTGCTGGGTTTGGCTGTGGCTTGGGGGGAGCTTTCCCACTCACATTTCACACGTTACACTTTAACTTTTGTCATTGTTCATTCTCCTTTTATTGCCACGGAGGGACGTTTCTTTCACTTCAGCATTTGCTCACATCAGAAAGAGATAACACCGTGGGAGGCAGGGGGAGGCAGAACTCGTCCTCGGAGGTCACCCCTCTTTGCAGGGAGGGGGCATTATTGTCTCAGCTTCCTCCTTGAACTGAGCATCCCTGCCGCGCCAAGCGGTGCTGGCTGTCAGGCCGCCTGCCCTCCTGCTCTGCTCTCTGCCATCAGCGCTCCTGCTCCCTGCTTTCCTTCCCTAGGGAGAGCACCACAGGTCAAAGGCACCTTCAGCACCAAATTCAAACCAGGACTGGCTTTGGTGCTCCGCTGGTGGGCCAGCTGGCCACCCAGTGCTTGCCACAGACATGAAGCCTCACAGCCCTCTCCATTCACACATCGGATAAAGGGAGCCCTCCTCTCCTTGGTACCTGTGGATTTATCACCACAAGACTTCACAATACTAAGGAAAGACTATTACCCCTTTTTCACAAATCAAAACTGAGAATCATAGTTCAAACACCTTAGAAATGTGGGGTTTACTATATCAGACTGATTGTACTATACTGTTGTTAAATGGGAAGCCCCATTCACTCTCTGAATACAGCCCAGGTCGGATTTTCCAAATTATGAATTGTTTGAAAAGTGCAAATAGGAGTCAGGTCTACACACCACTTCCTTCCCATCTCATTCTTCCTCTTCACCTCAACTGTTAAAATTTTGCAATAGCAGGAGCAGTAAAAATTAACCAACTTAGAGGAGTCACTGTGGCACGTAGCAGGCACTCTGTGCTGGAGCCCTGAAAATCCCATAAGCCATTCATTAAGTGGGAGTGAAGCTATTCCAGTGATAAGCATTTATGAAAAACCCACCTCAGAATCAAGTTGGAAAAAGCTTTATGTTTCCCTTCCTGCTCTGCTCTGGAAATACAAATGTCTCCTTTGATATGTCACAGGCATTTCCTTGGAAAAATTTAAGTGGGAGTGAGGAATTCCCAGAAATATTTCACTTCAGACCAAAAATGTATCAGAATAAATAGCTTTCTAAAGGCAATTTACATCATGAAACACTCTTGAATTTCTAGATCACAGAGCTGTATGAATATTGGATCAAATCTGGCTCAATTCCCTGAGTTTACCCTTAAATAGAGTTTGTTTAAAAACAAAAAAGAGAGACATCCCTTACACAGACTACTATTAATATTATAATTAAAAGCTGATGCAGAATATTAAAAGCAAGATGTATCCTTCTAAGAAATTACCCAACAGCAGTAATTCTATGGGAATTCAATTACCAAGTGTTGGAATTGAGGTTGGGGCTGAGGTGAAGGTTGCTCTTTCTCATTTTTGTTAAGCCTTTTATGTTGTGAAGACATCAGTTTGAGATGTCTAAACATGTAGAGACATCCCAGGAGTTTAGACTGCCACATCCAGCCACAGAACAGCAGCACTGCACAGACCTAAGGATGTGGGATGAGCAATGGTCTGACTGTAGACAGGCGTCTACACAATTTATGTCACACCAGGGCTTACTGTGTCACTGCTCTTGCACAATTGACCCTTATACCTGTAGAAGATAACCTTCTGGGGAAGAAGCCACACAAAATAAAAGAAGCTGCCCCAAAACAGCCAGCTCACTCCACAAAAAGCAAACCTTGTTCCTGAAAAGATGGTGGCTAAAGCTTAAAGTGTGGCTGAGGATTATTTCTCTTCACAGCAGAGCTCTTTTTCTCATGCTCAGCTCCCCCTTGGGTCACATTTACTTTTTCAGCCTGAGCCCTCACTGGTTTTTACACTGTGGTTGTTGAGACTCTGGAAACAAGAAGAGCCACTGAAGCAAGTGGCAACTCCCTCCCCTATGATTTCACAGCATCATGCTTTATAGAAATTCTCTAGCTAAAGAGACAATCTAAAGTAATTTTTTCTGTAGTTGGAATCACAAGCATGCAAAATTAGAATGCTAAAATCATACCCTGTAGCTTTACATTTTCTTATAAATTTCTTATAAAATTATTTGACTAATGCAAGAAATGGGCCAAATATCTCTTTCTGTGGAGAAGGTTGAAATTCCTGGGAATCCACATGAAGAAATAACACAAGCAGATAATTTTTTAGATTCGTTTAAAACAGACTTTCTGAAATTTTCCTGTTTTCCTTTTAACTGAAGAACTTTCCATGCAGATGATATCCAGCTACAATATAGCTAATCCTATGATGTTATTTTAATTACAAAAGCAAAACAACAACAGTTACCCTCTGTCTCCCTTGGTATGAAATCCACAGAGCAAAAGAAACAAGCCATTGAAGGAATCCTTTTTCCTGTTTTGTGTTTGAAACATCCTCCAGTTACACACACAATGACCAAAGGATTTGCTTCTCATTTACACTTTTTCTCTCTGCAAACCATAAACTGCCTTTTAATTGATTCAAAAGGTGGGCAGGGATTAGCAGAATCAAAGTCACACAGGAGGGGGAGATGTTTTTAAAGACTTCCAGTCTGTAATACAGAGAGAGGGGTAATGCAAACACAATTAAACTCTTGATGCAAAGGAAGCAAATGCTCATATTGTGACTTGCAAGAGAATGAGTCAAGAAATGAAGACAATCAAGCTATGTCATGTTTTAGCTCACAGTCACTGTAAAGTCTGGGGTTATAAACTCCTTCCTTTCAGACAGGCAAACAGTGAGAGCTCTGTTCTGTTTTCAAGGGATGGATGCTATCACTTAGACAAGATCCTAACTCTCAGTGGGTGATAAAAGCTTATCACCCCCGTGAACAACACAGCCCAGTAACTGGTGGGTGCCTCTATCTTGCAGCCCCAGCTGCTGACTTCCTTTGCCTTGAAGTAAGGGAAACATAAATAAAGTAATCACCATATGGATATTGCATTATATAAATGGCAGTGGTTCTAAGAAATGCAGTTTCATACAGTATTGGCAAAGAACTGAACTCATCACCAGCATTTCAAGGTTGGTTGAGCAGAGAGAAATGTTTCTTGGGCACGTTTCTCCAGCAGCAAGGACAACTGAGCATTATCTTCAGGTCACAGTCTTCCAGAAACACTGACATGGGGACCATGTTGGAAATTAATAGTTGGTGGCTGAGAACAGATGGCTCAAACAAACTGACTGAAATGAGCAAGACTTTGTACCAGCAGAAGAATGTGCTGCCCCTTTTTCCTAGCTGCATTACATGTAACCTCACCTTCCAGCTTGCTCATACAGCAAAGGGTGGTTTGGGACAAAGAGCTCCAGAAAACATCATCCTGGGGCTGATTCCCTTGCCTTGTTAAGATCAGTAATGGTAGCCCTGAAAGATGAAATACAGTGATGCAGTGTGACTCCTGGATTGCAGTGGTTAGGACTTTGATGTTTTGCTCCAGCATGAAAATAGGCCTTTCTAAGCCTTCCTCCATCTCAGCAGGGCTGTGCAGTGCTGGGGCTGATTTGCTGCTCCTGTCCATTTCCAGTCAAAGTCTGTTATTCAGTTAAACCAATGCAAATCAGGAGCAGCCCCAGATGAAGCTAGTGAGGTATCCTCTGTCTAGTAGGGGTGTATCTGCCAGCAGATTTCAGCCCTCTGTGGTCACTGTTTATTACTGTAAGCATGGAGTTGCTCAGCTGTGGATGGAGGGCCAGGACCAGGCTGATTTACAAGTTAGTCACCAAAGTACACCATGAGCAAACCCCCTGAAGGACAGCCAAGAACATAAGTTAAGACCTCAGACAATTTTTAATGGTTTTGGCATTGGCCTTGAATCATTGCTGGCCACCTAGAAGCAGTTCAGGATTTAGGAATCTAACTGATTTTGACTGAAGCAGAACATCAGTGCCAAATTCCCAGACTGAGAGCAGTAGCCTTGTGCTCTCCTTTCCTTACCTTTCTTTGGAATATCTGTGGAACACGTGTGTTTACTTTTCTGCACTCACCCAGTCCCAGGCTGGATTCATGCTCTGCAGAGTCAGGGCTGTCCCCAGCCCAGGGGTCTGGTCCATGGAATATGTTCAGAGGTTTCTCAGCACATCCTCAGAGGTAAATGGCTGATCAATTTTAAATTCTATTCCATGACCTAAACCCAAGGAATTGCAGGGCCCTCTGCCTGTTATCAGACCCAGCCCTTCATCTCAGTGCCAGGCTCTCGGCACAGGTGTGATTTTCAGCCTTAAACAGCTTGAGAGACTTCATTTAAATAAGCGATCAGTCTGAGTTCTCTTTAATCTCTGAGATAGGGGACTTTTTTCCTTGTATGTTCTGTGGTTGTAAGAATGAAAAATGAGTGGTCAGACCGGTAGTTTGCAGTTATATTGGCTGTTTCCTCTTCCAAAGATAATGATTTTATTTTTTTTTTACTCAATGAGTTGGTTTTCTTAATGACTTGCAGCCAGTAAGGTGTCTTTTTTTTTAACTTTCGGTGTTAATAATAACTCTTGAGTAGTCTTAAAGCAGAGCACACAGTTTTACAGAAGTGTGAAGGTTCTGCTGTGAACCTCGTGCAAACAGACCACAACCCCTAGGAGAGACACACAAGCCTTAAAACCAACAGAGTAAAATGAGTAAACCTGCTTACCACATAGCCTAAGAGACAGCAATTGTTCACTATCCTTTTTTTATACTTAAGCAGAGGAACCTTCAACAAAGCAATAGACCTGTAAAAGTTCCCACCAGTTCAGAGTCTCTGAGAAAGCCGTCCCTGTCACTGAGTGATGGAAACTCTCTTCTGATCATGTTAAGAATACACAGAAATAGCAGCAACCATTCAGGGATTTTAGAAATAAATAGATTTCTGGGCTCCTTCTCATGAGTTACAAACCAGTGTTACTGAAAATATTTTTTCATTTACATAGTTTTGCCCATTATGAGCCACTTAAGAACATCCACTTTTCTCTCTCCTCCAGCAGAGTCAGATACTGACAAACTTGAGATCAGCTATCAGTACAATATCAGTACAATCCTAATGCCTTTTGTTATTTGTAGTGGATATGTTGTCCTGAAGATTGGGGATACAAAAAATAAATCCTGTAATCCTCAGGACACTCCTAACACTGGTAACAGAGTGATTCCTTTAACAGGGACTTCTAGGCTGCCTCAACACAGGGCATAGAGACAAGCCTCTGAGATCAGTTTATTGAATTGCACCTGTCCAAGGGTGCTTGGGAAGCAACTTGTACAAATGAGAACATGAACCCAGAAAAACATTTCACACCTGAAAGTATTTTCTGATTGTTGGGACTGATTGTTCCAGTATTCACAGTTCATATTTTCAACATCCCCTTTTTGTCAATAGAAGACAGAAGCAACTTTTTGAAGATGAGATTGAATCTTTCTATTCAACAAAGTTTGGCTGGGCCTGCATGCCTGCAGTTGGCTAGACTTATGGGGTCACCTAAGTATGAAAACAGATGACTTTTTTCAATGTTATTGCATCCTTCTTTGTCTCATGAATCATCTCTAGTTTTAACTGAATCAGACCAAGATTTTCTTTGCCTCCAGTCCTTACACAGGTCATTATCTTGGAGCATCACCCTACCCTTTGGATTAAAATTTGCAAGACGCATATAGCTTGCATAATTTTCTGCAGTATCCATGGGCCCTTTGAAGTGATGCCTATCCAGGGATTTAACAATTTAGCATTTGTTGATACACCCACAAGAAGAGCTGCCTTCTTCCTACACAGGCTACTTTTTTCCCTTGCCAAGGCTTGCACTTTCTCTTCCATAAGTAAGAAGATGATTCCTGGATTACTCACAAGGTTTGTCTCAGCTGCAGTCATTACTCATCACAGAGACACAGAGCACAGAATTAATTTAAGGATTCAGACTGGCCTGAGCAGAATAAATGCCCATGTTGCAATACCTACATCTCCCGAGTGCGTGAACCAGCCTTACTCAAGCTAACTCAGAGGTGCCAACAGGGCAGAGCAGAGAAACAGGGAGTTTCCTTAAACACACATTCTCAATCCTGACCTACTAGAAAGACCCACAGGGTTTGGATGCTCTTGGGTTAGACACAATAAGGCAAACGTATTTTTAGTCCTGATCTTTACAGCAAATGGAAGAACACCATGGGCACGACAGAGACTGGAGTTCACCACCATGGCTACAGGAAGGACTCATAAGTACCTATGTTGATGTTTAGCATTTTTTCAGTTTTTGAACCCTATTGCAGCTGCAGTGCTTCCCATGTGCATTTCAACACCAGGAAGAACTTCCAGAAAACTTCCTAAGTTGTCTGTCCTCAGTTATTGCCACAGGCTGCTGAGCATACAAAACCTTGTAGTTACTCTTTCATTCATCGACAGAAGGATGAATTAAAACAACCATTGAATTTCTTCCCATATATAAGTCTCAAAGCTGAAGGAATATTTTTAATTCTTTTTATATTTAGGCCAGTGTATGAAACCTTGAGTGGCAAGCAGCAGACAATTAGGGAACAATTATTCATTCTTTCCCCTAAACAAGAACTAGAAAGCAAGCAATGAGTTATCAGTAGAGGATTTAATCCAAAAGGAAGTACCTTTTATGTGATGCCTACCTAAACAAATGGAACCCATTGCTACAGGATATTGTAGGTGCCAGAAGTTTAGATGAATTTAAAAAGCCATTAAACAATTGTATTGAATGAAAATCCATTAGCTACTAGGAAAAATAAATATACACCTCCTTTACCACATGTTGCTGGAAGGAGATGCTGGGGGAAGTGAAACTGGAGGCTTAATTCCTTTTTTTTAACTCGTCTTTAAACATTTACAGCAAACCGGCGTCAGAGACGGAAATCCTGGAATACCTGGATCTTCACTGTGGAGCTGCTCTTGCATTTTTGTGTTTAAAAGGCATTACATTTCCTCAACTGCAGTCAATACCCATTTCTTCTTGGGGCAATTCTTCTACCACCTGTCATTAAAACAAGGAATGACACATTTATTACACAGTAGTTTCCATTTGTTTCTTCTGTCATGTAACCTCAGTTGCCAGCAGTCCCCTCTGCCAGAAGTGGCTGCCATTTTTATTTAGATATTATTAGAACATTTACAGAGCTGTTGGACATGCTTGCCCTTTACCATTTCTCATTTTAATATTTTCAGCTACCATAAATTGAAAGTTTGAATGAAAATGCATTGTCGTGCCTTGTGTGTCATGCCACTCTCTGTGGAACAGCTACTTATACACAATATTTCTGAAGTCACTGGGCTTCATACTTCCATTGAATCATAGAATGGTTTGGATTGGAAGGAACCTCTAAAGGTTGTCTATTCCAATCCCACTGCAATGAGCAGGGATATCTTCAACCCAATCAAGCTGCTCAGAGCCCCATCCAACCTGGCTTGGAATGTTTTCCAGGGATGGGGCACCTACCACCTCTCTGGGGAACCAGTTGCAGTTTTTATATACCTTTGCCTATGTCCTTGTGCTGTTAAAATGCTCTTTTCCACTACTTGCAGAATACTGGGGCGTTCACTCTTGCAGTTTCTCCTAATTGGTCTCGTGTGAGCACCTCATGAAATCACTCTGTAAAAGACCGACAGACAATTCCTCCCAGGCAGCCTCATGTGTTTCAGCATTTCTTGTTGTTTTGGACCATTGCCCAAAAGTAAAAGCTGTTCATGACATGAAACCTCTACACTTGAAATCTCTCCTGACAGGAGGGAGTCTTTTCCCTTTATCTTCCAAATCTGTTTCAGCAGATCCCTACCCACCTTTTGAATCAATCTGTACCTGGAAGACATTGAAAGATGCACTGGCAAAAAGAAATATGTGATAATTGTGGCCACAGACTCCCACTTTCCAGACCCTGGTAAAAATAAAGTTCACATTCTTTTAGTATGTCCTCAGAAACACTGGTATTTATTTAGGGAGCCCTCCTGGAAAAATCAGTTAAAGATTAGACCAAGTGGGGATTAACTACATAGATACAGAAGACAGCTGCTAATTGGCTGTCAGTGAAAATAATTCTGTTCTTAAAGGAGAAAATATTAAGCACAAAAGTTCCACACAGCATTTTAGATTGAGGGCCTCAGCCTGCAGCCACATCCCTTTTCCAGGCAATGTAATCTTCCTGAGGGATATTCTCTGGAGAGCTGGGTACAAGTCAGCAGTGCCCAAAGTCACTGGGCAGCCCATAAATGCTGATTTAACTCTGGAGCTCTCTGTTCTGCACAGGTGCAAATTTTGCCCTTGGCAAATATAAGCAACGTAAGTGACACAGAAGCATTGACTTCTGTGACCTCTCTTAGATGATTTGCATCTGAAAAGAGACGGTTTTGGAAATAGAACAGTTTTGTCGCAATGTCTCCAAAATAAAATTATTTGACTCTTTGATTCAAATTGACTTTTAATTTTGAAACTTCCCTCAATACTCAGCTATTATAGTCTTGGACTTTTGTTTTTTTTAAAGGTTAGACTCCAGAAGGATTTTTTTCTTTTTATTTTAACCCAGCTCTGACTTAAGAGCACATTGCCAGAAGGGAATCAATCAAACTGAGTTATTAACAGTTGTGTCAAAGTGAAACAAGGGGGAGCTTACTGAAAAAGGTGTTGCCCACAAAATTTCCAGAGCTTTGCTCAAAAAATGGGGTCTATTTTGCTATTTTGGAGCTACTCTTTAAATGTGTGGACAGCAACATTGACATATAAAGAATTAGCAGCTGAGGCTACAAAGAGATCTGTGTGCCTACAGAATTCAGTCCCAGGGACCTCACTGTAGTACTGGGCTTTTGATATCCATGGAAATGTGGATTCTCAGGAATTGTAAGTAACCCTGTGGGCAAATTTATCTTATAACACTTGGGAAAAATAAAAGGCATCCAGCATGAGGTCATCATTTCCTACTGGGGGGAACAATTGACAAAATGTGGTTTAAAGCGGCAGAATTCGCTTGAAATCCCTCTACATCTGGAGCTTACTTCTCATGTTACAGGAGTCCCAAATGTTCAAAATAGAGAACCATTAGTGACTGAAGGAGCAGCAAAACATCTGTATAATGCATGAAATGTCTGGAAGTGTCTGACTCTCTGGGAATCAGCTGAAGCTCTCAATTGATGCTTTAATGGTGGTAATTGAAGTTTGCAGCACTGGCACATCCTAGCTCAGTAATTAGATGGATTACAATCTTTCTTGTTTGGCAGCATTCTTTAAACAAGCTTCAGCTTTTCATATAGTCAACACTCTAGCAGAGATAAATGTCACATCAGTTCAGAGTGAAAAGTAATTTAAGGAAAGACTCAAATTTATCTTCACTGAGTACCAAACAGGAGATATTTCAAAGACAGGACAATGGCCCTTTCTATCTTAAAAGAATGGCCCATTTCTCCCATATAAAGGGTAGCTTGTGAAGGGGAATCTATGGGTGTGCCTTCCCCGAAATCACTGAAGCTAAACCTGCTTATAATATTTCAGTACTCAGTGTATGTATTAATGAGTGGATGAAATTCAGGCAAATAGAATTCTGTAGGGGAAAGAAATAAGGGAAAATTCCAAAGGAGAAAAATATATTGCCTATCACTTAGCAAGATAGAATTTGTCACAGTGATTGGTAACTGAATGGCCAGTGATTAAAAAAAAAAAAAAAGAAATTAAGGCATGAGAAAAAGCTCTATGCTGGGATTATTTGACGTGAGATTAAATAAAAGCAGTTGAGATCAAGAAACAGCCTCCATCTATAGTGAAATGGGAGACATGCTTTTCAGTCACTTACAACCAAACATTGCTTCTGTAAATCATTTTCATTCTTAGCTTTAAAATGGCAGCATCTAACTGGTGCTTGTTTTAAAACTCCTGACAAATGTGCTACATTTACCTATCTTATTTTGCTGGCAGCCTTTGCAATTTCAGAAGCAAAGTTTTGAAACAGGCTCTGTTTCCTAGAGCTCATGTGTAGATTTTCTCCTACCTGGATGTTTTAGTTGAGTGAAGTGAAAATTTCTAAGTATCAGTGAATTGGTTCACCTAGAGAACTGAACAGCCTGAGGATTTCACTGGGCAAATCCTCACCTCTGTGTCCTGGGAAATGGATTGCATGGTTGTGTCACCACTGTGATGGGAGCAGACCTCCAAAGCAGAGCAGACAGATATGGTTGATCTCGTGGTCACACTATTGCCTCACTTTCCTCTAGAGCATCACACACCCTTTCACCTCCTTCATTTCTCCCTTAGCACTATCCTACCATAGACAGAATCAAAGTATTTCATGTCTGGGGCAAATCAGGCTGCCACCATTCCAAAAGACCAAAAGGGGATTGAGAAAGGAACTCTATCTACATCCTCTCCCAGTTTTTATCCATGGCCTTCCAGTCATGTGCGCTACATTTGGAGGAAATTTAATACCTATCACCACCATTATTCCCTTGTTACAGATTTTGCATCATGTTTGGTTCCCCCATGACTGAACAGAGTTTCACAGTAAAATTTCTCCCCACACTTTTGCTTTAGTAGCTTGAAACAAGAAAAGCCTGTGACCTCCCTGTGTGAGCTGATGTGTTCCATTTTGGCAAAATTTATGAAGTATATAGCTATGGAAATCTGAATCACCAAGGCATTGACCCATTGCCATCAGTGAAGGACCCTGCTGACAGTAACAGCCAGGATCCCATTCAGTCTTCAGCAAGGGTTCCCAAGGAAAAAACATCACACAGGACATTCTTCATTTTCTCTGTAATTTTCAAGGTGCACAGGTACTTAAGTGGACAGAATAAATAAGCAATGACTGACATAGACAGATGACTGATAGAGACTTTTTCTGACTGCAGCAAATCACTGAGTCCTGGTTGCATTTCCAACTTTGCCATGAGCTGTTGTCTGACCTCAGGAAAGTCCCTTGAAGGCCATTTCCAGACTGAAAGCCATCTACCTGAAGGTGACACCACCTTACTCAGCAAATCTATGTTCTTGAATAGTCATACTGCCTTCATTTCATTTAAAAATGGTAAAATTCAAAGGGCTGTTGTTTCTCCTTTTTCAAAGATCTGGGCTCAGCTGTAGGCTGCCTTCTGCTTACTCAACAGAAAAAAAAATAGTCATGTCCCTGCAACTTCAACATTACAGGCAGTTCGAGCAAGGTCCCTGTGGACTTGCTGGTTTGCACAATGTCCGGTGCAAAATCTGCTTGTATTTCCAAGAACGAATGAGTGTAAACTGATTTTGATGAAAGACTGCAGAACCTCTAAACATCAAGGCAGTAGTTTACTAGAAAATCTTCATGTGAGAACATTTGGGCATAAAACATATTAACCACTTTTAAGTCTGAGTTTAATCAGTTCATAAAAGGGATTATATAATGTGATTGCCTACACACAAGAGACCCCTTTCAGGCCTGCACTCCTTAACTGCACAATATATCTTAAGGCTAAGAGATCAATCGATGGTAAGGACCCTTCAGAGATTTGACCATGTACAAGAAGTGTAGTTTAAATGAAAGTGCTTTAGTTGTACATCCCTTCCTGTCCTACAACACATTCAGTAATGTAGCACATAGGAGGATTATGAGAAATTGGTGGTGTAATGATAAGGCAGGGATATCCTGGATAAAAGAAAACCCTGGGTAATGCTGCTGGAGGAGTGGTTCAAGTGCCACAATCCTTACACATTGTGAAGGCCTCCAATCCAACATGGTGCTAAAGAAGAGCTTCAGTGGAGGTACAACATGAAGCACTGAACCATAACAAGTTGCTTTTTAATAGGCAAGCTCTGGGGATGATGGACAAAGCCTCTCATGATGGCCTTGAAGGATCACCTCCATATTCAGCAAGGAGCACATAAAACCTCTGATTGTCACAGGGTGGTTTCCACACACCTCTGCTGCTTATGAACCAGTGCTGAACTGGGACCTCAAGATCTAATTTAAAGCAATGGGGCTTATCAACTGGCTCAGAGCCATGTAAATTGCAAGTATAGCAACACTATTTTGAGACCAGCACTGGCTCTGAAAGCAGCATAGGCACATGCACTTGGCCCTGTGCCTGCACTAGTAAATGATGGCTTGGGTGGTTCAGGTCTGGATCTCTCAACACCTACTGCATGGCTTACAGGCAAAATCCACCCATGGATAATGGTGAATTGACTGTACAGCTAAATAACTTCCTCTCCCATATGCACTGCATCAAACCAATGGCCACACACACATACAGAAACTGAAATCTCCATGGGAAGCTGAGCTAGAATTGCAGTGGCTGCAGGAATCACTACTATCCAATGCAGAGGAATTGCCAACAGCTGTCATTCACACATCCATAGTCATCTGTTGCTAAGCTTTGCAAAGCACTTATCGACAGCTCAGCTGTATCGTTCACAAGCACATTTTCCCTCCTTCTCCAGGATGGATCCTTGAGCAATGTAATTTGAAAAAAATCATTTCAAAATTCCTTCACAAAACCTAGCATCTCATCACCCAGGAACATGGCTAGAGATTCTTCAAGGTGACAGTGAATACCTGCAGCATACACAAGGTACCAGGTATAAAGAGTTGGAATAACTGCAAGTGTGGAGCATAAATTGGATATTGAATTGTTACCAGAGCCATCTGATTTGGGTGATTTGGCACAGGTGAGATACAGAGGTTGATAGTCCCATTTTGCTGTGCTTTTCTGTGGAAGTGCATGATAAAGCACATTCTCCAAAACACTCAGCTTTCAACATCTCACTCAGGTGGCATAAAAACTGCATAGAGTGTGCATACCTTGGAGGTCAGACCTGCAGCCTTTGGGAGGTCTGCCAATGGCATGAGATTGATACAGCACAAGAACAGGTGATGCTCACTGTGGAACCATGGCAAATTGGCTCTACTTTTCTGCCAAAGGGTGGCTGGAGGTCAGACTGCTGGCACCCCAGTGCAGTTTTATACTTTCTTTATATTAAACAGCAATGTGTTCCTTTTTTCTTCGGACCTTTCTTCATATGATCTCATAAGTAGCTGGCAAATTGCATATACATGCATATAGGAGTTGGACTTCCATGATCCTGGTGGGTCCTTTCCAGCTCAGGACATTTTATGATCCTTAATATGTATAATTTTAGATGGGACTGTAGCATTTCTTTGTGAATAAGATAATACCCATAGACCTCATTCATGCATAGGTATGAGTGTGATCAAGGACAGGAAACAGAACAGTATTTAGCTTTAGCTCAAAGAAATTCAAGAAAAGAAAAAAAACAAAGCTATTGTATTTTCAAGCAGGCACAGTTTTATTCATTGCTATCTGTGGAATCCAAGTGGAGAAGGTTATTCACACAGCAAGAAACTAATCATGGTGGGCAGAATGCATTTTATCTGAGATTAACTATCTAAGAGGCAAACATCTAACCCAAGGCAGTTTTCTGGGCTCTGTACTTAATGGAGAGAAGGCAACACTCCTGGGCAGGACCAGTGACCCTCTGAAGACCATTCCTTCTGCTGACTACAGTGGGGCATCAAATTAATTACTGCCTTATTTAAAATGCTTGACTTTTATGAGGTTGAGGTTGCAAGAGGCAGAAATCCTTCCAAATATTTAGCATTTGCAATATTCAAGAGTCATGTGTGGCATGCCATTTTCCCTGTGTTCCCCTGCAATTCCTGAAAATGTTTTTTTTTGCCAAGATTAGAATATACCAGATCATAAAGGAGTAAAGAGCATCACCTTTGTGGTTCTCTGAATAACACAGAGAGGCTGGGTGTCCTTCTCCTTCATTTGCAAGAAACTTGGGTCATTATTGGATTCAAGAGGAGGAACCAGTCCTGAAATTCAACAGGATATTCATAAATACATGGTACTGCAATGGCTGAGAAACATCTACTGTTGAGTCTAAGTGCTGCTTAACAGAGTGGGATGAGAACCATGAAGCAAGCAGACACTCATGGATTCTTGTATCCTCAGAAGTGTGTTTGAAAAGCAGTGGCTGGCTCACTGCACTATTGTTCAAAGATTAAGACAAGCAGAATAACAAAGCAGCACAGTCCAGTCCATCACAGAAGACACACTTTCCACAGTGTGTTTGTGAGTGTTTTGTCCAATCTCCTCTTAAAAGTCTCAGCCAGTGGGGGTTACACCAGCTCTTTGGGGAGTTTCTACCAGTCCAATAATAGATTCTGATGTTTGTCCTATAGTTGCCCTGTTATTCTTTGAATGGTATTACTACACTGCTACATTTAGCTCTTGGATATTTTCAATAAGTTTTCCTTCAAATTTGTGATTTTCATATGCTTATACACGAACTTCACTTCATCATCTTAAAGAAAATACTTCAAAATTTTGCTGCTTAGAGACAGCAAAGGCAAAAAGTCTAGATGCAAGGCTCAAGATGTGAGTTCAAGCTCATGTGAATACAACAGATCCATGGATTTCTGTTCTGGTCAGTATCAAAGGCTTCTTCCCATCCATGTAGCTACAAGTAAATGTGAGCTGGAGGAGTAAAAGGCAGTTCCTCAGGTGCCTCCAGCTATGGAAATCTCATGATTTATCTGACCATTCTAGTTCCCAGCACTCAGGATGTTTTTCCTTAACTTGGCCTCACATTTTCCTGATGGCTTTTCTGTTTGCCAGCCCTGTTTTGATGTAGCAAGTGTCCAGCATTGAATATTTTGTCACAGGTATGGCTTTGGAAAACCAAACTTTCTGTTTCTGTGAGCATCACTGATGTTTCTGTAGCACCTAGAGGCTTTGATGCCATTGTTGCAAATGAAAAACATGTTCTCTGTCTCATAATTAAATGGTTCACTTTTGCAAGGGAGCCTAAAAGAGTGTAACATGCTCATTTTCATTAACCCATCGCTGACTTCCTCAACGTGGCTGTGTTTTCTGATTGGACATCAATTATCTCATTATTTTCAATTGAGAAACACCTAATTTTGATTCATTTTTCAGTACTAATTGAAAGGAAATGGTGTCAATACATTTGCTATTTCCCAATAAACCAAATATTCAATGAAAGTGAAGTGGTTTATTAAAATTACAACTACAGTTAAAAGCAGAGATGTTATTCAAGATGGAGAAAAGCAAAAGAAGCTGTTTTTCACTAATAAAATCAGATTAACTCTAAGGGGAAATAAGCAAAAGCAAGCCTGAGGAAAACAGACTGAGAGGGCTACTAAATATCAGAGAACAATGAAAAAAATACAGAAATTCAAGTGGAGAAATAAAAATATAACATTTTTAATTTGAGACTTGTGCTAGTCTCAATGTGTTTAATATAACTCCTACCACCATGAAAGTTCTAGCTTATGAAAAAGTTGCCACTGGTAGGGAAAATAACTATATGAGGAAGCATACAGTTGATTTAGAAATTCACACACCCTCATCTTCTTCTTCTGTCCCTCCACTCCAACTGTGTCAGTCATTTTTCTCATAGAACTTAGTTTATTTTACTTTCTTGATTAGTATCTTGTCATGGTCTTGGCTGGGGCAAATATCATATTTTGGCTTCATGGCCCCTGTGTTGAGAGCAGATGTGTTCCACTCAGTAGCTCAGTAGGATAAAATTGTCAAGTGCTTAACTTTTCCTAAATCCACTGACTTTTCTGGGCAGATTTTTTATCCTGCAATGCACCAGAGCTTGTTTTTCCATTTCCACCACTATTTTTGCTTTTCTTATTCTTCTGACTCTGAGCAGGCTTTCATGCAGTCAAAGCATCAGTGTCTTCCTTTTATGCTGCTTTTATTGACAATTGAGCCTGGTGCACTCTTCCGTGATATGGGGGGAGATAAGGCTCTTGATGCCAATCACTCACTCTAAATAGGAGATACAGCATTCCTCTAACAATATTTGACTAACCTTTCTCCCAGCCACATATATCTGAGTGAAACTCTACAAAATTCTGCGACCTACCAGGTCCACATGACTCTTCAGGGACAGGGCTTACTGGAAGTTTTAAGGTAGGAGGAGTGGGGTGAAGAAAAGAAAATGAAATTAATGACCTAAAATTCCAGCTGGTATGAATTAAAAAAGCTTCATTGAAATTAGGAGCTGTGTCATTTTACTTTGGTTAAGAATTAAATTACAGAAGTCTATATTCCCAGAATCTCTCCTGGTATAAATCTTAGAATTTAAAATTGTTTCAGTCAGGCAATGATTTGGCACTAAGTTCAGTCACTTAATGGGTTCAGTATAGAAAAAGTCATATATAAAAAGCCAGATGAAGTGAATGTACACTGATGTTTCCAGTGTAACTCTTTCATCTTTGGAGAAGACCTGACTTTAAAAAGATCATCTCTTTACTGACTTCATATGAATGTCTTACTCTCAGCTTGACTGGCAATCTTCTTTAAAAGGATCACTCTTGGAAGGTGAAAGCAAAGGAAAAATTTCTTCAGAAGCCAAAAGAGGTGGGCAGGAAGTCAGCTGGTGGGAAAGTCTGAGAAAATAACTTAAACGGATGTTGCTTAAATGGGACCATGGAACAGCCCCCAGTGATCAGTGCAGAGAGTGATGTGCCAGCTAGGGCTACTGCAATTCCACGTAAATCCAGTTAAAACTCTGACAGGGATGAAGATCTCTTTCACATTGCCAGGCTATTAATGTTGGGGTAGGAAGCAAGACTTGAGATTAAGGCAATTTGGGTCCCGAGTCTGAAACATGCATGCAGAGCTCGCTACCAAGGAGAAGCCAAAAGGTATCAAACACATATGGATGTGCTTCAGGATCCTCATTATGCTTTGGCTGTGGCATGTTCCAGCATCTGGGATGTGGTGACAATGCAAATTTAAAATGTGAGGCACTATTCAAAATTGGAGAGAAGGAACTGACTAATGGGGAGATGACAATGGCCTGTGCATAAAGCGGAACTTTTGGGCTAGAGAGGGTATTTTTGGAGTTCCTCAAGGATTGGTCTCAAGACTGATGTGACAATAATTTCATTATTAGCATTACTAAAAAACAAGCAAAGCCTGGTGTAAATGGAATTTGGAATTTGTTCACAGGAAGTTTAAAATATCCAGCATTATCAATAAAGTAACAAAAGTATAAGGAAATCATACAGAAAGCACCAGACAATGTCAGTGATGGCCATAAAAGAAAGAGAATGACTTTCCAAAAGCAGAACAAATTTGGCACTTCCCTCACAAGTCAATACAAAAAGGATGTGTGGATCAATGGTATGGGAATATTAATGCAAATCTGCAACAATATGGATGGATCCTGCTGAGTCTCTTGCTCACCAGTCTGAAGGAAGAGACAAAGTGATCAGATAAGTCAGCCTCAGCACAAGCACCTCAGTGAAGAGTTGACCTGAGTTGCAAAGTCACCAATATCAAAAATAACTGGGGACAGCAGTGCCCTGTGTACAGCCAAACATTTCTGAACTTTCTCCATTTTAGATGGAGATGTGCTTTCAGTGACATGAAGCATAAATCATTGCCTTGTAGAGATTGCAATGCAACTCAGCAAGGACTGGGACTCATCTTTGTGCTGATGACTTTTTGGCCTTAGTGTCTTTGTGTAATATTTCCTTCCTTTTTCACTATCTCGTCAGGGAGAAGGAAGCAATCGGCTCAGGGCAGGCTCTGTCTGCTGGGCACTCAGGAGGAACCCGAGGGACACTGCAGCCAGTGGCCTGCACTCCCCAGTCAGTCTGGGACAGGCTGCTGGGTGTGGGAGAAGGAACGAGCCAGACAGAGCAGCATCCCTGGCTTGGGCTGTCTGGTGGCCCAGCAGGTGTGGAGCAGAGCCAGCGAGTCAGGGAGGAGCAAAGCAATCGGACCGTCTGCCTGTCGGGGTGGGGCCCACAGCCGCTGCTACTGCTGCCAAAGGGCTGAGTGCAGAAACACCACCCAGGTGCCCATCCCTAGTCCCTTCTGTCTGAGCTACTGGCACTCTCACAGGGGTCAAAAATCAAAAATCTGACCGGGAAGACAGCAAATCCCGAGGCCCAATTTATCCTGCAAGCCTGGCGCACACGTGCTGCAGGGCTGGGCGCCTTGGAAACACTTGCTGATACCACCCAACGAGTTCATTTGGGATGCAGGAGGCACACACACAGATGAATGCACTATCTGGGAGAAAGGCAGCTCTGACAGGTGTACAGAAGCCTCTACCCTGGGACAGAAGCACAAAGCCACACCTGCAGGCTCCCATCAGGCAGGATAAATTGCAGTTTTGGATCATAGCCCCTGGGCATTAGTACAAGCCAGCAGATCCAACCCTGAAGTGTTTCCCCTTAAGGTATAAAACACACAGGGTTTTGTCCTACAAACTGTTTTCTGGCATAAGCATTAGTTCTGCTTTTAAGGAAATAATTTTAAATGCGATTTTTTTTTTGGTGGGGGGGGAGGAGGGCGTAATTCACACCAGGTTTTTCATATGTGCCAATATGTCTAATGTAAGAAATTGCAGGCACCAGGATCTACAGGCTGAATATTGTAGAAGCAAAGGAAGGAAAAAACCCACTACTATCTTTTCAGCTCCAGGGAAATTAAGTCAAGGTCCATAGATTTCCCACTCTCCACTGCTTCTTGCAAACAAGACAAATATGCCTGAGCAGTTAACAACTCACTACTCCAGTAAGTGAAATTGCCCCTTATAAGCCTAAAGCTTCCACTGAAAAAGAGCATCTAAAACTACTGCTGGACATAACTGCTAAGACTTATTTGGCTCAGAATTTTCAGTCAATACATTAATCCAGCAGAGACACACTTGCAAGCTTCTATTTAGCCACATCCCCCCAATCTTAAGTTATTTAAACATAAAAGTTTGGTTCAGGCCCATTCCCAGTGAAGATGTTATCAAAACTAGAGATGACTTACACTGCTGGTAAATCTGTTACTCAGAGAGTCTACTTGTCTGGTTTCTTGTCAGCCTACAGAGGTTTTTTGTTGTACCTTTTTTTTGACAGCGTAGTAACATTTTCTTTCTTCAATGCTTCATTAGCTTGTCTTACTCATGCAATTTTCCCCATTTTATTTCATGTAAATCAAACTACTCATCAGCTCTGTAATGCCATCAGTGTACAAAGAACCTTCTATTTAAAAAAAAATCACATATGAAAGAAATAAGGAAAAAAGAAAAACTAAAACTAATGCAGGTAGTATAAGTTGTTAGAGAACTGTTCATAAGAGTTATATAAAGCTAAAGGCTCTTATGAGGCTTGAAGGACATGGGAAGAATTTTAACAGGATTAGATTCTCTACTGAGGTGGGATGGTCAGGAAATATGTTACAAACTACAGAATTTTTGCCTTACTATACCTATTTTTTTTCTTTCTTTTTGCAAGTGTGGCTAATGGTGCTCACGCTTCAGTGCCTTAATCCAGCTGCTAAATATTTCCCTCTTAAAAGGATGTGTCATAAGCAGAATATTCTGGTTTTTCACCAGCAGAGACAGGTGAACTGCAAGCGGTTTACAGCTTTGCATGTGAGTATTTTCTCATCTCCTGAAAGATCCAAAATGACAGCAGAACTGAGCAGTGGGATTGTCAGAGCTGAGTTTGGTGTAAGAGAGGTTTTGATGTGAGTTCTGGACTCACCCACAGCCATGGAAAATGGACCTGCACAGGCCAGGTGGAAGAGGGGGTGAAAGCAGGGTGTGTGCTAGGACAGGACATGAGATGCCCTTCCAGAGATGCTTCTCCTGCTTGGGTATCTCCCCAGTGAGGACAAGCTCCTCCTTACATGTGTAGGATGCAGGGCAGAGAGGTAGAAAGCAGAGGGAGGGTTGTGAGGATCAGTGCCCTAAACACCCTTGTAAATCACAGACCCTGAGAAAAGCAGCTCAACTAGAAAAAAAAACCAATTTTTCAGTTATTAATCCAGTTATACATCTGATGACGGATATTCAGGTGTATTCAGATACATATAGATGTGCAATTGCACACAATTCATTATTTTTGTCTAATTTTACCACTGATTTTTATTCTAACATTAAGATAGAGTAAAATACTAAGCAAAAATCACACCATTAAAGCAATAAGAAAGGAAATGGCTGAATGCTGAGTGAGCAGATGAGAAAACAGTGTAAATCATACCCAGCAAACCCTTGGGGGTCTTTCTCAAGCATGATCAATAACAAGTCAGTCTTCTGAGCAGAAGGAATTTCTTCTAGGACAGACAGGCAATGGCACCTGACATTTGTTTTTCACAAACAGCTTATATAGGAAAAAATTTACAGACATCACTATTTGGAGTGCAAGAGACACAAGCAAATCTGCTGACTGGTAGGATTTTTTCATATATACTGAAAGTGAGGAGAAAGAGTTCCAAAAATGTGCAGGTTAACCCAGAGAGCAAACACTGAAGAGGTATCAGTATGATGAGAAACAAGAAGGAACACCTGTAAGAAATTCTTTTAAAAAAATAAAATATAGACAAAACAGCTGTTCAAAATCTCAGGGAGAAACTCGGTGTCAATTTCATTAAAAAAGAAACTTTCGCTTGCAACTAATGCCCTTGCTTGCAAAAGCCTTTTGGTTTCAACAGAAAAAGGAAACTGGACTTTGAAAAGATCACTGCTCATGGCAGGAGAGCACTAATTAGCTGGTGGGGACCCTGGGGAGTAGATCTTGTGCATAGTTGTGAGGCTCAACATTTCTGGCTAAATTTCCTGTCAGTCTGCAGTGAGGCAGTATGAGCAGCCAGAAGCAGTCTTTTCTGACAGAACCACTGCTTTCAGCCCTGCTGAAGCTGGGAAATGTACCAGTTCTGAGACTTAAAAAAATATCAGCCAGTTTTTCAACACAGATTTCGATTTTCCCTCTCATTCTGGATTGCATTTCCAACAATTTAGCCAGTAATGAAAACAGCTGCAGATAACACACCAGCTGGGTTTAGTGAGCCTTCAGCATGGTTTACTCTCCAGCTTCCATTCCCAAGGACTTCTCTGGGTCAATTCAAGGAAAGAAATGATGGGGAGATTTCAACATCTACCCCAGTTCATTTGTCCCTGAAATGCACAGAGCAGCATAACAGCAATCCAGAGCCAGCACCTGACACATCTCTAATTAGCATTGTTCTTATGGTTTTACTTTGGATTTTTCCCCTGTGAAATCATTCTTTTTTGAGTCAGGACACTCACTGCAATTTAGAACTCTTTCTGCTGCATTTGTTTGAGATTATTTGTTTCTACCTGATCACATCTAAACACTCTTGGAATGGATGGCAGCAGCTATCTTTTTAATCCAGAGAAAATCTTCAGATAATCAAGAATTTAGTGCAAAAATGTTGTCCTCCATTCCACTTACTCATTCTTTTACATGATTGCAGCTGACTGGAGTGGAAATTTGCAGAAGGTGAATGCTGAGCAAAGCTGTCTCCTTGCACTAACCTCGCTTTCACAAGAGAAATATTTCGGAACTTTTCACAGATTTACTTTATGATTTTCTCTTTTCATTCTTCATACTCAAACAGTCAAATCCTTTCCTCTAAGAACTTCATCTTGTGTCACTGTCAACTCTTGGGAATCACATCCACCCTAGATGTCCCATTTTTAGTAGGAATGGGACATAACAGAGCTGTTGTTTCCAACAGCTCAGTGAAATAAAAGTGCCTTACCAGCATGGGGCATGGATTACCCCTGTGAACTTTTTTTTTGGGGCTCTGACAGCTCCAAGGTCTTCACATACAGGAAGCCCTGGAGAAAGGGCTAAAGGACAGAGAGGTTCAGGTGGTCTTGCTAGCTCAGTGTCAGCATCACCACCAGGCTGGGAGGAAAGTGGGGATAAAGGAAGGGGTGAAGACATGGCCAATCTGCTCAAAAGAGGCTTGGCTGTTGAAAGGTCAGGAGTTGCCCATACTTATGCACTCTTACCAGGTCCTGCTGCACTCCTGGAACAGAGAAAAAAGTCAATTTGTACTTATTCACCTCCAACTAAAGAAAGAATTTTTAGCTGGTCAACTTGTGCCTGTCCCCAGGCTGAGGGGATGGAGAGTGCAGGAGCTCTCGTTGAGCGATGGAGTTTGTATGAGGGCTGAGAGGGACTCCTTAAGGCCTTGCTGCTGAGTGATGCTCAGAGAGATTCTGTTTCATGGGTGGGCCAGAGGCAATTTGCAGAGCAGGCTGCCTCCCTGCATGGTGTGATGGTGGCTGGGTTGCAATCCTGGGAAAGCTGGGGTCCTACAAGGACAGCAGGTTCCCATGGAGTCTGTGAAAGAAAACAAAGCCCATTTTCCCTAGGATATAACTTCCTGCACAGGGATCCTCACCTCTCCCCAAAACAAGAGGATTCATTACCTGCAAATTAACTGAAACTTGCTGAGATACATGGTAGCATGAGGTGCAGGACAGGGAATTTTTTGCATTTTCTTTACATGTGCTACTGAAGGGACACAGCATTTTCACACCATTTTACAGAGACTCAGTTAAAGTCAGAGACTTGTGATGGCTTTCCACCCCCACCTTGACATCACCTCCAGCTGTGTCTGCTGCATTTCCCTTGCCACTGTGGCACAGATAGCAGACAGGGGGCCAAAGCCAACATCTCTGAATGCAGATTACACAGCTGAAGTCACAGGGTGAAGTTTGCACAGGAGATCCTCCTGCATCAGGAAGAGCAGGCGCTTGCACTGGTCTCAGCTGGCTTGGGAGGCTGTATGAGGATGCTGGTGCTTGTCCCAAGAGAGTTTAAATTTGACTTTGTGCAAGAGTGGATAATAAAATTTTGGGAAAATAGACAGTGCAGGGTTATTGCAAAAGGGCCCTCAGTCCCTTCTTGTCAGAGGAGAGACACCTGTTTCCTTCTGCCCCTCCATATTCTTCTGGGTTCCATGGCTATGAACAGGGGAAAGACCCAAGAACATCATAGCCCAAATATTTTGCTGTGCTTTGCAATCGCTGTGGGGCAACCTTTGTTTTCCCAATGGCAGGAGGACATCCAGTATTGCACTATTCCAAATAATCCCTAACTCCAGGAATGAATTGGGAATGCACATGTCACAGCTTCATGAGGTTCACTGAACTGAGGGTGCTCTGATTTGTTGCATTGAATCAAAATATCCCTCTGGTGCAGAGATCTGGAAAACATGGGCATGTGAGCTTCACTAAGCTACTCAGTCTCCATAAATATTGCCAAAGTGAGTTTTCTGAATCCTCAGGTTTATAGGTGTTGTAAACTCACCTTTGAACTCACTACAGGAGTATTCTTTGAGGAGGAAGATACTGAGATTTTCTCCCCTCTTTCTTGGAGGTCTGTAGATTGTCTGTGGGGGTCAGGAAAACTCCCCCCTGTCTCAAAGAACTGGGAAACCAGAGGCTCTGTTGTTCCTAACCTCTCTTACCTGCCTGCCCTGGCATCAAATTTCTGTGTTGCACCTTCAGCAGAGATATGCCCAAGGTTTGCCCTCACTGGTAGCTGCTTCATCCTTAACCCTCCCAAGAGGTTTCTCCAGCAAGTTTTGGGCTCCTCATAATAATTCAGTGACACGAATTAATGGTGCTCAGGGGAGAGGACACACTCCTTTCTCTGCTCAGCACCAGTGGCCTCTGGAGCAACCTACACAGAAACTGCACCTCTGAGGCAAAGGAGGCACAGCTTCCCCAGTCCATAGAAAGTAAAAGTATTTGATTTCCATAATACACCAAATATATGCAAGATACAAGCTATTTCATGCCTCCTATATTTTCTTCTATATAAAGTCTGAAGTAATAACAGAGTAGTAATTTCCTTATTCCACACGACTACGTCATCTCCAAAGCAGTGGCAAGAGGTGCAAGTGGTTCTCTGAGCAAGTCCAGTGCAGTTGTAAACAAAATTAAATGCACCTGGAACTGAAAATATCACAGGCAGCTACAGGACTACAACTCTGTCTGCTTGTTTCAGCAGATGGTGGAAGAATGGCTTATTTAGGTCCTTTGTAATACAAGCACCAAAGGTGAGCTTTGACACCAGTTACATTTCTTTTTCCCCTGATAGCCTCCTGTGCCCATGGTGAAAATATGCAGTCATTCTAAAACCAGTGGTCCTTGGGCTTCATGAAGACTTGGTGTTTAAAATGTCATCCATGATACAGAAATTAAAACCAGATATGAAGTACTAGATCAGTCTGCACCTTCCCATTCTATGGCAGGGACCTTCCCTCATGTGCATCATATAGTGGTCTTCTCATCTGATTTTTTAGAGGTTAAATTAAACACAGATATCTCAATTTATACGTGGCTCTGGCATTTTCACTGCATTTGTCACCTTTCTGATTTACCTGATCCTCCCTTCCCTTGCCCCTACTTAACAGGAGGGTAAGATACCCTACCCAATATCTGCACCTGCAGCACAGGCCCCTTGGTTTGACAGCTTTAAAGACTGATTAAATGGTAGTGAGCAGAACTGACTTCACCATGCCCACAGTGCACAACAGCCAGCTCTGACACGAGTTTTAATTATTCACATAGTTCGGTTTCCCTGCCTCAGATACCACATTTTTGGCACCTCGAGTCTCAGAGCAGCGTGGTGCTCACAAGGCTGAGGCTCACCTTGGCCAGGCAGAGACGACCTGTCAAGCCTCTGCCGAAGTGGCTGCCGAGTCACAAGGTCATTAGTAAGAGTTTGCCAGCACGCCACACAGTGAGTCATACTTAATAGCCCATCTGCTGTCACACTTCATAAAATATTTTCCTATTATTCCTCCTTCCTGTTCTATTCCTAAGGAGCAAATCAATCCTCAGCGGATGTGTAAGTGCCAGAACCCATTTTTGCAAATAAAAGAGAAGAAACAGTTGTTGCCTTTCCCACTACCCCCAAATATCTGATACTTCTTATCATTCTTGCTGACATTTTAACAGTGGTGACTGCTGTTAGGGATAAGCATTAGGATTCCTAGTCACAAGCCAGTGACCCATTTTACTGTGGACTGTAAAGACATGGCACAAAAGCTGCACCCCAAACAGCTCCAGACTAAATACATTCAGAGGGTAATTCCCCTCTCACTCAGCATGGATCCTTCTTTGGGAGCAGCCTCCTCATTCTTGCTGCAAACTTTAACCAGCCTTTATGGGGAGTCTTTCTGAATACCTAATTCCTCATTCTTTTCCTTTATTTGCATGCTCAAATCTAAGTTATAGTAACAACATTTCAGTAGGTGTGGTATTTTATTGTTGTCTCTGTCACTTCTGTAAAAAAATATGAAATAAACTCGCCTGTATTTCTAAAATTATCTAAGTAGCAACAACCTTCACAGAAACTGTCTTCATCCTGTCAGTTTACACTGTGTAAGTCCCATGAGTCATCCTGAATTTTAGTGGCTCCATTTTGCTCCCTGTTGGGGTTTTTTTCCTAGAGGATCTGAAGGAGGCAGGCAGAAGAGATTATTGTGAATGAACTGATCATTTTCTGAACTCATTAAATATGCCATCAATTATCAATAATTAATGACAACAGGGGTACATTCCCCTCCTTTCTATGAAGCCAAGAATGCTCTTTAATAGCTGTACAGCAATCCTTTGAACAAAAAAGACAATGAATCTGCTCCTTAGGGGTAACAGCAAATGATCTGGATTGATGCTTTCCATTCTTCTTCCACTGCACTTTGCATTTAACATGAACTTTAAAGAGAGAGGATTTGCTTTCTAGTCAGTTAATATTATGTTTACTTCACCTCTGCAAATGCCTCGAAGTCTAAGCAGCAGATGTCACAGAGCAGCCTCTGGAAACCTTTTTACTACTTCAGCTCCGTGATGAAGCTGCACTCTGCAAATGCCAATAGCTTTCACTGGAGAAGCCTTCAGAGACATCATCTCCTGAAACCCTGCAGCAACAAGGCACCCTTCCCCTGCCATGGAGGAGAGTGGTGAAGCAGCAAGAGGGACTTGCAGGAGCCTCAGAGCCAGAGGACAAGAAGGAAAAGTGAGGGTGAGCACGTTCCTGGGGCTGGCACCTGGGCTGTCCCCGACTGGTGGCAGTGGTCACGTTCTCCACGCCTGCTCCTTCCAGCCCGGGCCAAACCAGCCTCCCATGGAATGCTGCTGGGAGAAGCACATGCAATTTGATTTCACCAGTGGGTGATACAGCTATGGCAAAGGAGGAATCTGAAGGGGAGGATGAAGCAATCTCACTCTGAATGCGTGAGACTCAGAAGATCTGCTTGTACTTTCATTGCAGTGAATATTGTTTGTTTCGATCTTATACAACTTAGCTGTTTGCCCTCAGGCAAAGGGGTGACTTTTTCTGGTCATGAAAAAAAGTAACACAACTGAGATAAAAAACAAAAGGAAAAATTAGATAATGACCAGCATGTTTTTACAGAAATTCAGAGTTTTATGTAAGGATTAGTTTGTCTTTATGTCAAAGGGAGGAATAAGATTGCAGGTTAATAACACTAGTGAAATTTAACAGATTTTTAATGTAACACAGGCAGAACCTTTTCATCCTTCCAGTCCTTTTAACAGAGGATGGATGCACTTAAGCAAAAATTTAAGGACATGGACTAGAACACAGTACCCTGTGACTGGGCCAATTATGCATAAACCAGTTCTACTGTCCTTTGCATCTTGTAGTGCATTTTACACCTTTTAAAAATAAACACATAAATTAGAGTTGTCTTTCCTTATTCCTGTGCAAAACAGATGCAAAACTGGAACATTTCAGCCATACAGAGGGAAAATACCCAAACCAAAATAAACAAAACAAAAACTATTTAAAGACAGAATGGTATTTCATAGACTTGTTTGGCAGGGAAAGTTATGGTTTCACCTATAAATAAAGAGGAAGAACAGGCTGATTTGCTTTAACTGAAAATAAGGAGACTTATACTTTCAATATTTCCATCTAAAACACAGGTTCATTTCCTGTGGCTGATGAAAAATGGGGCAATTTTGTTTCCCAATTATTTTATTTTTAGGAGACAGGATAGTGAGATTGCCTGTATGGGTCCATCAAAGGATGCGTTGCTGATCCTGACAGTAATTTTACTCTGTTGCATAAACTGGAAAAGAGGAAGGAAATGTTCATCTAAAAAAGTAATAGCAATGAGAAATTGAGATTCTTCCTAGCATGTACAACATGGAGAAATAAACAGACAGTGTGAAGGCAGTTGTGATCCTATGTAGTGAGGCAAATTATACTTGGAAGTTGGTGTCATGTTAAGTTTCACAGATGCAGAAGACACCAATGCTGCTTTAAAGGACAAATCAGAGGTAGAAGCACCCAGCAATGTTTGGTGTCCTTGCTTGGGCCTGCAGGGAGCAAATTAGGGAAAAGTCTGGGGTTACTGCTTTGCCAGTGGTCCTGCAGTCTGGGAGAAAGCCAGACTGGATAGGGCCCTGAGCAACCTGATCTAATGGGTGGCATCCCTGCCCATGGCAGGGGGATTTGAACTAGATGATCTTTAAGGTCCCTTCCAACCCAAACCAGTCCATGGGAAGGTTGAAATTAGCAGCCCAACCCTCACATTGAGATGACTTCTGCAAAGCTGAGTATATGAACCCTGTGGCAGCTCTCTGAGAACTGCTTTTCCCAAACCACTTCCACTTCTGAGATTTCTCTCATTTCACACCAGGACACTTCTGTGACATCCAGAAGATTTGTCTTAAGAGACGCCCATCTCAGCTGGGCCAGTAATGTCATGGGCAGGGCCTTCATGCTGGCCAGAGATGGCCAAAGTTCAAGCCCTTTGTTTTTCCCAATCATGGACTGGAGCTCAGGGTTTTCATGTGCCAGGCAAGTTCCATAAATACCTGTCCTGTGCAAGGCAAAGTTACTTAACTAAAAGAATACAACCTCCTATCAGGACTCCCTATGGAAAGCACAGATTAAAACCTCAGAGAACTATCAGAAAAATTAGTGCAGCTAGGAAAGATTTTGGTCTGGGGAAACTTTCTTTCATGGACTGAAATAATTTGTACTTATACAGCCCACATGAGCTTCAGTGGGAAGAAACAGTTCCGTGTGAACAAAAAAAAAAACATTAAATTGACTGTGAGAAAAGAAAGACAACGACTTCTGTAGTAGGCAGCCCCAGGAAAATGGAAAGATGGGAAAAGAATGTGAGATATACACTGGAAAACTCCAGAGTAAAGGGAAATAGCATTAGACAAACCAAAGGGGGAAAGTGGGAAAAATAAAATTATGAAAGAGGTCTCCACAGGAAAACAAGCAGAGGTGGTGACTTAGGGGAAGTTCAGAGGGTTTCATCTGTAAACAAATGTAAGAGATTTCAGAAAAAAAATAAGGAACTAATAGTAGCAGGAGGAGGTACACAAAGGAGAATGTTTCAACATCATGGGCATAACCAAATCAGAGCGAGGAAGTGAAAGTCTGAGAGGATGGGTCTGAGATCAGGGAGGGGAGTGCTGTAGCAGGTAATGACACAAAAGCTTTCAGATTTTGGCCTAGCAAAATCGAGATATTTTGTCTTGCAGTGACTTTTGAGCTCCTCTGCATGTCAGAGCTGCACTTCAGTAAGCTTCACCTTCTTTGTTAGCAAAAAACTGCCCTCAGGATCCCAGGGATTGTGTTTACATACCCTACCTGAGAAAATTACTGTTGATTTAAAGGATCAAGTTACCACTGAAATCAAGAGTTAGAAGGAGGTTTCCTAGTTTATCTCCATGCTCAAGACAGAGTTATCTGAGCCTTTTTCAATCCTGACAGATGTTTCTCTAACATATTTGCATCCAAATTAAGTCACTGATGTAGTAAGACACCATCAGTTTTTAATAAATAAATCTTTTTAAAACTTGAATCTACTTCTGCCCAGAAAGTTGTCATCTCTACAGATTGAGTGAGAAGCCAAGTCTTTCATGAGGCTGAAGAAGGTTGACCCTCTTTGTGAAGGGAATGAAGTTGTATATATGGAATAGTGTTGTGCTGTGTATGGTTTTGTTCCTTGAAGCACATATCTAATTCACGCACATGCACACACTCAGCATACAAAGAATAATCTGAAGGTCTCTGTGATGTGGAAAAAAAGAAGACCTCTTCTTTCAAAAACAAACAAACAAGAAAGGTAAACATTGCTTTAAAGTGCTCCAGTTTAATCCGAATGTGAAAGTGGATGATGTGATTGCTCAGTGCTGGAGAACAAACAGCAGCTACAGACCAGTCTTGGGTAAAGCAAGCAGCCATGGCACCATGCAGCTTCTCCTCCAGCCACCACCAGATGCACTGTTCACTCCCCACCTGCTTTGGACCACTGGCATTTTTAAGCCTCTCCAAATCCGCTGTTTCCAACTTGTGGGGACTGCAAGACAGATTCTTTTAGGATGTCACAGCTGAAAAGGGTCTGGATGGTTGGTGTGGAGTCAGGCAAGGCTGATGGCATGAGCCAGCCTAGCTGGTGTGGCCACCCCAACCCACAGCACTTTCAGCAGCACTGTCCCTCAGCAGCAGCCACCCAGCTGGCCCAGCGCTGGTCTTGTGTAAGCAGCCGCAGCACAAAGAGCTCACACGGAGCAGCACCACACTGCCACTTGCCAAATATTTATTTACAGGCCTGGCTAACCATAATAGGAACTTAGCTTGACCAAAACCAAAAGAAAAAGATGTTTTTCTTGGGATGGAAGCCAAGTCAATTATTTCATAAACAAGCTTGGTGCTCTTCCTAAAAATGGAGGTCATATCCTCATTTGGTGTGAGTGGGTATGGCTTAAGCTGGTCTCAAAGGGCAAGCCAGGAGAAGCAGCCAGGCACTAAAAGTCATCTTATAATGCCTGTCCTGCTACTTGATGCTCTTCTAAAGGTCAGGCACAACCTCCACCTGCTCTTCACTGTCCTGAACAGGACACCTGCATTGCCATCCCCAACACTGGAACACCAAGCTATCAATGTCAGTGCATCAGCAGCTGGAAAGCAAAATGCTTTAAAAGGCTCAAGGCTCCTGCTATGGGAGGAAAGCCTCAAAAGGTGATCAATACCTCTCTGTGGAGTTTGCTGCTTTACCTACAGCAGTAGAAAATCAGTGTAGGAGGTCATCTACGTGGAATGAGGTGACCTTCCCTCCAGTTGCTCCTGAAGGCCACCAGGGAGATGGCAGAAGGATAGAAGAACCTTGGATGCCTGGGGAGGTGGCAGGCAGGGGACAGAGTGAGTAGAAGAAGACCCAAGCTGTTCTGCTGTGGCTCATTAATTTTCCACTTGATCTTGTGTCTATTCTTATGGGGGGAAAAATACCAAGGCTGCTTTGGGGTCTTGTTTTAAATCTTTCTGAGATTTAAAACAGAGCTTTTCTGCATCTTTTCTGGCTTTCACTTGGCATTTTATTTCTTAGTATGGGAAAGATGATGTTATTTTTCTGTGTTACCCCATTTGATAGCTACAGATGATGTGGTAACCTTTGTTCACATTTATAAAATCACAATGTTTTTTTTCTTATTTTGCAACAAATTTAGAATTTGGGCTAAATCTGATTCTGAATTGAAGACTATCTCAAAGAATTGCTTTTCTAACTCACATTTAGAGGACCTGAATACTAGAGTTCAAATAGTTTGTCTTAAGCCCTCTATTCTTTTTTTCCTCACTAAAGATTTATATGTTTTTTTACTGCATCCATACAACCCTTTATACATGGTTTTTTTCAAACACATGGTGAAATATTTTTCTCTAAAGGGGATCTAAATCGCTGTGAAAGGAAAAATAGCAAAGAATCACTCCCCTGCACACATACACACACACACACAACCAATGGATTAATTTCAGCAAGAGCAGAGGGAAAACCTGGCAGATGAAGTTTTCCTTCCTCTGAGGCATTTTGGCTAATTTACATCCTCGTTTCAGAGCTAAAGGCTCCCACTGAAAGGCAACCATGTGTTCCTTTTAAACAGGTAGATTTGATTAAAGGCTGGACTTCTGGAGCATGATCCTGCTGCTTCTGTACAATCAGTCCTACCAAGGATAATGAGATTACTCACAGGAGTAAAACACTGCAGAACAGAACCCTGGAGTCTCACCAATTAATAGGAGAATTTTCTTCTCTTTTTCCATCCGCCTCTTTCTTTATTGCCCTTAAAATGCCAGGGGAGCTTCAGAGTTATAGCAATTATTGTTATGGAGAACAGGGCATAAAATGAACTGTTATTGCCTTTAAAAGAGCTGGAATCTCTTTACCTTTCAAGAGTAGGGCACAAAAATCTGTATGCAAATGAATAAATATAAATGCAAATATAATCTACACCAGGAAAAGCTGTTTTTCCCTGAGCTAAAGAAGCATAACGATAATCAGGCTCCCAACTGTAAACGGTACTCAGTGTTTTGTAAGAGCTGTGGAAAAACGAGGCAAGGGTTTAATCCACTTTCTCCTCTGGTTGGAGGAAACAGGTGTGGCTCCATTTGCAGGTAGCTTATTATATTTCATGAATAAATTAGAGGCACTCTTTGCATATTTCAAGTGGTAGGAAATTTTGCTGCTCCTGCTCAGGAACACTCACCAGAGACAGAACAACATGGACTGAGAGGTTTAACTGAGCTGCTTTGCTCAACTTCGATGGTTTATGAGTATTTGAAGAGACAGTAAAACATCCTTTGGCAAACAAAGCCTTCCAAGTGGATTGAAGATCAGGCATGCTTTGTTTATCCATGGACAAACAAGAGTGGAATAAACCAGCAGAATTTCTTGTCAAACACCCCACCTTGCAACATAAAACCCATCTGGGAATCTTCCAGGAGATGCCTTCCCCCAGCCCATGTGGGGCAACTGGGATCACGTGGCTGAGATCTTGCTGCCAGCAGAGCACCCTGAAGAAATATTTGCATCAATTCACAATTTAACACCAAGACAAATGGTGAAAGAACAAGGAGGGCATGGAATATGTATCTGGGCTGAGGGACACAGGTGAAAACACAGACACTTGAGTGAGTGCTGAACCAATGAGAGCCACGTTAGTCGAGCACGACTGGAGTGGTGTGAGCATTTCAATTTTCTATGTTTATGGTCCCCATGGCCCAGAGAAACTGTGTTGAAACAAACCCACTCAATACCACTAATCACTGTGGTCTCAGCACTGGAAGGAAAAGAAATGAGGTATAGTGTGCTCTGGTCTCAGTCAGAAGGATTTGGAGCGCTTTGGAGGAAACTTGATGTTGCCAAGGAAGGGGAGGGAAGAATTAAGTGACTCCCAAGTGTGCATTTTATCCCAAAATTTAGCTTGATACCTGTGGCAAGTTGGTGGGAATGAAGACCATTTAATGAAGAAGACAGTGATGAAAGCAAGAAATGTGAAAAATAAAGACAGTAGGTCCTGGGGAAGGAAAGGAACGAAAATGACTCAAAGAATACCTTTTCAAAGGGAAACTTCTTAAAATTCTAAAGGAAAAGACCAGTAAAATTCAGATGCAGACAACAGTCTGGAAGAAACTAAGAGTTCAGCAAAGGAGACAGCTTTAAATCCTCACAGGATGTGACACCATTTATTGGCAGAACAGAGAAGACGTTAAAAAGTCCCTAGTGAAACAAAAATTAAAGGGCACTATTTTGCTGCAACATTCACAAAAACACAACAGCGAAACAAACATGCATTTTCCACGAGGTGTGAAGGTCAGAGCAGACGGAAAAGAAATCGAAACTGCTAGAGATTTGATTGTAGTGATAGGATTGTTGCCAGCACTGGGAAGAATTACAAACTTCTAAAGAGAATTTGGCAATAAACTAATGAGTCAGGAGACAGCAATGAAAGTAGGACACAATGATGACCTTAACTTCTCTGTTAGGGAGGGAGAAAAGCAAGGCACAAGATATTTTTATCTGGTTAGGATAATGTACCATTGAGACAATAGGTAATGTGGGAAGAAAAGGAAACAATAAACAAAATTAAGAGTCAAGAAAAAAAACCTGGGAAGTTTCTTCAGATTTGATGGAAATTTTAGCAGAGACATATTATCAGAGAATCATGGAATAGTTTGGGTTGGAAGCTTAAAGCTCACCTAGTTCCAAACCCCCTGTCATGGGCAGGGACCACTAGACCACTAGACCAGGTTGTTCAGAGCCTCAGTGAATCTGGTGTTGAACACTTCTAGAGGGAGCATCCACAACTTCTCTGGGCATCTCCTTTCACCCTCATTGTAAAGAATTTCTTTCTAATATAAATTACCCTCTTTTAGTTTAAAGCTTTCACCCCTTACCCTGTCAGTGCAGCCCCGGTTAAAAAGGTTTTGTCTGTATTTCTTATAAGAAAGACAGGAAGGAAAGCTGGTGCTGAATGAAGTCAAATACTCCTGATGCCAACTGGCTCTACTGCATCCCAGCTGTAAGGGTGGCAGGGAACTAGCAGGGTGACAGCCAGGAAAAAGTCAGAGTATCAGGGGGAAGGGTGCCCAGGAAAAGCATGGGTGGGAGGAATACCACTGTCCTGAAAAGAGCATCTGAAAAGAAAGCTTGGAGAGAATGCACAATGGAGAAATGTCCAGGGAGACAAAGTGTCTCAGTATGGCTCTCTGCACACAGTGATGAGTCTCTTGTGTCCAGAGCAGGTGGAGAACTGTGTATGTCCACAGCAAGGGAACCAGATGGGACACAACAGGCAGGGTGCATTGGCAAGGGGAGCCAATTTGAGGCACAGAGGAAACCCTTACAAAAACACATACATCAGGCAAACAGCTCTTATGTGAAAATGGACATAAATAGCCTGCAAGGAACAAATAACAAATGGGGTCAAGTCCAAGATCATTATGAAGTGCAAGATAGACAAAGAGGCCCTAATGTTGTGAGTCTCTCTGCCTGCACAGGCCCCTAAACTTGCTCAAAATGGTACTGATTTCAATGGCTCTCGTATCTCTGCTGGCATCAGTCAGAAAAAAGCACCAGGATGAGCTGAAAGGTGCTTACACACTTCAGTACCTCATTTTTCCCTGCAGCAGGCCAAGACCCAAAACAAGAAAAGCAGCTTCTCCATGGGCCTTCATTCGAAAACATGGCCAGGGTAGAGATGAATCATTGGGAATGGAGGAAATCATAGTGAAAGCCCCAAAATGATCAGCAGAGTTTTCAACAGCAGTTGGAGAATTACTCACTGGTGATTCACATATTCTATGCTCAGAAGGGGCTCGTGATCATACCCTCTGGTCTCCTGCACAACAGGCAACTAAAACCTCACTTTGCTTCAGGCTCTTTATCACTGGCTGGTCTGGAGAATGTGATTTAGGCTCAGTTCTTCAGAGGCTCAGCCTTCAGAGACAGAAATAACCCTCCTGCATCTAGGTGTCTGTCACGTCACCTGGTGCTGCTTCTGTATCTGGTGGGGATAAGGTCAGTATATTCACTGGAGCTTTGGAGCTTTCTTTGTTTCATCCTAAATTAAGGGACTGTCTTTAGTTGGTTGAATCACACCCTGGTGATGACTGGATCTTCACCCAACAAAAACAAGACGCAGAGTTCTGAGAAGTGGATATAGGTGCATCATAGGCATCCAGAACTGGGTGAGATATGTCCTAGGCCAAGAATCTCAAGGTCCAAAGCAGCCTTACATTGTTAATCTCATTTATTCTGAGTGTGTAGATAAATCACGCTAGAAATTAGGTATAATTTTTCTGCCTTCAGCTTCCAACCACTGACTTTTTAATATCATTTTCTACTTAACTGAAGAGCTGTTCACAATTAAATTACTCTGCTATTATACTCTCATTTTCTCTGGATCAACAGAGTTCATTATGGGATAGATCTGCTATCACTGAAGACTAGATAATGACATTGGATCAGATCAAATACTTCCATTAACCAGAAAAGAAAGATCTAAAAGAATCTGTGAACCAAATTCTCTATAAATGGGATTTGGTTTGCCACTACTTCACCTTTTCCTAACAGGAAAAAAAAAAACAGCAATAGAAACCCTCATAAATTTCCCCCAAACTCTTTTACTTCCAAAGCAATTATGTACATAAATAAGTGTGGATAATGATAAATAAAATAGAAGCTCTTTTCTTGGGGAAGAAATATGTTAGGAGCAAAGAACATGGTAAAGGAATTTCCCCTACTTGTTTGCCCTGTTTGGTTTCCTCTTGGATTACATAACAAGGTGAAGGCTTTGCCCACAAAAATACAGCAACCAAAGTGAAGAGCCATCAGGGTTTTTTTGCTCTCAATCTCAAAACACAGTTTCTTCCTAAAGGCCAAAGATGAGATTTAAACGAGCAAAACCCATTGCACCTGGATCACAGACGAAATTCTGAAATCTCCCTGTAAAGATGACAATCAGTTATTACAAATTACTGAATGTTTGAGTAGAAAACTGTCACTCTGAATGTCATATTCATGCATAACTTATCTGGAAAGGTGTGGCTTTCTTCTTTATTCATGCATTATTTTTTCACTAAAACTATTTTTATTCCAAAAATAATTTTTCTCTTCTTTTTGTTTCACAAATACACCCCCAAGCCAGAGGGGAAAAATAAAAAACAAACAACATATGCTGCCAGAAAACTGATACATCATATTTTACAGTGCTAAAGGATAAAAGGAGCAGCTCAGAAAGCACCAGGTTAGATTTGGAGCATCTGCACAGTTTGCTTAATCAAAACTGATGCCTGCTTTGCTGTTTCTCTTCCCCCATTCCAGTTAGCTGGAGCACAGACCAGCCTTTCTCAGAGCAGGATCCTGTTGTTAATGATAACTACTGAAATACAGTGTTGGCAAAGACTTCAAGAGACGTCCAGCTCAGTCCCTGGCAGGATCAGGAACACCTAAACCATCTCTGACCAGTTCTGATAGCAGATGACTCAAGGGTGTTTGGATACTGCCCGGAGGCTGTGGGAGATCTGTTCACACACTGACAGCCCAACTCAGACAGCAGGGAATGGGTCACACACGTTTGGAAGATGCTCTTCCCACCAGCCCTGAGGACTCTGGGAGCTGTGTGTCAACATTCACAGCCCAAGGGCTTACCTTACCTTCAACAGCTTATCTGCTCCAAGAGCTCAGAAGGAAAGGGAAGCCAACCACGGCTACCCAGAGGGGTTTCCCAGCATATAAAAGGTCCACAGATAGAGAGGAACCTGAGCAACTCTGACAACCCTTGCAGCCCCAGAGGTGGCAGAAAGTGAGGATGGAGTCCTCAGTAATTTCACAGTGGACACCAAGTTGGATGGGAGTGTTGATCTGCCAGAGGGGAGGAAGACTCTGCAGAGGGATCTGGACAGGCTGGGTTGGTGGGCTGAGGTCAACTGTGTGAGGTTCAACAAGGCCAAGTGCCAGGTCCTGCCCTTGGGTCACAACAATCCCCTGCAGTGATACAGGGTGAGGGCAGAGTGGCTGGAAAACTGCCCAGAAGAAAAGGATCTGGAGGTCTTGGTTGACTGAGGCTGAACTTGAGCCAGAGTGTGCCCAGGTGGGCAAGAAGGCCAATGGCACCTGGCCTGTGTCAGCAAAAGTGTGGCCCCAGCACCAGAGATTGTCTCTCTGTACTCGGCACTGGGCAAGGCCACACCTCAAATCCTGGGTTCAGTTTTGGGCCCCTCATTACAAGAAAGACATTGAGGGGCTGGAATGTGTCCAGAGAAGGGCAATGGAGCTGGGGAAGGGGCTGGAGAGTGAGTCACATTAGGAGTGGCTGAGGGGGATGAAGATGTTCACCCTGAAGAAAAGAAGGCTCAAAGAAACCTCTACAATTCCTTGAAAGGGGATCGTAGCAAGGTGGGGGTCGGTCTCTTCTCCCAGCAAGTCTTCTTCTCAGGCAGCAAGTGACAGGACAAGAGGCAATGGCATCTGGTTGCATCGGGGAGCTTCAGGTTGGACATGAGGAAGAGTTTCTTCACTGGTTAAGCACTGGAATGGGCTGCCCAGGGCATTGGTGGAGTCACCATCCATGGGAGTGTTCAACAAATGACTGAACGTGGTACTCAGTGCTCTGGTCTAGTTGAAATGGTGGTGCTTGGTCAAGGTTGGACTCATTGATCTTGGAGGTCTTTCCCAATCATAAAGAAAGATTCTATGAGTGATTCTGTGAGGAAAGAGTGCATGCCTGAGGGACCCCTGGCTAACAGATACCCCTTTTGAGCTCTTTTGAGCTATTTCCACAGCATTTGCTGCTGCTCCTTTACTGCTTGAGGTCCTGGGGAAACTTGATCATTATAACATCAAGGCAAGACTCCAGCACCTTCAAGACTGTGCCCCAGAAGGCTGAAGTGCCCATGATGCCACCTTGCTCCTCTCCCTTCTATATAAAATACCTGTTCTCAGGTATGCCCAGGATGTCCATGTGACACTACCAGGAACAGCAGGTCCAGCCTTCCTTCTAACTTAACATCTCCATCTCCTTATCAACTGGATCTCTAGCAAAAGGCTACAGAGAACTTCTCAAGTTCTGGGCATTTAACATGTTAAAAATTCAATGCCTTTCAAATTCAAGTCATATGGTAGTACTTTCTGCAGACAGGCATCTGATGCTTGTAGGAAAGAATTAATAGATAGAAAACGGTAGAACAGAGGTAAAGACTGGAAATCAAAGTCATCAGGGAAGAAAATGAAAACTACAAAAAGTCAGAGACAAAACCTCTCTGTCAATAATAATAATAACAATAATATCAATAATAATATCAATAATAATATCAATAATAATATCAATAATAATATCAACAATAATAATAATAATAATAATAATAATAATAATAATAATAATAATAATAATAATAATAATAATAATAATAATAATAATAATAATAATAATAATAATAATAATAATAATAATAATAATAATAATAATAATAATAATAATAATAATAATAATAATAATAATAATAATAATAATAATAATAATAATAATAATAATAATAATAATAATAATAATAATAATAATAATAATAATAATAATAATAATAATAATAATAATAATAATAATAATAATAATAATAATAATAATAATAATAATAATAATAATAATAATAATAATAATAATAATAATAATAATAATAATAATAATAATAATAATAATAATAATAATAATAATAATAATAATAATAATAATAATAATAATAATAATAATAATAATAATAATAATAATAATAATAATAATAATAATAATAATAATAATAATAATAATAATAATAATAATAATAATAATAATAATAATAATAATAATAATAATAATAATAATAATAATAATAATAATAATAATAATAATAATAATAATAATAATAATAATAATAGTATTCTAGGATGGCTTCATTTTGTGATATCATCATCAACATTGCTCCCAAAAGAAAAAAAAAAACAAACATATTTTTGCACCTCAGATCTGAATTGCACCAACCATACTTAAACAAAACAAAAGAAAATAAACCCAAAAGCTCTTCCCCATTCCCTCTCAAAAAAACCCAACAAACACAAAAATTCACAAAATGAACGCCACAACCCTAACAAAAAATAAAACAAAACAAAACAAAAAAATTGAGGGCTAAAATATGACAAAAATAGTTTCTAATTAATGACTATTGACAATGTGAGTGGATTTATATGCATGACAACAGTGAGCTAAGTCTTCCAGTATTTTTTTTTCATATATATAATCATCAATGCAGAGAGATGAGTCTGTTTATCTTTGCATGTGTCAGTTCTTTTCTCTGTTCTCTTGGAAGAGCAAGAGCAATGTCTGGCATTCTCCGAAAGCTGCTCTCACCTACTCTTCTTCCCAACTCTTTCTCAAAACCAAACTGGTTTCTTGAACAGTGAAATCAACACATCATTTCTGCAGCAGGATCCCACTGAAGTGTCTTCTAGACACCACCTAGATACCAACCTTCCTGCCCTACTTTCTTTTCAATGATTCAAACAGATCCAAACGGCCTCTACTCAAGCTGGGGCATTTTGTCAGTAATTCTTGTCTCTGAAAAATGCTCTTACCCATTTGAGTTCCTTCTTGTCCGGAAAAGTAGTGTAACTGTTGCCATCACGCCCCTTTCATCCTCTGTGAAGCTCACCAGGAGAGGTGATCTGGCAGATTTGTGAGTGTGGAAGCTGCTTTGGGAAGCGCCCAATTGACATGAGAGCTGGTAGAATTACCTTTCTGCTTAGTGATATCTCAAACTTCCTAAGCAACACAGGGCCTTCCTCTGATTAAAAGCCAGAGTTATTTTAATTCAGTTATTTGTATTCAGCTATAGCCTTTGTTCTGGGAACACAGGCAACTGAAGTACTGAATACTTAGTGAGTATAATTAGAAAGGTAAGCAGCTCCAAAAGGAATGAAATCAACACACACACACACAATCATTATACAGGATTCATGAGGAGAAAGCTGAGGAGTGGAGGGCAAAGACTTGGACACACACACACAATAAAACTCCCACACCTTAAGTGATCTGTCTCTACCAAACTGACATCTCTGTCAAATGAACCCCATTCCCCTGATAATTTGGAGAAATGTTTGTTTGTGGAGTGGGTGGGTTGGACTCATGACCTGTTTGCTGAGGCAACAAAAGCTCTTGAAAAAGAACCTTCCTGAGATCTGACAGGCTTTGGCCTTCAGCAAACAACATGTTCAAAATAGGCAAATAATGAGCAACCTTCATCGATGAACTGCCAGCACAGAAAGCCTTCAGATGCCCAGGAGCAGCTCCTGCCTGGCTTCCCTTCAGGCCTTTTCTCATGCCCCATGTAATCACATGTCTCTTCTGCTCTTCAGCTTTGTTTCCAGGACTTGAGTCATTGCTGTGTTTAACATTCAGTGCAGCTTCATAAAGAAACCAGCTTATCTCTGTCCAGATTGTTCCAGGTATTCACGTGCTACCTGGATCATGAGAAAATCAACAGGAATCAAGTAACTAAATATCCTTGAGAATACAGACTGCTGTTCCTTCTCTAATGCCCATCCATCTCCTGTCCCTCCAGTACAGTGAAAGCACTGCTTTTCTGCTAGTGGTGTGACAAAACCTTCCCATTCACACACAAAGGTGTCCTCTGAGGAGCAGAGGGTTTGCACTTAACTGGAACAGGCTGCAGTGACTAAAACTGGGAAAATATGATCAAAATAACAAGTGGCTGCAATCACCTAATTGCTTCAAGGTGTTTTATGGACATGCATTTATTCAGATAAGTCTTTTGGAGAAGGTTAGGCTCTCCCTGAGCACATTGTGCCATCCCTAAAAATCAGACTGCCATCCACAGAGCTACCTACCAATTACTAGGAAGAATCCACGTTCAAGCCTGACAGAGAAACTACTGGGAGGTCTGCAAAGATTTCCATTAGCTTAAAATTGTCATTAGTTCCTAACTAGTGCCTGGTTGCCCACCTTAGTGGGGAAATCAAACAGCAACTAGGAAGGGTGTGTAAAAAGAAGTCCCTCTCCTATGAAAAATAATGGATGAAACCTGCAGGGTAAGGACTACAGTACTCACAGTACTCTTTCCTACCATTTAGCATAACAGCAACCCAAGAATAGACACTATTAGTGCAAGGCACAAACCCCCCATGAACTTCTGCAACCTGCTCAGGTCTGCCCTGGTTCCCAGAGCAGGGAGAAGCTGTTTCACAGAGCCCATCATAAACTGTCTTCTTCTTCTTCTAGCAGTGAAACGTGCATTTCAGAGACAAAATTCTGGATCCAGCCCATGTTCTCATTAGAAATCTTACATCTGACTTTACAATCCAAGAGAGTAAAGAGAAGATGAGAGGATGTAATCTGGGGCCAGGCTAACACTACTAAATTTTGCCATTCTAACTTTGCCAGATTTGCACTGGCATAGGTGTGCTAACTCCAGAAGCATTAAAGATGCTCCAGTGCTCCTGCTTGCAGAATTTGTTTTACTGGTGATCAGATGATGGAAATGAGAGGCCTAAATCAAAAGGCAAGGCAGAGCCTCACCAGGATAAACTGTGTTCCCAGTAGGAGATTTGGTCTGAGTCTTTCAGAGGAATTCAGGTGTTGGTTTAAATTGTAATGAGGGTTTATTTTCCCTGCCTCAGAGCTCATTCTGCTGTGCTCTTAAACCAGTGCCTGTGTCATGGCATCACAATTGCTTTTCTTGTTTGCTTTTACCTCCACCCATAAATAGTTATCCCCAAACTGAATTTCCCCACTCCAAAACTAGTTTTAGCTTTTATTTTAACTGATTCCCATGACAGACCATTGACTCAAGCTTGGAATGAAGGATTAAAGTTGGGCCAAACTCCAACAAGCCCAAGGCAGCCTCATTCAGTGTGGTGACATCCCCACAGCTAGCTAAGGATCAGACTCAGGAACAACTTCTTCAGCTTCACAAGCATTGTTACAGCCAAGCCCCACTCAGTTGTCCTGCCTTTACTTCAGCCTTCCTTTCAAATCCAGTGTTTTGAAGGGGGTCTGTGTTTCACCGCCCTCAGTGCCCACGGGATGGGTATAACATGTTTGATTGGCACACTCAGGATAAATATCCCCATGCAAGCACATAATCAATATACATGTAGCATTTTAGATCCCATGGAGTCAATTTTCACACTCAAATTTCCATTTGACCAGTCTGGACCAGGGGCTAATCTCACAGTCAGTCTCACTGCTGTTATCACATTGTGCCAAAACACTCAAATTAAAATCAAAAAAATATCCAACACTAAGGGAGATTTCATGCACCACTGACTTGGATCAGATATTTTCAATTTCATACGGTGTTCATCTGTATTACAAGAGACTGGAAAATGCAGTTTTGTTATGTCAGTCTTCTGGCTAATATTTTAATCACTTAACCATCCCTCTGCCCTTCAATTGGAAGGGGAAGTCTACTTCCTGGCCTGGTATTTCTGCACATTTCTACTTTCTGCTTCATTTTTATTCCAGAGAGGGCTGGCTTTCAGCTGTGGACAAAATGACCTTTGAATATATGTCTACAAAGAGATTTGAGATCTTTTGGCTGATGGTGACAGTGTGTGTCTGCCATCACTACCAATGCCCTGATTTAAGTCAGGATTTGACTTTATTACTAAGATTTAAAAAAATAAAAATTACTACAGCACTCACACTGCATACAGAAATCATGTTTGGATTATACAGAGCAGTACATCTGAGCTTACCATGCCTTTGCTACACTGTGGCATTATTGCTATTCATTGCCATTCTCTGTGAGCCTGTGATCATGTCTTCCAGGTTAATTGCAATTTTTACCGGTATTTTTCTACTTATGAAGATGATTTTTCTTGAACTAGGGTCAGATTTTCATCATTTTCAGTAAATAAGTTTTGACCAAAGAGCACAGTTTGTGCTGGCTTCCTTATGTGGCCAGCATTTCCCTGATGAAAAGCACATCACAAAGATGCAGCTCCCAATAACTTGCTCACAGATTTGGCCTTGTCTGTGTTGCCGACAAAGTATGGTTTTCACACAGGGATTAATTAAGGCACATTAGTCATCTCCTGAAAGCTAACAACAGGGCAATACAGAACTAACACAATAGGTCTTCTCAACTGCTTGGCAGTGCTGTACTTAAAACTGTGACTGACCTGAACCTTGCTTCCTATGGGACCCAGTGGGTTCTTGCTGCACATTTCATTTCTGCTTTAGAAAAGGTCCTTTTCTGAGCAATGAAGATACAGCCATGACTTCTAATTTTTTTTCCAGTAAGTGGGTGTGAAGGTGACAGAAGATGAGTGTTCAGTGCAGGCACCATAGCATTCTACAGCATTAGTTTTATATGTGATATGAGGTGATGTTAAGGCACTAATCCAACCACAGATGATGCAGCAGCCCCACTGGCAGGCAGACAGGTTCTGGTCTAAGCCATTTCCATTGCTCCATCTCAAACCCAGCTCTGGTTTCGCCCTTTTCACTGAGAGTGAAAACCCATAAAGATGGAGTATAACAACTTCTGCTACACTTTCAGCAAGGCAACCTTAATAAATAAAAGCACATCAAAAGCACTTTCTCCTTGCTGGGAGGAATGGCCAGAGAAAAAACTGAGACTGCTGTTTGGCTACCACTGAAATCTAGATGCCATCAGGATTCAGGTCGCTGATGCTCAATTTGACACTGAGCACTCTGCACTATCAGAGTTCGTGTGGGGGTAAGTAGGTGCATACAAACCAGCTTCATCAGGCAGCTTGGGACTTCTGACTGTGGTGGTTTGTTAAATGTCACTGAAATTGAGATGCTGAATTTTGGGGAAAACCCACTGGCTGTCAGGACCTTCAGCACACACTGTCTCCTGTCCAGAAGCTGCGCAAAGCAAAGGGGAAGTAATTTCTTTATGACAGTGCTCTTCCTGCAGGGTAGGAAAGAAAAGTACATGAATAGGAAAAGGCACTCAGTACAGACTGTCCAAAATAAGGAAGGGCTAAAGAGTAGAAAAGTCCCCAATGATAAAAAACCAGACTTTAATTTGTGAAAAACAGCACTCAGCACCTAGGGAAGTTTGAGGTAGAGATGAGCCAGATGACTCAGTTACTTAGCGGAAGACAGCCTGTGAGACCAGACAGAAAGAAAAAAATCTGCATGGTAAAGACAGATGTTTTGTGATCAGACCCCAAGCATAGGAAAGAAGGAAAAAATTGAAATAAATATGTACAGAACATTGACAAATTTGAAGAGTTCATGCTAATTTTTTCATAGTCTTTGGGAAATAAATCCCATAGCTTGATGCAAGGCCATTTTATTATTCGAAGATTTTTCAAAGGGCTGGCTTCATTATCCATTGTCATCTTAGGTGCTCCTTCAGGTATTAACTATTGGATGAAGACCTAAGGAATGAAGAACAGAACTTTGCATGTAGGCAAGAAAAGAAATAGCGTATGAAAGAGACAAAATGATTGGTTTAAATAAAATAAGCAAACCCAGTAATTTAAAAGAGGAAAGGCCCTGGCTTTAGCTCCTCGAAATGTGTGTTTCCAGCTTCAGCCTCCTGCTTCAGCCTCCAGCTTCCTCTAAAAGAAAAAAATAAATAAAATTCTGTGGATTTTTTGAAAGTGCCTGTTTGTCTTAGAAAGAGCCCTTGGAACCTGAGCAATGACTTGCCCTGTCAAATGTGCAACACTCACTAGCTTATAAATATGTAGAAGTGCTATAAGCAGGCATGGTGCTCTGCTGAGTGAGAACTCAGCCGTACTCAAGGGCGATTCAATCTGCATTCATTGCTTCAGCGGAACAACCCATTTGCCGGATGTTTCCGTGCTCACAATAACCTCTGAGAAGCTCAAAATGAATTGCCATCGAGCAGAGGTCACTTCTCAGGAAGGTTTGCCAGTTTAGCTGTAATCATATAAGCAAAACAGAATCATTGGCCCTCCAAGAATCAATACAGCTATGCTGGTGCAAAAATATTTACAAGAGTTGTCTTGAAACCATGTCTGCAACACAGACTTGGGAAAGCATCAGTCATGGGGGTGCCAGGCTGTGATGTGTGACAGACATTGAGTACCCAGACCACACAAATTTCCAAAAGGCTGTGTCTTAACCTGGGCAGAGTATTCCACTGAGTCACACAGGTTGAAGAGTTTTGCCCATGTAACCTGCACCCCGTTTTTCCATGCCAGAAATATGTTCATTGGGGAAAAGTGACATTGTTTGGGTGTAAACCAGTTTTTTTACCAGTATAGGTCTCATTTGGGCTAATAAAAATCTTTAAGATACAACATTGGAGAGGCAAGTCCTTTTAGATATCCCATGTGCAGGGCAAAGACTTGTGTCTTCAGCTCTCTCCCAGCACCATCTCAGGTCACCTAGGGTGAGCACCAAGCAGGGTATCCCTCCAAGCACCTGCTGATACTCCACTGGAACTTCTGCATGAAGTAGTCCACCAGGGTAGATGGAACAGCCTCAACTCTGTGTCTAGATTAACAGCTGATTTTATAAGAAATTATTTTGTCTGAGAGGTCAATAAATACTAGCAGGAAAATAGGGCAAACACCTCAGAAAAGAAACCTCTGCAGACAAAACTGCAGATGATATCTGCCCAATCATCACCTGGTTTTCCTCCCTCTTTGCACATAAGACCAATACATTATCACTGCTGGCATTTTACTCTCCTTTCAAAGAATATGAGGCTGTGTAATTATTCAGTGTAATATTGGGTATACCTGTGTATTAACCCCTTCCAGCAATAATTTTAAAACCCATTATCAGGTTTAAAAGTTATTAAATACATTGACAGAGAGGTGAAAGACTCAAAGACAAAAAAAAAAGCTTTGCAAATAGGAGGATGAGGAAGAAGAGAAAAAATCACATAGCAAAAATACCCCTGAATTCTATCTTGCTTTGGGACCATCAACTAAGAGTCAGAAGAGTCAGAGAAACTTGAAGGCATCCAAGTGAAGAGCTCTCTGATGGAGGGGACACTGAAGTTCATAATGAGCAAGGAGACACTGGGATGGCTGGCTTTGTTCAAACAGGAGAGGAGAAAATGGGCAGGGGGATCCAGTTCTTTTCTTTTTACTGCCTGATGGAAGGAAAATGGTGGAAAGGGAGACAGCTCCTTCTGAAAGATGCACAGTGAAAGGACAAGATGAAACTATCCCAACCTACATTGGAGGCTATTCCAGCAGGACAGAAGAAAATTGCTTCACCTTTAGAGGAGTTCAGTGCTGGAATAAGACCCCTGAGAGGGTGGGCATTGTCTAGCCTTGAAGATTTTCAAACCTTGCTGAATGAGACCCCAAGAAATCTGATTTACTTCCAGAGTTAGACCTTCTCTGACCATGATGCCGGATCAGCCACCTCAAGGGGACCCTTCCCACCTAAAATCATAGTATGTGATTCATCTATCATTACACACCAGAGACACCACATAAAAATTCAACCTCAAGATTCAAATCTATAGGAAATGAAACTTCCTTGGCTTTGCTGCTCATGGAACTATCTGAGCTTTATAGTAGTGGTTTGCCTTTATTAAGAGGAAGTTGTATTAAAGCAGTAGTGTGGAAAATAAAGAATGGAAATATGTGCTAGCTTTCCCTTCACTAGGCACAAAAAGAAAATGCAACTTTAATCATAGTGAAAATCTTCTGCTTAAAAGATGAAAGTAATTTTGCTGTGCAGCTTTGTGTCCTGGAGACAACCTATGGAAAGTTAGAGGTGTGTGCCCTTATTTCCAGTGCAGGAAAGTAAACACCATAACAGAAAGGTAGCAGACATCACTAGTGCTCTCTGCCCAGGATTTTCTCTCTGTCTCATCAGATGTGCCCATTGTCTGAGTTTCACCTATGAAATAAGTGCCCTTAGCTTTGGGTGATCTGAAATGGGATGCTGTACCTGGCTTTGGATGAACTGTATGATGCTACTTTTGCCCCAGAAAAAGGTTGTCAAACAGAAACAGTAAATAAAACTCCCACCTTCACTTTTCCCCAGACCTCTACACACAGTGGGACATCAGGCCCTGACCCCTGAGGGCAGAGAACAGAAAGGGGGCAGCTCCATAGCCCCTCTCTTGGCACACACAGGGGAACACAATGCATTCAGCACCTAATGGGCTCTCATGGAGTATCCAAACCCTCAGGGATAAAGCCCTGAGCAGCCCAATCTCAGCATTGCCCCTGCTTTGAGGGACTCTGGACCAGAGACCTCCTGAGGTCCCTTCCAACCCAATTCATCTTATGGTCATGCAATTTACTCGAGCTTTAACAATCAACTGATGCCAATTTAGTTGTCTTGCACATCTCCATTCATCAGCCCCAAAGAAAAAGATAACTAAAACTTTCAACCAAATGTGGTTTTGAGGTGTTGTTTTTTTTTTTTTTTTAACCAGGAAAAATATAAACTGGAGTTGGCAGCTCCTTTTTTCTCAAGTTTCTATCTAACCCACTGAACAGCTTTAGTTTAAAAAATTACACCCTACACTCTGCAGCCATTTCACTTAGAAGATTTTTTCTTAAACATCATCTTTAGACAGGATTTTTAACAGCCTTTAATTACTTTTAATTGCGAATTATTCAAAATTGCTTTGTTTCATTTGTTTGTTCCTAACAAGATGCTTTAGCTCTCTCCCAAAGTTTGTTTATATAGAGACAAGGACTCCTGTCTTGACTTTTCAAGGTGTGTGTTGGGACTGCTCATTAGCTCAGCAAATGTATATTTTAACATAGTTTTGCCAGTTCAAAACAAATGGTGATTGCAGACTGTGAAAGAGCAGCCCAACTAAGCAGTAGTTCCTCCTGTGCCCTGAGAGGCTTTTGCTTTCCTCTGTCCCCTGACCTTTTCAGCTCACCATGGCTCCTTTTCTCCACCTTGGCTGTTACAACAGAGCACTGCTCCTGGAGGTCTGAATCTTCCCACTTTTCTGACAAAGCTTCCCCAGGTAATTTATCTGGAGCCACCAAACAGTATCTGCTGTGGCTCCAGATCTGCTGTCCCAGGAAACCTCTTGGTGAGGAAAAGGAGGTTGTTGCTATTGCACACCATGCCCCAGCTCCTGCACTGACCAGTCATGCTGGGCCTGTTATTCCTCTGGAAGGGGAACCCTGACATGATCCCAGGGGATGGATAAATAAAGATTATTGGACCACCCAGGAACGAGCAGCCCACTAGGACACTGTATGTGCCAACAGCACTTCCACAACCTCCTCAGAGGAAGCAGAGTTTGTCAGCCTGGGAGAGGGCCCTAAAACAGGAAGACCAAAGAACTTGTTCAAAGAAAGTCCCTCATGTCAATTCTCATGCACTGAGGGAGAGGTTTACATTAGGTGAGAGATTCACCATAGCTATGCAGCTTGGAAGGGACAACTCCTAGGCAAGACATCTGACTCCTTAAAATTTTGCTGAAATAGCCACACTTTGAAACCCAGTTGTGTGTGCCTTCCCACCTAGAAAATAAACGTGAGCAATCTTATATAATTATAATAATTACCATTTGTAGTATGATGATGCTTTGATGCAACCCATTTTATGTGGCTTTTTATCATTGTTCTTTAATTAAAAAGATCTTCAGCTATTGAGATCAGCACGAGTGTGTCACACCCAAATGAGTGAGAAAGCAACTTTACCCCAGATCCTAAAAATGAGGGTTATCCAGAATTTGGATACTCCTGTATCTGGCAGCGCTTGTAGCTGGGGTTTGGTTTGCACTTGTGCCTTTAGGTACCAGCCTATGCTTGGTGGACAAGGAAAAGAAGCAGAGCCAGTAAATTTCCCAAAGCCACAGCTGGAGCTGGGATCTGCCATGCTGGGTCTCAATGCTCTGCCAGATCCAACAAACTCTGCACCTTTCCTACTGTAAATTTGCAGATGTGAAAAACAGACTATGAAACAAGCCAGAATTCCTTTTGTTTCCCCTTAAACTTTTTAACAAAGAGAATCCATTAAAGGAATGTGGCGTATTCCAAAATGTGTGGATTTTACAGCAGCTTGTGAAGTACAGTCATGGAACTGCAGCATACAACAAGTGTTTGAAGGTGCTTAACATTCATTCCATCTTTGTTCTTATTTAATTAGTAAACATCTTCAAAGGGAACTGCCTGACTTCTCAGGCAAAGGGCAGAAGCCGTCCAGCACTGCAACAGGCAAATAAATGTTTAAAGGAAGATATTTGGAACATACAAGAGGCTGGGCTTTTTCATGCAAAAAGGAGAACCAAAACCTTTCTGTGACTCACAACCCCAGTTAAAGACAGGGCAAAGCTATTCCTGTTCTGAAGGCTGCTGTGGCATTCATTTACAAAGAACTGTGTCTATCTCAGACTCTTGGGATTTGCAACTACATTAACTACATCAACACTGTTTTCCATGTAAACAGGTTTTTTGGTCACTAGTTATCATAACAATCTCAGAAATATTGACCTATTGGAAAATAGTGCCCCTTGACTCACAGTGAGCTGTTTCCAGGCTTCTGCAGAGTATTTCTGTGCACATCTCAGCATCCAGCTGGCTGCAGAAAAGACTGGAGAAAGCCCTGGTAGTGTAAACCAGAGAGCTCTTGAAACCAAAAGGTTTCTACATAGATAGGAATAGCTCTTACAGGCAGACAGGGTCAAGCTTTGATCTTTAAAGTTAAATAAGAGTCTGCTCTCCTTCACAGTGTCTAAGTGTCCTGAGCAGACTGTTTTGCAGGCTCGGTGACCAGGTCCCTGATGCTCGTGGGGACAGGTGGAAGTCAGGCACAAAAGCCTCCTGTGGCCCCTGCTGCTGGCCTTTCCTGGCAGAGCCACTCAGTACCTGTCCTGCTCTGATGTGGGGCACTGGAGGAGAAGCTGTTGTGGGGCTGGGATGGAGAAGGCTGGGATGGAATCTGGGGTATGAATAGGAGGGGTAGAAAGGCAGGTGTCCATTCCCCTCACTATTCTGACAGGACTAGAGAGGAGCTGGGTGACAATTCCTTGAACAATGACAGAAACTTTCAGCAGAGGTCTTTCCATCACCACACTGAAAGAGATCAAAGGCACTGCCAAAGAATCAGGGGCAAAATGAGTTAAAAGCCCCTCCACCAGATGCTATACTTCAAGAAAATATATGAAGAAAAAATATTAGAGAGAAAAAGGAGGGCTGTTATTATGTCATCTGACTGTCATGTAAATTCAGTTCTGGATGACCACAGATTTTCCCTAGGCTTTTAAAACCTTTCAGTGCAATCTGGATTCACACTGCAATTCATATTCTATAATCCTTCCTCTTTGCCACCTGTCAATCACCTGCAGTTTGAATGTGAGTTCTTTTCTGCAAAGACATTTTTATGGCATAGAAAAGTTCAGAGTGGCACCAGAGAGTTACATCTCCATGCTGGAACATCTGTAGACCCTTGAAGCACCATTGTAAAAATCAGTGAATTTGTAAATCCCATAAAAAGAACATTTAAGCACGCACAAGGCATTTTAGGACTCTTAGATACTGATGACTCAAAAATTAATCATTGGTGATTAAGAGAACTTTATGAGACAAAATAATGGAGTAATAAATATCCAAAGATTCTTTACTTTAAAATGTTATCATGCAGCCTTATTTGTAACGATAAATCATAAAACTTAGAGTATCTACATAAAGCACATAACCCATATAGAATTTGAGAGTAGGGCTTATGTCTGTAATTAAATAACATGAGGAGATTTTCTTAAATGAAAAATCACAAGTAGTTGTAAGAGATTTTTCAATACCTCTGTCCTGAGACAGACCCATAGCAAAATTAGGAATTTCAAATATTTAAAATGTGGAAAAAATATTTGGATTCAAGGTTTGGATTTTGCTTTTTTTTTTTTTTTTTGGTAGGCTTTGTTCTTTTAATGGAACTTTCCCATGATTAAAGGAAAAACAGAACTGTTACAAAAGTTTCCATAGGAAGTACTTATCGTTTCCCAAACAGCTCTCATCTTCTTTCTCTTGATTCATACTTTAGATTGAAGCTGTCTAAACTCTGAGTCCCAAAATGGTATTTAAGCACTGTGAAAAAAAGGGAATAATAAAATAATGCTTGGTGGACTATATATAACACTATGTGACTTATGGGCTAATACCTGTCCTGTTATTATTTCTCTGCTGCTGTTAAGCAGACGACCTCAGGACAGCAGGGAATTCACTAAAATAATCCTTTCCTCTCCAAGAGTTAAAACCCCACTTCTCGAACATACGAACCAGAAACGAAATGAACTTTTGCAGCCTTCTCTTTGCCATAAAAGGACTCCTCTCTCTGCAGCCACCAGAGTCCATTAGCTGGGAAAGCAGGCAGGTGTAAAAGAAGTTCATGTTTAACCTCACTGGGTTTGAAAGCCAGCACTGAAGTTTATCAGCTCACAAGCCCGTGAAGGGAGGAAAGGCAGAGAATGGGATTTAGTCAAAGACTTACTCAGAGTTAACACAGGCCACTGGCGCTAATAAACAAACATTGCCAGACATCAAAAGGAAGTAAGTAAATCTGGGAAGGTTTAGTCCAAACAATGGAAGGGCAAGCTAAGCCTGTTGCAGGGTGGGCAGTGGAGTGGGTGACTTAGAGATGTTAACCCTTGCCTGGCCCAGAGAGGCATCACAAAGAGAGGATTGAACCCCAGCTGTGTTCTAGAGAAGCAAGAAATTTTTACCCTCAAGGTCAGAAAAACCCTCTATTCTAAATCTCAAATTTCTTTGGTTCTCCACCTTAAATTAATACTGTCATGTAAGCCTGGGAGTCAGCACAGTGCAAAGATTAATGAACCAAATTGGATTTCAAGAGCTGAAATCTGTCAATTTTCACACAGTGCCCAGGCAATCAGTGGGTGATGGCCTTACAGCAGAGGCCATGGCTGCTTGGCACACCAGAGCATGGAGTTTTCTGTATTTGGGAGACAATCTCCACTGCAACTGAGCAGTGTGACTGCAGCACATGCAGCTTGGTGATGGGAAAGCTGTGAAGATGTAGCAGCATTGCCTTTTGCAACAATGTCCCTGAGGTGTCCCACAGCTTTTTGAGGAGCACACAATTCCCACATCTTCCTAGTTTAAAGGGCATCTCTTCACCTTAGGTCTCTGCCCTAGGTAGGGTTGATTGACTACAACCAAATTGTGTACTTAACACACACAGTTCAGCAGAGGGGAAAAAGTGTCATTCACTCGTCTAAGGCTTCCCAATCTGTGTAATTCCCTTTGTCTTTTTTCTTCTTCCAATTTGAAATACCAGTTTTGCTCTGCCCATAACACAGTGCCCTGTGAGCACAGATCCAACAGTCACTCCATGGAGGACATGTGTACACTTCTGCTCTGAAGAAGACTCTTCTGAAGGGAAAGGCTTTGAGGATGCAGCCAGAAGCTGGAGGAAAGGAAACCTCTTCAGGTGACAGGTCTCAGTGTTTTGTGAGTCACAGAACCATGGGTGGCCATCCATGCTCAGAAGGCTCATCTGAACCAGCACAGTTCAAGATGGGCTCCACCAGGCTCAGCCAAGGGTTTCCTTCCAAGCCCAAGGTGCAGAGGCTGCCACCTTACACTGGATGTCCTAAGACTGACCTTCCTTCTGCAGAGCCAAACCTCCTCCTGAGCACTTGGGAAAGCAGGGTCATGCTGGTCATGCTTCCTCTCACTGAGGCACAATCTCGTTTTTTGGAAGCTGAGGTGGAACCAGAGGCACTGGGGTGAGTAGAGCATTGCTTGCAAAGGTCAGAGCCCACTGCAGATCTCTCATAGGCTCCTGCTGTGCATCTCCCAAAGGTTTTTGTGCCACCTTGCTCCTGAAAGGAGGAACCATATGGTGACAACTGTAAGGAATGGAAAGTTGCCCCTCAGCTCTGTACTTCAAGTGGGAAGACAAAGAGATGAACAAGAGGCATTACATCGCTTCTTTCCCTTTTGCCCAGGAAGAGTAAAGAAAAAGGAAAATCCACAGCTCCTTCCTATCAGCTGGATGCCTTTGATGCATTTTCACCCTCCTCAAGAATGTTCCTCTGGTTGGAAGCACAGGCACTGCCTCCAACAGGCTGCCTGCAACTTATCCCCCAGGAAGGGACAAGTGTGTGAAAGGGGGGAGACCAGAGAAGAGAGACTAAAGGATGCAGAGAGCACAGAGACCCCAAGCAGGACACAGAGGTGTGATCAGGTAGGTTTTGCTGACCACCATGGTACAGGATCTGCAGGGCTGAGGGCTCCTCTCATGTTGCTCCCTCTGCCATTTCACAGCGAGGACAGCCAAGCCAGAAGTGTCTTGCTCCAAAGGCAGGTGATACATTTGAAAAGAATAACATCAAAAAAGGGGCCCCATAGAAACCACAGTCAACATAGAGGTTTAAATAACATCATGCATAATACATTGCAAACTTCCACCTCCAAGAGAGGGAGAGATGGCTGAAAAGGAATGTAAACTGAGCCAAAAAGAAAGCAAGGCTTTTTCCAAAAGGCAAAGGCTAGCAAATCTGTAAGGGCTTGCAATCTGCTGTTGCACAGGTTGTTTGAAGGCTGGGGTGAAAAATAGCAAGCCAAAAAGGCCCCAGAGCCTGAGGATTATTAACTTTTTTTCTCTTTGGTTTTTTCTTTCTGTTATTTCTGCTTAGTCAAGGCGCGTTTTGGCACCTCCCGAACTCGCATCTGTCGCAGGCACAGACCACCCAACACAGAGCAACCAGCCAGTGCTGAGCCACAGCTCCAGGTGGCTCCAGCCTCGCTTCCTTCCCACCCTCCCTGCCTCCCAGCTCCCCTTCCATCAGCCAGGATGCCTTGTCAGGTGCCGTGTCACCTCAGATCTCTTTCAGATCACGGCGTGCCGCCTTCCTTTGTCAGGCAAGGTAACGCAATGACAGGATGATGTGCAACGGGTCCATGTTTCTTTTATTAGGATCGTGTACCTGCTGTCACTTTGGATAAGGACTATCTATTTCAAGTGGTTTCCTGCAAAGTCAACAGGGCTGAGTTTCTCTGAGAGGTCATAAGAATTATCTGGAACTTCCAAGTGCATCTACTCAGACCTCCATCCTCTATCACAGCATGGCCAGCTTTGTTACTTCAGGATCCCATCAGGTACATAAGCCCTAAAGCAGCCACCAGAAGCCCAAAGAAGATAAGCATATATTTAACTTTGAGCTAAAGGATTCCTCTAGATGTCAGTTTTATTACCCCTGTGCTTAAAGCTAGGCACATGTCTTTTGTGGATCCTAGCAGCATCAATAATTTACATTGTGGAAGCAGCTAGAGGCCCCATTTATGTTCAGATTGTTGTACAAACAAAACAATTGACAGTCTCTGCCCTAAAAATCTTTCAGACTGGAAAGTGAATCTGCAATTCCCTTTGTAGCTTGCTCTTCCCAGATTTATTTTTCCTCTCATATTTAATCCAACTTAAACACTTCCGTGCAGCAACATCAGCATGTTATTTTTAAATTCAGCTTTTACTGACTGATGAGAAGAAGTGACCCTCATCTTCATTGTTGGAAAGAGCAGAGGCAGCTGGGCTCAAATGCTGAAAGATTTACTGTAGAGCAACCGGTAATGTGGAGGCACAAACTGAGATATGAGCCATGAATTAAGATGCTTCTGAAATACTTTTGTGAGCTTTCAGCACTACCACAGGCTTCTTGTCAGATCAGCTGTTTCCAGTCAAGACAATAGAAATGCACCCTTCAGATTAGTTTTTCCCCAAGAATTTGGGCTTAAACCACACAGGATGCTTTTCTGACAGTTTTTGGCTATATAGGAATTGGTATCAGCCTTCTATCAATGTGGAACAGATGCAAAAGCAACGTAACAACCAGAACAAAGCAGCTGGGTCTCCATTTTCCCACTGATGTGGTCTTGTGATGTTCTACTTGCTGTCTCTCTTTGCAGTTCTACTCCCATACAGAGCAGGGTCCTGGGGACAGAGCACCTCTGATGATCAGGGGTCTTGCTGCAGTCTGAGTGTTTATGTGTGTAATTGTCATGAGGGGTCCTTGTTCACTTCTCTTCCCGTCAGGGAAGCACCACTCCTCTGCAAAAATACTGATTCTCATTTTCCACAACTTCCGTGGTCTCAGCTCCGGACTGTCACTTGTCCAATTCTATAACATGAAGCCCTAAACTGCATCCTGTGGCCCCATCACTGCTGAGGAAAGTGGAAAATTGAATGTCTGGGTAGTTTTTATTTAGTTTTTGAAGTACACCCCACACTATTTGCAGTACAGTAAAGCGGATTCCTTTAGCGTGATGTTGCCCCACTGACTCATAGTCAATTTATCATCCTCTAAAATCCCCCAATCCTATTTCATGATAGGAAAATACTGGTTAGAAAACACCAAGTTTCCTCTTTTTCAGGAGATTGACAGAACTATTTAAGGGTTTTTACAGTAGCTGTTGTTTTTATCACATCCTTAGTGTGCACAAAGTTGACCACATTCAATATTCTTGTTAATTAAATCTCTGTAGCTGTAATACAATGAGACCTGAAAGCAAGCCAAGATAAAATAATAAATAAACATTTTTATTAGATTTCAAGTTTTCTGTGGAAAAGGACTGGAGTACCCACACCTTTGTTATCAGTTCCCAGTCATTCCCCTGTGTTAAATCCAGTGCTCTCCCATGGAGACACTGGTTCCATCTCCAAAGGTAACATCCCACTCAGTACAAGGAGATGAAAGGAAGCCCTTGTTGTTATTATATATAAGCACTTCAGTAGCATCCAGAGGCTCCAGTCAGGGCCTTCAAAAGCAAGACACAGCTCACCTGTAACATCTCTGCCGAGCCTCAAAGGGTCAGGTTTAGCCTCCAAAGGTCCCTGCTGAAGAGCAGCAGAAAAATCAACACCAGTCCTAGCCTGGATGCCTGAGAGAACAGCTGAGATTTCCTCTGATATAGGCAATATTTGTTTTATAAAGTCCCAAATTAAAGACATGAAACACTTTCTTTAGGGAAAGGAGGGGAACAAAACCCACATTCCCTATCACACTACCTTCTACCCCTCAAACCTGCCACCCACTCCATACAGTTGCCCTCATTGAATTTTTTTTCAGCCCAAGCAGAAGCTGCATTTGCAGCTTTCTCAGCTTGCCCTCTTCCAGTGACAGCTCCTGGGGCTCTTGAAAAGCCCCATCTGATCCAAGGATCAGAACCACTCTGTGCACATGGCCCACCTGGCATCAAGAGGTACATCTCAGATGGGGACCAGCTGGAGTCCTAGAGATCCCATTTCCAGCTGAGGTGCTCCCTCAGCAGCTGATCCCATCCTCCTGGAGTGACTGGTGTAGCTGTCCCTGTCTCCAGACAAGCTTGGCCAGGAGCTCTCACACACTGTCCTCCTCAGTGATGTTTTGCTCCAAAGTTGGGCTACAAGGGCACTGTGGCCCGTGCACAAACCCTGGCACAGAGCAGGCACCATGGAGCTTCCTCCTTGGTGTCCCCAGGCTCACTGTGTGCTTTTCCTGTTCCTCCATGAAGCCACCATCATGAACCCTTTGCTCTTGTGCTCTTCCATCCTTTTGGGACTTCTGAAAATCAGCTGCTATTTTAATTTAGACCTCAGTCCAGTAGGCCAGAAATAAGCAATACTTCTACTTCCATAAAAGACCTTTCCTCAGTTATAAGGGTGGTAATAATAATAATAATAAAAATAATAATAATACAAAACCAAAACCTAAACCTAAACCAAAATAGCCCCCCAAAACCCAACAAAAATTCCAAAACAAAAATCCACATTCATTGCTGATTCTGCAGCAAGGATTTGAAGCCCATTTCCTTAGTTCCCACAGATATTTGACAGTTCTGATTTAGACTTTTGGTCCATTTCACCCTGTTGGCATATATTAAATGGTGAGATCTGACTAGTTTTTAGGTCTTTTATTATAGCAAGGATGGTTCAAGTGGAGGTGTAAGAAGCTGATCCTGTGGAATTTGTCTGTGGGGCAGAGGAAGCAAGCTGTACAAAAAAGATTTCTTTCTCCTTTATATTTTCTATGGGAATGTATTTAAGAGAAAATATTAGAAATCATATTATATTCAGGAGAAAATCCTTCCTTTATTATCTCTTTTTTGGGATGAACAGCCCTCTGACAGATCTGTTTCAAGCAGATCATTGAGGTGCTACACTGAAATGATTTGATTTCTACCTTCCTGAGATCAGCTCTCTAAGAAGAAATCAAACTTATGCCTCTGATTTACTGAAGAGGTGCAAGTGATGGAGAAGATCCAAAGCCAGCCAACAGCTTTAGAAAAACTTCCCTCAAACTGACTGGGGTCTGGATCAGACCCAAAGACAGTTGGTCTGAAGAAAAAGAAAGGAAGAGCAGAATGTGAGTATTCCCTAAGTGTCAGAGACATAAGCAAGGCTGCATGTCGTGGAAATGAGGAAAGGCTGGCTGATAGAGATAGTGCAGCCGTTTCCTTACAAGCTTTTCTTTGTTCCTATGACTTAGGACAAGCCAATTTCTGACAGATTAGCCAGGGACCCATTTTCCTTTCAGGAGAAGCCGTGGTGAGCATCAGTAAAGGCTGAGTATAGCACAGTGCAGGGCAACTGTGCTGCTGGAGGTAAGAGCTTGAGCAGGAGCCCGAGGCAGGCGCTCAGAACAGGGGCAGGCACTCGGGCAGCGCTGCCAGACACGCAGCTGTATTTGCAGAACACAGGCACCTGCAGTACCAGACAAGGGGCACAACGAAATTTCTCTCACCCAAATGCTGATCAAAGAGCACTGAGATATTCCAGGCCCAGGTAATGATAATCCAGCAACGTGTTACCACTGTTGGTACAGCAGCACTAACCCCGGAACAATCCAAAGGCGACAACTTGCAATAGGACATTGGGAAGTGACCCAAACTTGCACTAAAGGAGGGTCAGGCTGGATATTAGGAGAAAATTCTTTACTGAAGGAGTGGTCAGGCACTGGAGCAGGCTCCCCAGGGAAGTGGTGGAGTTACCATCCCTGGGTAGCCATGGAACAACAAGATGTGGTTTACTGGGCATGGTGGTATTCTGCCAGAGGTTGGACTTGATGATCTTGGGGGTCTTCTCCAACCTTAATAATACTATGGCTTTATGATTACTGCTGATAATCATAAAGACCACCAGGTACAGATCCCTAAAATTCCCATAACTCTTTTAGAAGCAGGAATACAAAGTTATGATAAAATTCAAGGGGTTTTGTAATTTCAGGCTACCTACATACATCTTTGCCATTGATATCCCCTACAGAAACCCAAGACATTCCTCATCCTTGGTGGTGGCTGCATGTGTAGAAGGAAAGAATGAACCAATTACTGTTTATAAAATGTTTATGATTCCTAAAAGACTGTAACTCCCTCTATAAACATACCACATGACTTAAGTTTTTCTGTTGGACTCCAATGATGGATGAATTTTCAGGCCAGAAATGCCATTTTGATTCAGCTAGGTCAAAACTGGGCACAAGAGAGGCCAGAGAATTTCCTGCAGCAGGTCTCATAATCAGATTAAAACCTGTGGTTACATCTTAAAATCATAGAATTCTTTAGGGTGGAAAAGACCTCTAAGATCACTGAGTACAATCATTAACTCAGCACTGCCAAGTCCACCACTAAACCATGTCCCTAAAATGCAACATCTACATGTCTTTTTCATTCTCTCTAGGGATTGTGACTCCATCAGTTCTCTGGGCAGTCTGTTCTAATGCCTGAACAACCTTTCAGTGAATAAATTGATAAATTATTCCTAATATCTGATTTAAAACTCCTCTGGTACAATATGAGGTCACTTTCTCTTGTCCTATTGCTTGTTACTTGGGAGAAGAGACCACCCCCACCTGGCTACAGCCTCCTTTCAGGAGTTGTACAGAGTGGTAAGTTCCCCCTGAGCCTCCTTTCGTCCAGGCTCAACACCCCCAGGTCCCTCAGCTGCTCCTCATCAGATTTGTGCTCCAGCCCCTTCCCCAGCTCCATTGCCCTTCTCTGGACACATTCCAGCCCCTCAATGTCTTTCTTGTAATGAGGGGCCCAAAACTGGACACAGGATTTGAGATGTGGCATAACCAGATGGGGACAATCCCTGCCCTGGCCCTGCTGGCCACACTGGTTTTGATGCAGACCAGGAGCCATTGGCCTCCTTGGCCCCCTGGGCACACCCTGGCTCAAGTTCAGCCACTGCTGATCAGAGGTCCTTTTCCTCTGGGCAGTTTTCCAGCCACTCTGCCCTCACCCTGTACCACTGCAGGGAGTTGTTGTGACCCAGGTGCAGGACCTGGCACTTGGCCTCGTTGAACCTCACACAGTTGGACTCAGCCCATCAACCCAGCCTGTCCAGATCCCTCTGCAGAGTCTTCCCACCCTTTGGCTCATCAACAGTCCCACCCAGATCAATGCTGTCCACAAACTTACTGGGTGCCCTCGATCCCCTCATCAATATCACTGATAAAGGCAATAAGCAGAACTGGCTCCAGTACTCAGCCCTGGGGAACACCACTGGGGACTGGCTGCCAGTGAATTTAACTAAATTTACTTGTGGCAACAGAGGTAGCAAACAAAAAAGGAGTGTTTCTTTTTTTCCCAGAGGAAGAAGAGGTGATACCTGAAAGAGCTTTAGCACCAATCTCTCAGTGATTTTAATCATGAAAAACATTTGAAGAGCCCTATACTAAGTTTTCATTTAGGGAACATAGATCTGTTCTGACTGTCATATCTGTTACTGTTTAGAGTAGAAGGTTTTTATCCTTCTTCTTCTTCTTCCCTGGCCCAAGAACCACAAAATGGCTTTTCCTGGAATGGCTCAATTGCATGTAACTATAAATTAAAGATGAGCTATCTCTATACTGAAGCCCTGTTCAAGACCCACATCAAAACATGTCTGTCCCACATTTACAAAATGCATATTTGCTTCATGCTAAGAAAACTGACATTTGCAAGTGGCTGTGTGCTTTGTGCTTCACTGAAAAAACAAGTTTTAGCTGTGGTTTGTGAAAGGTGGGCTTCTCTCACCAGAGGCACATACTTTCCCAGGAAAGGAAGCATTGGTCTCATTAAGATCCAGTTGAGGATGAATTGCCCTCTAAGAGGAATGTTTTGCAATTTCAGTATCTAAATAATGGAGAAAAACACAGAACACTAAAAATAATAAGACCTGCCATTCATACACAAGTTTAACCTGGAAGGCTGAAGCATGGCAGGTAGGAAAAAATTAAAAGCATTTCAAAGTGCCAGGCAAAACTCTAAATGTATCTTCCCACAGTGACATCTGCCTACTCCTTACCATAATGGAAAGTGTGTCTCAATCATATCAATATTTTCCCCAAGTCCTCTATGCATAAATATCAAAAGTTATAGGAAAAAAAGTAATGCAAATAAACGTACTGAAAATTAAATTCAGAAGTCTTAAAATCAATGGCAGTTTTGCCACTGGTTTCAGCAGGGCCAGATTTCACATACAGATAATGAAGCAGATCACCAATATCCATGTCAGACTCCATGAATGGAAGCTCCTTTTGGCAAAGGGAGCTTGGCTTTTATCTTTCTAAAGTCCTAATTCAATGCAGTACTTAAAGCCTTTGAGAGAGAGACATTATTCAGTGTTACACTAAGTAAACACTTACCCAACTGCAACCTAAGTTTGTATCCTCAGGGAAAACACACAAGTGAAAAGGAAGGGACATATCCTCACTGGGAGGATGGTAAGACTGAGTTCCCCCTAACTCTTGCTCTCAAATGCATGTTGCTTTCTGGTATTTGAGTGGTGAAGAGGACATTTTCCCAGTTTGGAGTAAAGTGGCATTTCTGCATCCTAGATAAGAAGGAAGAAAGGCTAAAGGAGGAAATGTCTCCAGGCTCTCTGCTGAGCATCACATTTCTGTCAGTGGTGGCACCTCAAAGCTCAGTAGCAGTGCTCATGCTTTGGGAATCTCAAAGACCAGGAAAATCCTCTGAACCCCAAGGCTTCCAAAGTACCACCAGAGGCCAGATGAGGTTCAAACTGGCATCATCCAGTCTTGCCCATTCTTCCCATGCTGAAGCAGCCATCAGCTATTCAGTCTCTGAGGATACCTGAATTTAATCTCCATGACAGACTTAAAACCTGATCTCCACATAATCCCCATCCACCAGAAGGAAAAAAAAAAGTCCATAAAAACACACTTCTAGTTGAAAGCACCTTCCTGCATAAGATAGCACATACTTTACCTTTTGAGGTCAGGTGGTTTAGAAAGGGTTAACCCAACAAGCGGGCAAGCTGTTCTTTTTCAGTGTTTCCAGTTTTAGAAAGTCCCAGTCAGTTCTCTGGATAGAGCACATTTTTAAAGAAAATGGGCCAGAAAGTCCTCTACAGATGAGTCACACTGACAATAGCAGACTAGAACAACGGAGTTGTTGTCCTATCAGGGCTAAGCCAAAAATAGTTGTTTTTATAAGCCTTTTACCTGATTCTCATTTCTCATTTGCACTGAGGTCCAGTGGGGATGGCAGAACCAGTTTAACACTAAACTCTTTCAAGATGTGTAGCACAAGTGTATTACTGGAAAGAATTGCAGCAAATGAGATTGGTGGCAAATTACTCCAATATTGCCAGAAGAGGTGACTGTGACCTTAGAAGGTGGTAGGCAGGTCATGGTGTCATTCTGGGTTTCTGCCTATCTCAGAAAATCTTTCTTTGTGCATCCTAAGTATTCCTCTTTTCATGTAATACCCCAACACTTGTTTATGAGTGTAAGTGAAAGGTAGACCTACTCTGGTTATTATTACTGACCACAGTAGTCACATTACTCTTGAAATAAAAGTCCATAATGACTGCAAAATCATTCTCAATCATCTTTTTATTTCCAGCATTTAATGCTTATACAGGCCTTTCATAAAGAGCACAATCCAAGCCCCTTGTCTTGGAGAGACATAAGAGTATGCTACAACTAATGTACATAGGACAAAACCATGTTATATCCTTGCAGCCTAGGTATCTTTTTATCACACTCACCTCCAAACTTATCTGTGCTGAGTTGTGTGCCCAACCAAGAGAAAACTCTGTCATATCATGACAGGGCTGTTTGGCCTAAATTCAAAGTGGGCCATGGTTTTAGATGCCTGAATTAAGACATGATAAAAGGAGTAAATTTTCAAAAGTACTAAATATCTGCCCATAAAGAGAGACATAAATAGAGAAATAAATAATTTTAAAAACAATTCTTTTTCAGTTAGAACACTAGGAAAAAAACCAAAACACTAAAGCCTATATTAAGTCTCTGACATGAAAAACCCTTCAGTAAGCCACACAGCACTCAAAGATGTCAGATAAATAGTACAGTAACTGGCTGGCATAGAGAAATCAAAGTCTTCAAAACTGCTGTGGAGAAGATGGCAGAGCTCAGAAGTTGAATATTTCAAGTGGTTACACATATCCCTCCCTGGAAGCTGGCAGCTAACCCTGTGCACATTTTTTAAAAACCATTATGGAAGTTGTCACGTTCTGTGACATGTTGATCAAGGTTCCCCACCAAGCAAGGGGCTTTACTTAACCTCAGACCTGCCTTTGAGTTGTGCACACATCCAAGCACAAACATACAAACACAAGTCAACAGACCCGCAGTGTCATGGAGCCAACGATATTCTTCCAAAGCACCACGCTGGGAGAGGGGGCCAGGAGCTTTTGGCAGTGCTCAGACCTCCCAGCCTGAGAGGAGACGCTCTTGGGTTGCTCAGTGCACATTTTGTCAACTGATTTCAGACCTTGGGAACACGACAAGAGCTTTGTAACTCCCCCTGTAAGGATCCCCTTCACCCGCCTTGGTGAGCAGAATGAAAGGATGGGGGGTGAGAGGATGCAAGGCAAGGACAGAGGGCATTTATCTCTCAGCCCCTCAATCCATCACAGAGAGTTCATTTTCAGCACTTTAGGGCTACTCATTTATTCACATGGTTCTTCACTTTAACGTGCTGCAAACATGTTGCAAACACTTAGCAACTCCACTAACCAGAGCAGTTCAGCTATAGCACCTCAGTCAGGTTTCACTCCCCTCAGGCCTAGTTTTGTTAAAAAGCAAAAGATACAAAAGACTGAATGAACACAGAAGTACATTCAACAAACACTCAGGACAGAGAAAGGACCATCCTACACACTAAGCTCTCTGAGATACCAAAATAATCCCTCTGCCTCCTTTGTTTAGACCATGCCTCTTATGCTCGTGGGACTCTGCTTTAACAGGACACAAAGATACACCTATGTGGTACAAGCAGGCAGGACCAAGGTTCACCTTCTGCTTTTCAAGCCAGGCACATTTCTAAGCTTAGTGCCTCAGCCAAAGACATGCTAACTCCTCTGGAGATAACCTATCACAGTGGGGTAGACAAGCAGAGTGCTGGTGATCTCTTGGCTTGACCAACCAGGCTACTTCCTATGGTGAGACAACTGTGTAAGCTGAAAGAAGTTTTAATTCCTATTTATCTGACACTTGCAAGATTGCATCTGGAGCATTGTGTTCAATTTTGGGCTCCTCAGTACAAGCAATGCATGGACATATTGGGCAAAAATTCGTTTCATCTATAATTCATCTGTGCTGGATTCCAGGACTGCTGGTTTATGCAGGATGAGCTTTCCAGCATTGAATCAATCAATTTCAGCTGGAATTTTAAGGGTAGAAAAATAGTAATTTTTTTCAACAACAAGTATGACCAGTTTGACTACTGTGGATGCCTTTTATTATTTCTAATAATAAAACAGACACTAGTACAGATGTGTACAGACACAGCATAGACACCATTATGTGACAAGCAAGACACTGCATATCAAGTTGCATACCATTTGTGTTTTATATTCCCATATTTTTGAGCTCTCTTTCTGTCTGTGCCTTCTTCCTCTTCTCACAAATAGGAAGATACAGCACACTTTCTAATTGTATCATCAGCAATCTATGAACCTTCTTTGGTTTGTCTGTAAACCAGAACAAAACTCCTTCCCAATCATTTAACATTTCTTTCATAGTATTTTATGTCTACTATCTGAATTCCAAGGGTTTCTTCCCTTCCCTGCCATACGAGAGCAATAATAGAAACTCAGGAAAGAGGATTTTCAAGAGAGACACTATCTGAAAGCAGTTTAATAGAAACTGCAAAATTCACATCTGTTCTACCTCACCACTGAGGCTCATGTATTCCAAAACCTTCATCTTGTCCACACATGTAAATAAGACAAGTTGGTTCTATCCCTTGGCACTGGAGCCAGCTGCCCAGCAGCTCATATCCAGACAGCCAAGCCCTTTCACATCCCCAGAACAAGATGCCTGCTGCCTAATTACTCCTGGTGATGGCCTCTGGCCAGTGTGCATCCACAGATGGTGCTCAGGCACTGTCTCCAGCTGGGGCTGGAGCCCAGCTCACAGCTTACAGAATGGACAGGTATACACCACTGCTCAAGGTTATGCCTTGTCCCTGTTTAACCTGCTGGGATAAACCTGGCCACAACCTCCTACAGCTCTTGCGTTTGCAGACTTTTCCTCTCCCTCTTGGTCATCACAGAACAGCATCTGTTAAGACAAAGCTCAACTGCACTTCAAGAATTTTGTCAGCAAGGGCTGGAAAACAGCTGGTCAGTACATAAATGTCTCAAATACATTGTTATTATTTATCATACCTGGCTGTTTAAGGCGTCTTTTAAGAGCTAAGGTGACTTGTATTTTTCAGAAAGCAGACTGGTAGTCACATGGGGAGGAATAGGGGGTAAAACCTGAAGTATCTGTCAAGTTCTAGAAATAAAATACTAGACAAGAGGTGACAGATCAAATACTGCATGTCTGTCACTTACAATCTAGTCTCTAAAGCTCCAAAAGACACAGTTCTTATTTTAAGGTCATGTTTCCACACCCTTCTACAGTGTCTTTGCACAATTTGATTGAGACACATGCCTGAGGGGCCACCTTGTATGCACTGGCCCTGCCTGCCATTTATCATCGTGCTGGAAGTGCTCATGAATTACTCTCCACATATCCTGGTTTATTTAGAGATAATTTGAGTTGCCACATGTGTGAACAGGGCCTTTCATTGAAAACCTGCAAGCAGCCAGACAGAGGGAGGGAGGGCTTGTGGGAGGGCACGACAAAGTGCTTCAAGCAAATGACACCCCAAACTGTTCCACCTCTGCAAAGCCAGCAGGTAGCCCACAGCATGGGGGAAACACCAGTGCAAACAGCTGCCACTTCCAAAACCAGGCATTCTGCATGTTTATTTAGACTCAGCTGACTATTAACATGCACACACATAACACTGGCCATGGGTGTTGCAATGACATGTTTCAATGTTCTAATGGAATCTTGTTTTCCATTGGCCCTTTCCAGACAGACCAGAAACAGGTAACTCTAGTGAGGAGGGGAAAAAAAAAAAAGAAAAAAAGAAAATGTAACAAGAAAAATTAGGAAAAAAAGAACACTTTCCTTCTGAGCATCTTGAAATAACTTGGAGTTAGTATTAACAGAGCCTGGGTGGATGCTGGGTTTCCACTCTCCTAAAGGGAAGACATACAGCTACCTGTTCTGTGAATATTAATAATAGTGCTAAGCAATGTCATGTCAATTGCCTTACAATTACAATTATAATTACAATTACACCTTAAAATTTGACTCCATAGGTGTGGAAGAAGGACACCTGTGTGCAGCTGAATGTTAACAAATCCCTGCCTAAGAGGACAGTCCCATTCAGAGGCCTCACAGGAACCTCCCTGGTCTTTCTACAACTTCATATTCAGCCCTTGCTATCCTCCTCTTGCTCTTCTCAGAGGCCAGACTGTGAGACACCAACAACTGATATATGAAGGACTTGGTCACTAGTTGAGCTGGAGCAGAAAACCCCATCCTTTGGCTGTGGAGAGAAGGTATTTCCTATTTGATGTGGTGATTATTAAAATGTAAAACTCAGGTTCCAATGCAACTACTATGAATCATTGGATAACTTCTAATATTTCAAAACTGGAAAGTCTAAGCTAAAGATGTGTATCTTATTTTGGAACCTGAAAGAAGAGTACAAGTCTGAGAGTGTATATTGCTGTGTATCTGAGGTAATCACACCAAATAACTGCATTGACTAAACAATGTATATAGTTATATATATAATTATTGATATCAACCTAAGTCCAAAACTAGGACACTTATTGCTCTGGTCTCTGCAAATTTTACACATACCTTTCACCTAAATCCAGCTACATCTCAGGAGGTGACAACTCCATCTAAGGAGCCCATCATCATGGTACCAGTCAGCTGCATGCAATGTCGTGACCGTTCCTTGAAGCCAAGCTCACTCCTTGAGTGAGCTGTTGAGATTTGGCCAGCAAGAATGAAGTTTATCATGAGGTTCAGCAGAGATAAATGTCAAGTCCTGAACCTGTGATGGAATAATCCCAAGCAGGAGCACCAGTTGGGCCCTGGCTGGCTGGACAGCTGCTCTGCTGAAAAGGCACAGGGTGTCTTGGCAGACAGCAAGATGAACATGAGCCAGCCAAGGATCCTGGCAGCAACGACAGCCAACAGCATCCTGGGCTGAATTAGTGAGACTGTTGCTGGTAGATGAAGAGATGTGATTTTTCTACTCTGCTCAACACCTGTTAGGCCACACCTGGAACACACTGTCCAGTTTCTCTCTTCCCAGTTCAAGAGACACTGAAAGCCTGGAGATGGTCCAGAGGAGACCAGGAAGATTAGGGGAGTGGAGAACTTTACAACTGAATGAATTGTGCTTGCTCAGACTGGAGCAAGGAATGCTTAGCAGGGGGAAATCAAATCACTGCCTTCCAATACCTAAAAAGTAGTTCTTTCTGGAGGAGACACATCTCCTCACAAGGATGCACTATGATAGAGGAGGAAGCAATGGGCACAGGTGGCTTCTACGGAAGTTCCACCTGAGTATCAAAAAAATTCTTTTCTATGAGAGCAACCAAACATTAGGATCAGTTGCATGAAGAGAATGGAATCTTTCTCACTAGAAATAATAGAAATGTGAATTGATTGGACCTCAACTAACCTAATCTAAGGCCCTGTTTTAAATGGAAAATTAGATCAGATGGTGTCAGGATGTCCCTTCTGAACTAGTCTTGTCTCTGTTTCTGTGATTCCTTCCTGTATCTTCTCAACAGATACTTTGCTACGCCTTTATGTCAGGGGAAAAACTGTCCTGATCTTTTCAATTTGGAGCAGAAAGCAGTAAGGATCCAACAGCAATTTCTTTCCCTGAATGTCCAACATACAAAGATCTTTAAGATCTCTCACTAACTCAGACAGCAGCTCCAGTTCTCACATACCCAGACTTTTAATGCCCTGGATTGCACCCTAACCTGGACACCTGGCAGACACTCTCTCTGCCAGGTGTCTGCCCAGTCTAACCCTGCCCAGAGGGGCTGTGAGTCTCGTGCTTCTTGCTGGCCATGCCTCCCCAACTACGGTTTTGTTTCATGCTCCACGTCATGCCAGCCTGGAGCATGAGCCCTGCCCTTCACCTCATGGGCATGGTCAGGCATGCATGGCCCAGCTCCTGACGGGGAGCAGCAACCTCTCATGAAGGAGAGGGAAAAAGGCAACTGCTACCAGTAAAGGCTGCCTGCAACCACAGGTCTCAGCCTACCAGAAACACCAGTCATGGCTTGAGCCATGAGCCGAGAGATGGATACCCTACTCCAGGGCCAGCAACCAAAGGGTTAACTGTGGCAGCAATAACAAGGAGAATGATTGAGCTAATTTTTGGCTAGGCACCTTTAAACTCACCATCCCCCCCACTGCCTCCCTGCTAGGATCCATACCGAGATGGACATGATAAGGAGGATGGGTTTATCAGCCACGCCAGCATTTTCTTGTCCTGCATGTGGCAGGCAGGCAAGGCAGCAGGTAGGCTGGCAGTGAGCTGGAGCACTGCCAGGGACATGTGGCTGGGCAGGTGCTGGGGCCACCAAGAGCTGTCACACACCTCTGGCATGGCTTCCACCAGTGTGAAATTGTCTCCATCACGGAGGCCACACCTGAAATACCTCTCAAAATAGCTTCTGATAAGCAGTGATTCCTACCCCGAGGAGTTGGAGGCATGTCTAACCCCAGACTCCTCCCTTTCCTGGCCCCAGTCACCAGCTTGCTGTAAATGAGGGCGATACAGACACCTCCGTTGCTATTGAGTACAATGAGATGTCTGAGACAATGGGAACCTCCTCGGTGCAGCACTCTTTGAGCTCCTTGGGAGGATGCCCAGCTGTGTTTTACTTGGCCCATCCACAGGCTTCCAGGAGACCCCGCGTCACTGCTCCCTGTCCCAGCAACACGCCAGGGCAGCCACACAAGCTGGGGAGGAAAGCAGGAACATTAGCAGCAGGGCAGGCAGCAGCCAAGCAGCCACCATGGAGCCATCTGGAAATTAGAAAATAGGCAGAGTAGGTACCTATTTTTATGAAAATGATCTGCAATTAGATATTAACTGATTCAGACCATGCACAGGAAGACAACACAGGCTTGAAAACAGGTATGAAGCACAACTTCACAAAGGCAGGAAACTGATGAATACTCATATTTATATCAGTTTCCCACATAACAATATCCAGAAATTCACTGTCTGTCCATCCTCCCTCTGCTGAATACATTGGCTGGAAGGAACCAAACATGTCAGAGAACCAAAAGATGGTAAGATTTCAATGCATTTTGTGAAAACAGCTGAGCAGAGGTGAGAAATCCCGAAGTCATCAGCCTGGCTTGGGGTGAGTTCAGCACTATCAGAGATCAGAGGCTTTGTATAGGAACCAGCTGTGGTCCCAGGCCTATGAAGGGAAGGCACAGGTAATCTCTGGGTATGGGCAATGGTGATGGGAAGGTGTCTGGCCAGGTGCCTCTGCAGGCATTGACTCAAGTGGAAGATGGGACATGGGCCTCCCATGTCAAAGAGAAAGTTGTCAGTGCTGGTCTCTGCAAGCTCTTGTGCCTTGGTATAACATGGGAAAACACACTTGGTGTTCAGGCAGGACTCACACAAGTGGCCAGCACAGAGCTGGCCATGAGCAGCAGGGATGTCCTTGGGTAGCCTGAGGAGGGGGCAGCCCCAGCTCCTGCCTCCTCTCTTCCCTGAGCAAAAGCAACTGTAGCTGTTGAACCACCTCTGTTTGCAGTAGAAGCATTTCGAAATAAATTACTATGGATCTGGGGGTTCTCCTAAAACACTGAGCAGATAGTGATTTGGGAATGGCTTAATGTCCTTGGGTGTGGACACCTGCAATTCAGCTCTGTGGTACATCCAGGCACTTTAGAGTCTTCATTCCTTATTTTCCAGAGCTCTTCTGAGTGAGCATTCACCACCTGCTAACAGGTTATGCTTGATTTTTATTAAAATCCCATCTTGATATACACAAATCACACAAAAGAGGACGTCACCCTAGAAGCACCAAGAGTGGATAGACAGGTGTGACAGTGAGCATGACAAATAATGCAGTCCTGGCTGTAAAGAAAATGTATTGGGCAATGCAGCCATGTTCGTGTCCCCCAGCTGGGTCAAGGTTCAACCATAGACCCCAAGGCATGAAGGAGATGCAAAATAATGAAGAAAAATGGTGTGCTGGTGTGGGAATGGTAAGAAATGGTGGGAATTTATCTCTTATCCAAGCAAATCTTCCCATGTCCTGTCATAGGAAACTATTTCAAGTATTTCACCTATGATAAAAGGGGGGTACCCTAATTGAGGGTTAAAAATGGGGATTCCTATGGCTGAAAGAAGGAACATGCATCACCAGGAGATGCCAGCTGCACACTGAGAGAAACAACAGTTTCACAAGAGTTGAGACTACTCAGAAGGTGCTGTATTTTAAAGCTTTTCTTGGACCTGGGATGTTTTCTTCTTAACTTAGCAGACCCTGAGGTCCTTATCATCACTGGAAGTTTAGACGACTTGGCAATCTTCCAGAACATTTTCTTTAAAATGAATAAACCTGACAAGCACAATACGAGTTCCTAACTGCCCTGACTTCCAGGAATCAGGGGATGGTTCAAAGAATGCAAGCCTGGAGCCCAATGGAAAAGGAGCATATCTTACAGCAGGGCCTTCCCATCCCCACCCGCATTTTTTCAGTCCATTTTCTACCCCCTGCACTTTCGTTACCAGGCAGTTGGGATGTCTCTGTGCAGCAAGACTCATTCCAACTGGCAGCTCTGGATCAAAGAGCACTGGAAGCATTAATCAGTGTGCCTAATCATTTCCAATCACAAGAAACTTTTCTCTGTGACCTGGCATATAAACACCGAGTCATTTCACTCACTGGTTGACGGACCAGAAACCAAACAATCCTTATCGTGCCTAATTCATCTTACTCCTGCGGGTTATAGATGGATCAGCCTGCAATCCTCCAGCAGCAGTGGCAAACTTTAGGTGCTTTACTTAATCAAACTGATTAGCAACCTGTCTGTAGTGCCTTTTATCTGTTGGTGGCAAAGTAGTTTACAAGCATTAAGGGCACCTAATTTTGCGATAGCAAACCAAGACATGGTGATCATATTTAAAAGCACCTCCAGTGATGTGGGGGAGCTCTTGTTTTAAGGGGGTGGAAAGGTTCAAGGCAGCAAGTTTTGCTGATGCATGAAAACCGCTTTGAAAATTAAATGAGTGCATGGCGGAGTCAGGGAGGGAGCCCAGGAATTTTGATTGCCAGATATCTGTGCTGCCCATAGTACCATATGGTTTGTTGTAAAAGGAAAGGAATAATCAAACTGGACATCTGTGCCTAGAGCCTTATCTCTCTGGGCACCGTCCTCTGAACAGCCACACTCTGAGCACAAACAAAGAGTAATGAGATCTCCTCTACCCTTGGCGGATCCGCAGGGGGACGTGGTGCCTCCTGCACTGGTTCAGGTTAATATGTGTGTGATCACCACCTGTTTGGGAGTTTGCTCCCATGGTAACACTGATTTCTTACTTAATGCCAAGAGCAGAACAACAGCCCTGTCACTGTTGCAAGGAAAGCTGACAAAAAGCTGAGGTTGCTTTAGCTTTGCTCAGCTTTCACTCGGGTGCCCCTGACTTGGGGGAAAAAAAAGCAGAAATAATTATGCTGAAGGTCAGCCTGTTCCAGGGCACTCTGTTCCCGCTTTGAAGGAGAGAGATGTGAGGGGTGGCACAGAAACCTGCTGCTACACCTGACAGGCTCTCATGGATAAGAGCTGGTGATGGAGCCCTGCAGGAGCCATTTGCAAACTTGCATGACCTGCCTTGAACCTTGCCCAAAACTATTCCATTCTTTTCTGCAGTGCATGGTGCCAAGAAGCAATCCAGCTCCCTTTCTGCTCTCTCCTGGACACAGAGCAGTATTTCTTTACCTTGAGAGAAGGTGCCTTCAGGGAGAAGTGTGGGGAGGTGAAGAAGGACGGGAAGAAATGGACGAGCGCATGGAGACTTCCCTCCTACATCGATGCAACCCCATCTGCTGCGCTGGAAAGTTAAATGAAGGATTTCCTGGTGGAGAGCTGGTTTTCAACACCTGCTCAGCCACAAGCTTGCTGCCTGGCCTTGCACAAGTCATTCAAGGATCCACATGTATAATGGTACTGACATATCTGGCTCTTGGAAGGAAGTCCTTGACACCGAGCTGGTCGAATGCAGAGGATTAGGCATCTATGAATAAGTTTGGCATGAGGCAACACATCCAGTGATGGCTGCCAACCAGGGCAAGAGAAGGTGCCAAAAGTCAGGAGCAAATTCCCCCCAAGTCTCTGCTGTTGGAGTTGCACATCTCTGCGGGAGCCTGCTGGTGGGAGGGCAGCAAGGGGCTGGTTCACCCTCTGTTGATCCAGCACCTGCAGTGGCTTAGCACATTATCACTCCTTGCTCCCATCTCCCTGCCCCAGGTTTCTGCAGCCATTCAGACCCCAAACTGTGCTTTATCCCTTTGATTCCCAATCCCAATCTGCTGCAGAGGTTAATAAACACGACCGGACAAGCAGGGGACAGGCAGGACAGACAGGAAGCAGTAGAATTTCCACGAGCTTCAGGGAGCAATGCCAGGGCTGGTCCCTGGGTAACACTTCTCTTTTTGCAGATGGCTGGGGACAGGGATTTTGTACCTCTGCTTGTCACCTGGTGGTCAGGCACCAGGAAAAGGGAAGCTTTGGATATGGAGTTGTCCACAAACTCCAGGCAGCTCTCAAGAAGCCAAACAGAGCCATATCTCCCTCCAATTATGAGCAGAGAGTGCTGTTTCTTTGTTGACCTGGCTGAGACAGTGTTAAATTTTGGTAGTAACTCCTACCCTGGAGCTACAAGGCCCCAGGCAGGCGAGAGAGCCACTTCAAGGGTGTCACTGCTATGCTTGCCTGAAGCTGGGCAGTCCCAGCAGCATCACTCCAAACACTGGGGAGCTGTATCAGCATCCCTCGTCTCTTGGGTTTGCTACCTTTGCTGTAGCTGCTCAGCCAGCCTGTTTCCTATCACCAAAATGAGGGTAAGGACAGAAGACACAGGTGATGCCTCAATCTCACAGTGAGAAAAGCAGACAGACTGAGACTGGAAAATTCCCACATATCGATAATTCAAAAATCATTCTTTTTCATAGATAACCAGCTCATGTTGCACCTTTCCTAGGCACTGGCTGAGGATAACAGTGAGGAAGGTCTCAGGAGATGCAACACCAAGATAACCCTTCCCTACACCTGACAAGCACCAGAAAAAACATCAAGGACTCATGGAAGGAAAAGGCCAAAGCTGGGAGTGCCAAAGTCATCAGACAGTGAACTGTTTTGATAGTGATTAAGAAATGCCACTAAGTTCTCCTGAACTGAACACAAATCACACAGCCTAGATCCATCAAGGTCAATGCAGAAGCACTAATTTCCTAAGGTAAATCAAACATGGTTCTCCAGGAAGAGAGTAGATGTGGAATTGACTTTTCCAAACCCCCATGAAGCTGCTGGCACACTTCCCCTGCAAAGGCAGAGCTGTTGTGGAGAAGAGCAGCTTAGCAAAACCTTGGATAAATCATAGCCAGAGGTCCATCCTCCCACAAGCCAGGAGAGGTGTGGGTGAGCTCAGTGGGCCCTGGCAGTATTGCAGTCGAGCTCCCTGCTGCCAGCTGAAGGTGATGTACCCTCCCTCTGGGCTTTTGTGCTCAGCCTTGGCACTAATGGCAGGCTCCAGAGCTCAGGGACCAGAGCGAGCACCCTCCTGCACAGATGGGCTCTACACAAGAAAAAAGTGCTTGATGCAGCTGCAGTGACTGTGAGATGCACACTGCTGACACCTGAAAGGGAACCAAGGAAAATGCAGAGAGGAGTGCTGAGGGCTCCTTTTTCTTTATCCCCTTCCAATCACTGGAAATTTGTTACTGGCAATACAAAAAATGTTGTAGGATACCCTAAAACACCCAAGTCTGGGCAGACAGTCAGAGCGGGACTGCTGCTGTTCCCTCCTGTCCTGACCTGCTGCATTTGTGAAGTTCACACAATAGCCCTTCCCATTCTGTATTCATTTGCTAATGTGATTTGAAAGTGGGTCAAAATGAAACAATTGCATTTTGCTAAAGCTTAAAATAAAATGAAATTGGAGATAACTAAAACCCAATGTTTGGCCTCTCCTCATCCTCACTTTTGACACTAACTTGTTTATCAGAAACCATTTAACTTGTGGAGTAAGGAAATGTTTTGATTACAAAAAAAAAGCTAAACAAAACTAACAACAACAAAAACACTCCTCCTCCCCCCAAAAATTCCCAGAAACAACAACAAAAAACCCAACATCAAAGGAAAAAAAGGGGAAAAATCACAGCTTTCTCAGTCCTAGGAAATACATCTCATTCATTCAAAACTTAGAATAATATTCAGGGATTAAAGAAGTTTATTCCACAACCCTCACCCATCCTCACTTTTTCTGTAAAAACTCACACTTTTCAGATGGTTTGAAGATACATTATGGATGTGAGGTTTGTAATTGCATCATCACTCTTTCAGTTAAAAACCAAACATGAGATCTTCTTCCATCCATTAGTGAATTAATGTCAAATAGGTGAAAGAGGTTTGCACTTCAATTATTCAGACAGCCAGGTTTGTGTCCAGGGAGGAGGTGCTTTTCCCTCACTATGCTGGACAGCCATTCAAAGGCCCTGGAGCATCACTCTGCCTGGGGAGGCTGGCCAGGCCCCAGCAGGCCAGGGACTGCCAGAGCCCTGCATCCTCCCAGGGACTGCCAGAGCCCTGCATCCTCCCAGGGTCCAGCTAGGGCTGCAGCCAGCAGGATGGGTACACTCAGGAAGGGGAAAGCTTGGTGCTTGTCTGGCAGCTCAGCAGCCCTTCTGAGGAGCACATGGGAATCATCTTCTCAGCAACATCTTCCTGAAAAGGGGATATGTGTTATAGTTTGCTACAAATAGTCCACTGCTATCATCCTCTCAAAGCCCAGAGGGTTTGGACTTGATTTTTACCCACTGCTGCTTTATCCACTCAGATGCCCTCATCTGAAGCCAAGGCAAAGTGGTCACATCTCTGCAGAGCCCAGGGGTGGGAGGCTGGGCTCATGCCAAGCCTTCATGGGAGGCCATCTGCCAGCAAACTGGGGCATTTGGTAAAAGGGTCATGCTGCTCCTTGCCAGTGCAAAGCAGGCCACAGCCCGGGATGGACCAGCCCCAGGACAGTTACCATGTTAGAACTCAGCCCTGAAGATGAGCTCACAGCTGCTTCCCAACATGGCATGGCTGGATGGGACGAGCCAGAGTACAGGGAAAGAACTGGGAAAACATTTGATCAGGCTGAAAACAAATCTCTGTGAACACCTCCATCCTTTCTTACAAAGAGAAATGCTGCAGAAGGTGGGTTTGCTCTTAATAACGAACAAAATCCCCCAGCTCTTTCTTATTAAAGACTTACCACTGATTGCTGTCCCCTGTACTTGTCTCTTTATCCTTTCATTCTTCTGAAGACAGGGAGAGGAGTGCCCAGTGCTGCACTGCTGGGGTTCAGCAAGTGGGTCAGGTTTGGCACAGGACCTCCAGGGACTGCTCAGCTGCAGAGAGCTGATTAAAGTTTCCATATTATTTTCATCTCAGGTGGTGTCAGACGGTTCTTCATTAGGTTCTTTGTTCCAGTAACACACACAGGCAGTGAGAGGGGGGTTCAGCCATCCAAAGCACAGGAGGCCACATCTCAGCCAGATTTCTGGTCTCCCACATAGCTGATGGAGGACAACAGCCATTACCAGAGGGAAACCCAGGTATCTTAGACACTTGTCTTAAGATGAGACGGCTCCAAAGAGTTTTGCACTGATAGTTTATGCTTTGCCCAGTGTTGTGAAGAAGGTGCTGGGGACTACCAGAGCTCTGAGCATAAAGGCAGAAAGATTCAAATAATCTATCCTGGTTTCACTGCACTGCACATCAGTCCCTTTCACTCAAGACCTCTACATAATAAGCCAAATATTTCAGACTAAACGTGCAATGCTAGAGAGACATTGTCCTTTCCTCAAAAATCTGGAAAAAAACATGGAAATTCTAAGGGTTCCTCCTCACCCCAAACCTGCTGATCGAAACTTTTTTCTAGATGTGACAATCAAGTCATCTCCTCGCCAGCCCTCATCTCAATTAACCAAATACACTGCATTCCTCAAGCCTGGAGTCAAAGAAAACCCAAGTCACCTGTGGCTTTCAATGAATTCTTCCTGACACTTCCCCTCCCTTCTTCAAGTACAGACACCAGGCAGTGTGTCCCCCTTTAAAAGGACAAGGTCATGAGTCATGGCCCTGCTTCTACTTGCTCTCCAGAGCTGCAGGGCTCCTTTCTGTCTCCCAGCTCCATCATGAGCTCACTTTCACATGATTTCACACGAGGATCCCATGGACTCTCTCCCTAACACTGTGTTCCCCAGATGGGCTCACACACTTCAGACAGAACCTGAATTCCTTGTTCCCAACTACACACACTCAACTGCCATAAATGAGTGTGGGGTTGTTGGGTTTTTCCCACACTGTGCTATTTAATCAGATACCAGCCTACAAGGGCTGATTAGGCCCTTACTACTAAAGAGTGCAAGGAGATATTCCCAGACACTGCCTTGCTGCAGGATCCCATGGCACACAATTCCCATGGGCTGTGCTGCAGTGATGAGTCCTCAGGTGTTTGTTAAATCAGGGCTGGCATAAGGTACCATCCATTCCTGTGGTCACAGAAGGCCCATAATAACCAAGGCAGAGTTGCTCTGGCCACCCATACCGAAATTTAAATAACAAGCCCAATTTCATCCTCCTTCTGGAACAATTCAAAAGCAACCCAAGAGAACAGATGGGTTTTGTTGTGTGCATGCTACCAAGGCAAACTTTTCATGGAAACTCAACCCCCCCCCAGAACACCCTGACTATGTGATTCATAAATTCTAAGAGCTGGGAGAAACCAGCAAAATTATTTTGTCTGTCTGCCTGCCTAATAAAGACCGCAGAATTTCATACAGTGTTTTCTGCCCAAAGCCCAGCAACTTGTGGTTCACACAGAGTATCTCAAGCAGCCCACTGTCCAGCTTTGATGTGAGGACGTCCAATGAGGCACTAACCACTTCCCATGCTGTCAAAAACTGCCTCTTCTGCAGGTTGCCTGCATCTCTTCACCACTGCATAATTTTTGTAGCCTTCCTAAGGACATTAAAACTTTCAAGCATTTTTAAGCCCTCTCTATCAAAACTCACAACTCAAAAACGAGGGAAAACAGATTCTGAGGCACAAAACATCAAGGAAATACACAGAAAAAGAATAACAACAGAGCACCTCTATGTACCCTTCTGCTGTGATTAAATGGATGAAATTTATATTAAAATGCAACTCAAGGTCCACCCATTTTCCCACTCCAGATAACACAGTGGAAAGACTATTTTGGTACAAAACAAAACAAAAAAATTCCAAATGTTCACCTGTGTGACTTGTAAGGAAAGTACATTTGTTTGGTTACAAAAGTAGCTTTTCGTGCCACTTACAAAGCTTGATACAGTTTCACAACAATAAACATTTCCACAGCAGAGATCTTGAGTGGACAGAACAAAATCCACTTCAAAACCAACTCCTGAAAGATTGGCCTAGTAAAAAGACAGTTCACTGCTGAAAACCCCTTCTGACTTTTTGTTTCCAAATTTCTGTGGTTGGTAGCACTGATGGGGAAATTTTTTCTTTCCTTTTTCAAGGAAATAAACCCAAAATGACAGCAGTCCAGAAGGCTACAAGACCAGACTCTTCTAAGATGAAAAATATTTCTGTTGAGCACAGCATTAACACAAGCACTTCTTCCTTGTATCTCCTAAGTGCAGCATTTGATGACAACCCTGGTGATTAAATTCCTCCACCCACAGACCCACAACAGCCCAGGCAACAGCCTTGAGACTTCCCTGCAACATCAGCCTGTGTTGGAAGATGGGAGGGGGCTTCAGGAACCATCTCCTATATCCACTCCAGTTCCTGTTGTTCATCACTAAGTAACCATATTCCTGTTTAATAAAACCAGGCCAGGAGGTTCATTCCAACAGTGTCTCTTTTATTGCCACTTTCAAAGAGATGCTTTCTTACCCTCTGTCTGCATTTGTGCACTGGCCAAACTTGGGCTGAAAACAAATTCTCAGGATGGGTATCCATGGTCCCATGGTTCAGACTCTGCTGGGATGAGCCTGGCTCCATTTTCTGCTCCCCCCACAGAGGGATTGGTCTCACCTGCAGAGCAGGTAAAGGTGCAGCTCCAGCTCATGAAGGTGCTCAGCTGGCTGTGGTTAGTGTGTGCTGCTAATAAAGGGACTGAGTGTTTGTGTAGGGTGTCTGGGGGGGCTGAGGCCCACAATTAATTGCACATTGTTACAGCCAGTGAAGTGATAGCTCTAACACCTTTGGCCATGGCTTTCCCAGCTGTCCATGAGGTCCTGCTACTACACCAGACACAGGACTATGGCAACAGGAGCAGTATCCATGTGGAGAAGAACAGGATACATAGGGTTGGTTATGAATTAGACACTCATCTAAACAGGGCAGGTCTACATAAACCATCTAGTGTTTGATTGCATGTGAAACTTCAGACTGTTTTAAGGCAGAGCAAAGGTGCTCTTCTGTAAGATTGCAGGCACCACAATTTTGTGCATTGAAACTCTTACATCAATTAAAACTCTGTGTTAATGTGTATGGGTGCAATCCAAACCAGCACAACCTGTGTGAAACAAAAGTGCACCTGAAGCAGGAACAGCTGGGCCCCATTTCTGTACACACAGACCTGCAGAAACCATCACGTAAAGATGCTGTACGGCCACGTAATTGCACTGACACTGAAGGAATTCAGACTCAACAGTGGTCCAGCTGAAAAGGTATTGTTTCTGAAAAGGTATTGTTTCTGAAAAGGCCAAAAGCACTGTTTTTTGAGGTCCTGGGTAACCAACAGTTAAAGCTCTGCTTTCAAATCATCCATCCTCAAGTGGTCATAGCAGGTAAAAGTAGCAATCCTCACAGTGCAACAGTGCAGAAGGTGGCGTGAAACCCCACAGCCAGTTTAAGTATAAGCCTCACAGTTTCCATTACTGCTACTGTAATGATTTTGCAACTCTCATTTATTTTTCACCATTTCAGCTGCTAGTTTGTGGCAAATATTTGGGGAAAAAAAAAAGAAAAAAAAAAAGAACCCAAAACCCCAGAGACTGCCCATCCTTGACAGGAACAGTCCTGGCATGCCTGGAATGTGTAAAACCACAAAAGAGCCATTTCTGTTCATATTACTCCTTATGAAATCCCCTTTTAAAGAAGACTCAGCACTGGAGGCTTTAGGCACTCAGCAGAGCCCCTTTAGGATTGCCTTTTACTTTGAAATGTGACTTATCAGCCAAAGCCCAGGCGGGTTTGGGTATCTGACTGTTGTGCCATTTGCTTTGAACTCCGGGACCGTTACGTGCACGGCCGCCAAACTGGTCAGGCCATTTTCCTCCCCTCCTTTGTCCCGAGGTTCAGGGTAGATAAAAGCTGCACCAGGCTTGCTGCCTCACCAATGCCAATTTGACTGTTAATGTTACATTTAAGGAAAAAAAGCAAATAATAAAACCCAACACCACACACAAAGATTATCACTGTTACCTACACAAAGACCAGAGCAACCACAGCATGATTCAATGAGATCTGGGCTGCAGTGGCTATCTCTGGACACGTGAGAGTGTTCTTTGGCAATGCAGTCCTGCAGCTCTCTGACATGTCCTTTTCTGTTTCTGAGTCTTTTTTTCACCCTCACAACTTGTAGTAACATCAGCAGGGTGGTAGCCTGGTGAGAATAAGGCTTTGATCAGCCCCATCCACTTACAGGGCCACCTATAGGGCACAGGCTGAGCAGATGCCCAGAGAAGTTGTGGATGCCCAACCCCTGGAAGTGTTCAAGGTCAGACTGGAAGGGGCCCTGAGTAACTTGGTCTAATAGAAGGTATCCCTCCCCATGGCAAGGGGCTTCAACTAGATGATCTTTAAGGTCCCTTCCCACACAAACCAGTCTGTGGTTCTATGTGAGTTTTCTTTGCTGGAGCAGTGACTTCATCAGTACATTAGTGCAGTGCTGCCCACACCATCTCTTAAGGTGCCTCAGGTCAAACCCTGCTCCTGTTTAAGTTACTAGGTGAACTTTTTGCTGGCTTCTTTTTGCTTTTTATCTCTCCTTTTTTTTCTTTCCTGAGGTTTCTGGGATCACCTTTCCAGGCAGATCATCACTACAGGCACATGGCAATCTGTAGTGTGAGGTTTATGTCTAACTTAAACTTCGGAAAGCAGCAGATCAATGCCAAGATCAAGCTGAAACACAGGGACTGTTAACCCTAATTTCCAGCACTTACTGCCTTTTGTTTGTGCAGACAAACATGGAGCCCTGCAAAATGCAAGCACTGTAGTTCACAAGCAAGAGGTCTGGCAGGACAAACATTAAACACCGTAAGAAAGCACATGCAAAAAAGTATCTTGTACAGAACTGAAAAAAGAAAAGATAAATGATAAGCAGGAATTCCCCAGTGGGCTGAGTTTATCAGTGTGATTGCTTTCAGGACTTTTTTTCTTGTTGTACCACCTTGATTTGCATACAAGGCATCTTTAACAGGAAATATCATCTGTCCTGGAAAAAAAAGCCTAAGAAGGATAAGGATTTTTGCTGCTAAGAGTAAAATGTCTTATGACATGCCAGAAAGCCCCTCTCCTCACAAAAGCAATTTGCAGCGGCACATTGCAGTTCTTCTTCACTCCTTGCTCTGAGTCCCATCCCAGGGGCAGCAGTGCATAAGGCAGCTCCTCAGGAGACCTTCCATAGTTAGAAAATCTGAAAATGAAAGAAAAAACAAGCAGGTGAGTTGATTTGCATTCCAGATTCACAATTAACACAGCACCAAATTAGTTTGTAGGAAGTGGAAGAGTAAAAAGGAAAACCGCCAACTTCAAAATGCAAATTTTCACCTTACTACAATCACAAGCCACAGCCAGGATTCCTACAGGCTAGGAAGGCACTAGTAAGAATCCATTTTTCACTACGTTTTCAATGTGGTCACTTCATGAACTTGACAGGGACTTGTGATATGTGGTTTCAATCCTATACCATACATAGCTGGTTTCATTTCCTGAAAAGAATATGAACGGGAAAGCAGAAAACCTTTAAAGGGATTGTACAGGTCCTTCTATCTTTTCTTTCTGCTTTTTGTCTTTTATTGCTATCTTCCTACACTAAAAAAGGGCATTTATTAAATTAGTACAACATAAAAAATGGACCTTTCCCCAAGGCTCTTGGATCGTAAAGAATATAGGTTGCTGCTTTGAAACTCACACACTAACTTGGCAGAACAGCATGGAATTGCAGCATTTTGTTAGAGTATGGTATACACTCATGGACACACACTATTCCTCTGCTCATGGCTCCCAGGGGTCGTGGTTCAAGCCCAGCAGTGAGCACAGTGAGGTTTGTCCCACAGCCTTTGCACTGGTACTGCAGGATCTCAGCTGTCTGTGGCCATCAACAGTCACAGCCCCACGGGAAGCACAGCAGCCAGTAAACTCTTGCTTTCCAGATGAGTAAGTGGGACAGTGGTAGTTATAACACTACACCTCTTTGCTTCTCTCTGCTAAACTCAGGACCTGCAGAACTCATATCATCACCTCATCTGTCTGGGCTCTGTCCCTCTCCCTGTGGGAGCCTGCACCATTAGCACGGAAAAGAGGTCTTTGCTGCCCCAGGGCTCCTCCACGCTCCTCTTCCCTCCTGGCTGCTGAGAAACACTCAGGCTTTCCAAGCAGTTACAGGGCTCCTATTTAAGCAATCATCGAGGTACAGCCCCGTGTCCCAGCAGCTCTGCCACTGCTCAAGGGCTGGGACAGTTGTTGGGACCACAGGCCAACTGGACCTTAGGAAAGAAACTGCAGCAAAGACCAAGAGCATACTGGGCTGCAGGAGCAGAAACAGCCAGGAGACCAGAAACACTCACCAGACCCCATCTAGACACCATGTCTTATTTTGGTACAAGAAACACACAGACAAACTAGAGCAAGTGCAGTGCAGGAGCACTGGTGGACTTGCCTGAAGAGAAGAGGCTGTGGGAGCTGGGCTTGTTCAGCCAGGGTGAGAGATGGCTCTGAGGGATGCAGCAGCAGCCCCAGCATCTGCAAGGGAGATGACTGGGAACACAGAGCTGGGTTCACCTAAAGCAGGACTTGACTGAATGAAGTCATGAACAACCTGATCTCACAGCTGAGCCACACAAGGTCCTTTTCGGCCTGCATTATCCTACAGGCCATCTTCTGTCACCAGTGCAAAGGCTTTGGAGGGAATGGTGGGAATCACTCAGTGCTCAGGGACCACGATATCCCCCAAGTGAAAGAGAAACAACCACATTCCAAGACTGTGAAGGGCCAGAAGGCACCCTGGGCACTGTGCCTTATGCTCCCCTCAGGACACAACAAACCCCAGTCCTGCATGCAGTCCCACAGTGACCCACATGTAACTGTTCATCTCAGTTTGGCCAAGGAACCTTTGTCCATGTCCCATCAGCAGCACACACACAACCATCTTTCTCCCCTGAGGATATGCATTAATACACACACAAATAGTTACAGAACAAGCAGGATTCCCTAAGCCCCATGGCTAGGCAAATCACAGAAGAGCTCTCCATATACTGCCCAAGGCAGCAGCCTCTGTTCCACAGGACAGAGATGCCTCAAGAAGCCTTCCCTCTGCCCCACAAACTGCACAGCTCTGGTGCAGGATGACCCAGCTAAACTGTCAACATGGCCACACCATCCTCTCCATCCCTTGTGTCACAGTGTTGGAGCACAGTCTTCCTTTCAGTCACAATAGCTTATGTTGCTAAGAGACAGGAAATGTTCACAACTGAGAAGATGAAAAGGGACCTTACAAACAGCACTACTGAGCTCCAGCTTCTCAGAAGGATCCATACAAACTACAAGGCTGTCACATGTGCTGAGTGGGCAGAAGAGGAGGAGGTGGAAAAGGAAAAGTTCATCTTCTCACCCCAGGTCACCAAGAAAGTCAATGGCAGAGCCATAAACCAACCTCCTCCCCACTCCCCCTGAGTCTGGATGCTCCCTGTCCCCTTCATGCTTCTGCTTGATAGTCAAGCTGTGCCAGGAGGTAAAGCTGCCCTCCTAATGTTGCACATAACCACACTTCTTTTTGGAAACCATTGCCTAAGGGATGCCAGCTCCCCACCAGAAGTCAGTCCTGACCAAATATCATCTTTCCAAAATGCAGACCTGCATCCACATTAAGAAATCTGTCCAGCTTTGATAATATGTTCACTAATGTGTTCTGAGATGTAGTCTTGTCTCACAGAAACTTAAGAGGCTCTAAGGGTTTACCCACATGTGAGTTTTTTGTACTTGGAAGTGAGACCAGCAAGCATTTTTACACCTACCTATTGAAAGAGTTTTATTTTCGGTACAAAAGAGGGTATCAGACCACTCAGTTTCAACTTCTGCTGAAATTCCTGTGTGACCCAGGACAGCTCATTTCAAGCAGTTCTGAGTCCTCATAGTGACTTGTGCTAAACTAAATTTCTGTAACTGCACCCATAGCAATGTCTTCATAAATCAGTAAGAAAACCACAGCTTCAGTCCAAATTAGTACCTTTGTACAGAAATAAGGATTAAAAAACCCGATCTTCAGCTCCTTGTTGATAGGTAAGCCCTTGTAGCCAGATAAACCTTAAGAAACAGCCTCCCTTTCCTCCTTCCACCCTCCCATTCCTCCAGTGTTTGAGCTAGGCCTCAGGGCAATACTTTGCAACCTTGTTTGCCAGAGGAGAAGGATGCTTTCTGTCTGGGAAGCCGGGAAGACTGTGCTGGAGCAGAGCAGACCCCGGGCATGCAATTACCCAGGCAGCAGCAACAGTATGTTAATTCACTGGATCACTCTGAAATGAAGCACAGTGCAAGTCCCTGGAAAAAGTGAAAAGGAGCCTGTTAAGGAAACTGTGTGAAGGCCTTGTGCACAGCAGCCCCTTGGAGTCCAGACAAGGATGGACTTTGCACAGACATCATTTTTAGACCTGAACTGGCAGCCAGCACGCCTGCTCTTCCCACCGCAGGGCATCCAGCAGGAATGACGGGAACCACGCTCAAGGCTGACAGGGGACATCGGGCAACATCCTTATTTTTAAGGGCTGCAGACACATGGATTAGTCCCTGCAAGGGGTGCCTGCAGAGCACTTACCCTGGGCAGATCACAGCCATAATGCCATGCACACTCTGTCAGTGTCCAGATATTTCCCACACTTTCAGGAGAGCAGTCTCCACCTTGGTGTCTGCAGCTGCCAAGTTCACATCCCAAGCTCAGCTCCTCTATTCAGTCACCCAGAGCTCCTTAGGTAACTCCTGTCCTCCAACAACAAAGCCAACATATGAAGGAGAGGAGAAATGAGAGACTGAAATGGATCTTTGGTAAATTTGTTATGAGAAGTCAATGCCCTCAGAAGGTCTGCACTCACTGACTACCTCCTGGTGCATCATCCTTCTCCTACTGGCCAATTCCTCTAGCACCCAGACAGAAACTATGGCCTTGTGATGGCATCATGATATTAGTAGTCTTGCACACCTCAATCAGAAGGGGTGCCTTGCTCCAGGCAGGAAAACTGGATTCTCTCCTATGGAAAAGGGACAGAGGAAGAGTCACTAGGATCTCCACTACCTCTCTGTGTTGGACAGACTGCCCACCTGCACACTATGAATGCAGATTCCAAACACCACAAATCTCCTTGAGGAACAAGCAATGATTTTGTAAAAGGCAAGGGCAGCTTTAAACCTGCATAGCCTCTTGTAGAGAACCTTCTGTTGTGATCCATATATAGATTAAACTGACCAAGTGGAAGAGTTGCACACCAAAGCTCTTTCTGCATAAGGCTGTTGACCACTGAGCTGATATATTGAGGTCCAAGGCTCATCTGTGCCAACACACTTCTTGAGGAATGTGAGTGTGGCTTTCATGCATAAATACAGCTGTTACCTTGAGGAGCAGGGGGCGACCAATTTAATGCCTAGAAGTTTAAATTCGGTTCTTACGTTGCACCAAAACTCTTGTGTTGCTGCAGAAATAGGATCAACAGCAGCAAACATCTACAGGAAGTCTTCTGCTAGCTTCTGCTGTGCACTGGCTTTTTTGGAGACAGGTTTTTGAGTATAAGGCTAAGAGAAATCTTGTTTAAAAATGCATCTGTTTTGCACAGATTGAGTTTTGGAAGGGAAAAGTAAAACATAAAACTAAGCTGCAAAGACAACAGTGCCTAGCCATGAGCCCTGGCCTTTGCAGAACTCCTGATGGCTGTCCCTAAATGGGAGCACTTCTCTGACAATGACGTGTCCCAGATGAGATGAGTTTCCTGAAAAGCACTGACAACACGTGGTTAAAAGCTCAGTTCGACAAGCAGTGAAACAAGTCTGTTTTCTGGGTTTTGAGCTGAATATTCAACACTTTCCATGTTTGCTCTCTCACAGGTTATCTGGGCTGCACAATCAGCAAAACTGCAAAAACACTTGCTGGGGCTCAGCTACCAGGCAGTCTGTAATGGAGCTGCTCTGGAGGAAAACAGAAGTGTTATTGTGCTCACGCGGCTGTCCCAATACAATTAGTCATACGTGATGGAGAGATACGCGTCCTCACAGAGCTCTTACTGCCTTGTCAACAGATGAAGTCAAAATGAAAACATCCTAACTATCAACAACTGACCTGAAAGCTGAATCATGAACCCTGAAAGCAGCCTCAGTGCTACAAAGAGACTTCTTCTCTGCAGAAGAAGACAGCTGGATTTCTTCCATCTGTCCCCTTTTTCCTCTTCTTCCCATATAATTTCTTGATACTGCTCAATGACATAACGTTTCTTCCTTCATCTCCTCACTCAAGCAACCCTTCTCTCCCCCAGCTCAGTGATGCTGTAGGGCCAGGAGAAGAAACGACATGTAAGGCAAGAAGAAAAGGCCAGAGCTTGGGTAATGGTAAAAAACATCCCAGCTGTCTTCTCTGCATGACCTCAGACACCTTCCCCAATGCTGCTTTGCCTCATTTCCCAACTGAAATAGCAAGTTCCCCACCATACTGGGTGACTACCTGGCCTGGTGTTACCAGTCTGGGCTTAACATTGACAATAATCAGAGAGGCTGATAGCGTGCCTAGGCTTCCCTTACATGTCAGCATCTCATTTGGTCACACAGTGATATTCAGCACAACTCAGACCATGGTTTCATGCAGCACTTCTATCCTTGTGCACTTCACAAACATTTCTGGTGGTGTCTACTAACTCCAAAGGTCTTGGCAAACACTCCCTATCACAAGAGCACCACTTCTATAATGGAAGCTTAGGAAATCCACATTCTCTCTTCACCACTTGATGGCCACGATTTGACAGGACATATTTTTGCATCTGCACTAATGAGAGATGGAGAAGACTGTCAAACAAATGCGTGGAGTTCAGCTCATGGCTGGTACCAGGGGCAGACCATCAGAATGCCACTCAGTTGTTGGGACTTCTCTAGCTGGAATGTTGCCTGTCCAGGAGGCACCACACTGATCTCAAAGGGATTCTGAGGTCACTGCAGGGAGGACCCTGGATCTATGCAGGTATTGCATGATAGCAGACCTGGGAGCAGACAGCCAGCAGTTCCTCTTGATAACTATTACAGAATTCATTTGGAAACAAATTTCTTTCTTGGAATCCTCTTTCCTGGCACTGACAAATCTTTCAAGATACAATTTGCACTGCCAGGGCTCACAGCAGGAACCATGGCCAGGGCTCACAAGGGGAACCATGCTCTGCTCCATACTGAGGGTGGCCAGCAAGAGAAGGAGCTGTTCAGTGGCTCCCTATCCATGTCTGAGCTCATAACAGAAAACAAACCCTCCAGATTTGGGTGACTCCCAGGCCAAGTCTCAACCAAACCCACACATCTGCACTCACACCAAACAGCAGACACACATCAAGACCAAAGAGCAATTGCTGTAGGTTGCCATGGCAGTGTGCATGGGTGATTTTATCACCCTTATCAGCTGCAACAGCATTTAGACCCATTATCAGAGAACACTGGTATTTTTTTAAGGGTGCACTAGGTGGGAGAAGCAGAAAATCAGTGTCAGCCACAAGACAGAAGTCAGCACACAAAGCAGGAGTCCTTGCCTTGAGCGAGCTGCCTCCCAAGGGCACACGGACATTTACCCAGCCCCGGGCTCGTGCTGGAGATGACGGGAGATGCTGGGCTGCCCAGCAGCCCCCAGCCCAGGGAGCTCTGCCCTGCACAGAGGGATGTGCAGCCCTCCAGGGAGCACGGCAACAGCAGGCGGAGGGCACTCGCCTGTGCTCTCCGTGGAGCTGAGGGAAGTAGGTCAATCCTTCTGCTTTGCTGAGCCTTTGGGCAGGTCGGTGCTGCTGCCGTCGCCGCTCGCGGCTCCTCACTTGTGCTGCGTGACAGCCACGTCGTTCACAAGTTAACGAATTCAATACATCTAATTAAATCAACCTTGGCATCCATTCAAAACTCATCTTGTGGCTTTTTTTTCCTGCCTTTTTTTTTTCTGCCTTTTTATTCCCTACTGTTAGTAGTAAAGAGACACAGCAAGGAGAGATGCAAGAGAAGGTTGCTAAGGGGCGAGCCGGATTTTATCTCTTTCTCTATCTCAGTTCTTTTCTTTATCTCAGTTTTTATTTCCCTGCTGCTCTCCTGTCACAGAATCACAGAATCTTTAAGGTTGAAAAAGACGTCCAACATCATCAAGTTGTTGCAAGGATGCTTTGTTTTCCTCAAGGGAATGAAACAAATCCACATGGCATCACTCCTTATGCCTCTTTCCTCCTCCCCTGCCCCAGACAAAATGACCTTTTCCATATCCTCGCAGGCTTTGCAAACAGAGTCCAAAACATCCTGGCAATACTTTGGCTCTGCTGCTGACACTTGCCACACTGAACAGGGACTTGGAAGGCAAAACAAGCTGGCATGGCTGGCAAAAGGAAGGCACATCAAAGTGTGACCCACAGCCTCTGGGCTGGGCTGGACACACTGCAAGGTGGGAGCACATCTTCCACCACCAGACTGAGCAAATCCAGAAAACAGCAGGGAGACCACTGGAAACAGCTCATGCCAGCCAGGGCATGCTCTCCCATGCAGTTCCCAACTTACACCATATGCCAGCACTGCTTGATAGATGTGGTTGTGAACATGGGATCACTCTGGAGAAGCCATTCAAGACAGGATAGTGGATGGCCACAGAGCTCTAGAAAAAGACTGCAGGATGAGGAGCTGCCATTTGCATGCCGTACTCAGGGACATCGGGACACACCGGTGAGCTGCCCACACCTGCCCTCTTCCACAGACTGACATGGACACTGGGATCACCCTGTCCAATCTCCCATGTCTCTTGACTATAGCAGACCCTTCCTCTTTCACCAAATCTTCTACTTCTGCCATGGCCTCCCTGCCCTGGAAGCCAGGTGATGACACAGCCTGCTGCCTTTCTGTGTTTTGACTAACAGATGCCAACAAAACTGCCATTTTCAGTTGCAAGAGTTTAGTTAAAGGCATTTGAATCATCCCAGAAGAACACTCTTCTGGCTTCGATCCTAGGAGAAAGTTTACTGTTTTTCCATATTCTTCATGTTTTCTATAGCCTTGCTGGGCTGGGGAACCAGGACTAGGGAATATGCCAGGTGCCACCAGATTGAGGCTATGCTGTTTCTTTCAACCAAGCATTGTTTCCTCCTTAGATTGATATGAAAGATCTCTCTGTCAAAGAGGGAAGTGTTTTGTATCTGTATGATGGCATCATGCACAGAAATTCACCTGCAGTCTGTTCCCAGCTATCATCTCAAAGCCATACTTTTCCTGCCTGCTCAAAATGCAGCTGTTTACCTTCCATGTCTGCGCTATTTCCTCTCCTTTAATCCACTCTCCTTCAAAATAGCTCCTAGAATACTCAAAACAGTTCTGGGTAGCTCTTCCTCCAGACTCCTGAAATGACACTGTGCTGTCATGCTGCCTTGCTGGTGAGCAGAGGTTGGTGCATTGGAAAAGCTCTGGCTCCCAGTGCTGCAGCTGCCCCGGTTGGGGGCTGTTTTCCTGGCAGGAAAGGCCATTTCATGTGAAACCTACTGCTCATCCCTTCCTCAGGACTAGGAAAATAATCTTAAAAGCACTTTTAACTCCTCTGGTATGAAAGGCACCAGAAGAGTACAACAATCCCCCATGGTAGAGGATGCCACACGAGTCTCTTCGTGAGCGCAGGAAGTTGTTTCTCTGCAAGAAAGCTGCCCCTCCTCACAGGAGAGATGGTGTGTGATGCCCTGCCAGGCTCAGGATCAACAACCCCCTCTGACCCCTTCCTTGTCTTTTGCATGTTGGCCATGCACACCCCAGGCTGCACACACCAGCAGAGGAGTACTCCTGGGTTGGAGAAAAGTAATGGGAGTAGAGCATAGCAATTCAGGGCAATTACCTGGGCTGCTGTGAAACAGTACATCTTCCCCACCAGCACCACTGCCTGTGAGAGTCTCTCCCATGTGCTGACTACTTGCTCTGTGAAAAACACATTTACATTTCTATTTCCTTCAAACTGATCAGATCTGAGCAGGGCAGTTATGCGACCCTCTACAACAGAAATCTTCCCAGCCATTCCAGTGACACTGGGTGCTGCATGAATGCAGAGGAAGGGGCAGCCTTGGAGGAGATACAGGTGACCCCAAGAGAAGCCAGGAAGAGCAAAAGCCAACAGAGTTTCAGGCAGTGACCCCTCATGCTGCCCAATTAAGCAGTAACTCTCCTTTGCAGAGCAAAAGTTAGTGAGAGATTTTGGTGGGTTTAAGAGGAGTGGGTGATGGGAGCTGCTCTGACTTTCAAACACAGAAAGAAATGGGGTAACCACTAAGTGCAGAGTAAACACCATGGTCTGTGGGGTTCTGGGCTCATTGCAGTGGGTTTTGCAACTGGCTTTCTTCAAAGGATGAAGAAGTATAAGAAAGACCCATCTCTGTGTTGCACATTGCTGCTCCGATCAGTAACGATACAGTTTACAGTGATGTGGTTTGGACTGCTGAAACACATCAGGTTCTGCAACACAGACCTAGGAGCTGTTGGAGCACAGACAAGAGAGCAGTGATTTGCACTTCCAGAGTGAGAAAGAAACCAGAAGCTGCCTTTGACTCATATACATACAGCATGTTAGTGACTGCAAGTGGAACAGTGTCCTTAGAGGAAGAGCCATCAGCTCAGCATCATCTTTGCACTCAACTGTTCATGTTTTCTCTTGAATGAACTTGTGATGCAAGAAGTCCAAAAAGATAAACTAATTCTAATGCATTTGCTCTTTTACAACATTTAGGTACATGAGGGACTGAACAGTAGGATGGGCAAATCCATGTGCCCTTGGAACAAACAGCATCAGCTAGGGAGCTTCACTATCCCTTTAGCAGCAATCTCTCTTTCTTACATCTTCCTCTCTCCCAGTCCTAAATGGTGGGCCCAAGGAAAATTACTGGCAGAGATAGGAGAAAAAAACCCAGAGGACCAGTGTTACCAGTGTTCTCAAATCCTGTGCACTCCTTCATGTCTTCCAGGTAGCACAAAACAACATCAGCCTGCTTCAGGGCTGGCCTGGGTCTCACCATGGCTGCTTCCAACCCCAACTCAGCCAGGACCAGCCTGCATGGACTCCCCACCCTCCTCCCTTCCTAAAAAGGATCCTCATCGTCCCCTTGAGCTCAGCCTAACCAATGTCTACAAGCACTGAGACAAGCGAGCAGCATGGGGCAGTGCGAGTGACTGAGGCAGCCCAAGGCAGAAGGCTGAGACATTTCACACCACTGCTGCCAATGTCTGCGCTGCCGGCAGGAACACTGCGGGGCCACGACAGGAAACTGGGTCTTAATCACCATCTCACTTTTCATTCCCCACTTCAGTTCTGCTATTTTAGCAGCTGCTGCGAGCTGGCTCCGCGCTCTCAGATGAGCAGCCGTTGGGGCACAGGGCTTAGCTTGAGTGTTTTCAGGCTGAAACTCCAAATGCAAAGAGAAAAAATGACTCTGGGGGAGGCTCGGGGTAGTGATCTGGCAGCAATCAAGGCTTTAAGACACAACCAAACAAGCACCAGTCTCTTGCACAGGCTGACACTGCCTGGGACAGACAGCCAGGCTGGTGAGGCCATAAGGGCAGGGCAGTGGCAGTGTGCAGACACTGACTGGGCTGGCTGCCCACTCAGGACAGCTGTGTGACATGGTCCAATGCAGATGTGTCTCCAGGTGCTTCCCCTCCTCCTTGTTCATAGTACATCTACAGATCTGCTGCAATAGCAGGGTCAGCTGTAGCAGCTCCCTGCTCAAGCTCTGCAGCAGCCAGGGAGAACCCCCCTTGCAGAAGGGAAACCTGCTGCCAGTGTAACCAGTGCAGGTGGCACAGACAGACACCTGCACCAGGGATCGAAAGGGAGAAGGTGCTGGGACCAGGAAAGAGACACAGCCAGAGCTCAGTGGCACAACCCTCCCTGTGCAGCAGTGTAAGAACGCTCACCCAGTGCCCGTCAGCCCATGCTCCCCATGCTCATTGGCCTGTGGACCTCCAGAAGGCTACTGTTAAAATTATGAAATCCTTGAGCCAAGACAGAAAGCGACCTTTCCCAGAAAACTAATTAAATCTTTGGGGAAAAGGACAGTATTTACTATCCCCATACTGCCTCAAACAACACTATTCCCGAAAAGATCCCACACTGTTCTTGTGCCATGCCATCAAGTCGTACTTTGCCTCCCCATCACATCCACGGGTCACAGCTGCAGTGGGTGCACAGACTGTGGGTGACTCAGCCACTGCCAAATTGCAAATGACCTATAGGAGTTTTCCTTTTGCCAAGCTGGCCTTGATCTGAGCACCATCTTCTTCGAAAACGGATGGAAAGTCAGACTTGCTGTAAGAAGGGCTTGCTAAACTCACTTTAACACCTCTCTCTCTCCCCAGATAGCCCACCACAGCCTGGGCATGAGCATTGCTAGAGCAGGTGTAGGATTTATCTCACCCACCCCAGAGCCATCTGAAGTATCCTATCTAGTCGGAGTGGGCTGGCTGGGGCACGCCACATCTCATCAAAGAAAGGTGTTTGCAGCATTGGCACCTGCATCCAAACACGTCGGCACGGGGTGTTTTTGCAGGTGATGAAGAATCTTCCACACAGCCAAGGAAGATGAAGGTACAATTTGTCCCATTCATCAGATCCATCACACCCTAAACCCTATGGACAATGTTGACTAGATCTGCCCTGGCTGCAGCATAAGCCAAAAGCTGCACTGCTGACCTACATGGCAGGGGGGGTGAGGGTGCCATGAGATGACTCCCACCTCACCAACCAGTCAAATGTAAAAAAGCAGACACTTCCAGAGGGCAAAACTGCTTTCAAAGCCTAACTTCAGCACCTGACATGTCACTGCCTCCATCTCAGTGCACTTCCAGCCTTTAATCCTCCACTCCTCCAGTAAGGGGAGGCAGAATAGATACACCACATTTCAGCTTCCCACCTGGTGCTCCAGTTCTCCCAGTAAGCAAAGATGGCTTTGTGCTCATACAGGGCAAAGGATAAGGTGCAGATGCACATGTAGCTCATCCTTAGCCCTGCCTCTGTGGATAGAGGCTTTTGGCAACCAGGTAGGTTGGGAACTAGGAGCAGCAACATCTCAAACAGCTCCACAGGGATTCATTTCACATGAGGATGGTTATCAGAGCGTGCAGATGAGAAATACCTTCAGCACAGCTGTATTAACACATCTCAGTGAAACTCCCTAAGACTCAAAGACAGAAAATGCCACATGGGCAGCTAATTTCCACCTAATAGCACATTTTCCTCTGGCAGAAGTTATAGACTGCAAGTGCTTCACGAGCCATTTGCAGGAACATTTGTAGGCACTACTGAGGAACACAGAAACTTAATTATCTCTTTTAAAATGACCTGTGTGATTTAAAAACCTATTTGGACTTCAGGTGCCCTGGGATCTGTAATCCCTGATCTAGTTGCTCAGCTGGCACATTCTTGAAGTTACCATACAGGCCACTCTCGTTGCTATAAACTGTTCTACCTACTCACCAAACCCTCAAACATGTCCCCAAATCCACCATCCCAAAAAGTCAGAGAGAAGCAAAACCCCAACAACCACTTCCTTATCCTTATCCACTACCTGCCTGAGCTTCCCAAATGATGGCAAGAGTACAAATCCCCTCTACTGGGATCAGCAAACTTTCAGCATGGACACATGCCCAAGCATCTTTAGACTATATAACTTCTATAGTCTAAATATATATATATATATAGTCCCTATATATATATAGGGAAGTTATTATGCTTCTCGGAAACTTTTTGCAATTCTATTACCAAGGCTCAACTGCAGTTTTTAGAGCCTGGTGGCAGTTCACAGCTTGAACCAAAAGACACCACACACAAACCCTCTTACTAATAATGGCCTGCAGGGCTGGAAAGCCCCTGTGCCTCTCTCAGCCCTTGCTGCAGTGAGGTGACATGCCTGGGTGCTCGATTTGAATATGTATAGTGAGACCACCCACGGGGAAGCACAGATCCTGCCTCTGAGCTGCCATCCTGACCCCAGTGACGAAAGGCGAATGGGACAGGGGCAAGTGCTCTCATTTCTCTACCCCAAAAATATTTCCACCAAGTGATGGTTAAGAACATTTGTCAGAGTTCTGGGGCCTCTTTAGGCATGCAGGAGGATATGCCCAAAGTGGAAGAACATGCTGGTAAAATTCCTGATGCCCCAACCCTTGCATTCACTGACTGATGTTACATGATCCCCAAAAGCCAAACTCCCATCCTTTCTACCAAGAGCAACATCAGATTATCACTCAAAAAAATTTAGTCTTGAGATTGTTTCATAGCATGTGAATATCTCTGATGCAGAGCCTGAACAGAGGAGGCCTTAAAGGCAGGGACCTAACTGAGACTATGTTACGAACCATCATGCAGTGGTTTCTGCTGGAGTCAGATGCAACATATGTTTTTTATTTTATACATGAGCAGGACCCAGTTCTCTACTCCAAAGCAGAGTAACAGCCTGAAGAACAGAAGCTCCAATGAATATAGCAAAGTATCAAAATCATAGAACCACAGAACGGTCTGGGTTGTAAGAGATCATCTAGTCCAACCCCCCTGCTATGGACAGGGACATCTCTCACTAGATCAGGTTGCTTGATCAGAGTTCTGTCCAGCCTAACCTTGAACACTTCTAGGGATGGGGCATCCACAGTTTCTCTGGGTAACCTGCTCTAGTGTCACGCCACCCTCAGTAAATGCTGAGTAAATGCTGAGACCCAAATCATGCAGCTGGGACACAGCACAGACCCTCAAGCCAGATTTTTCTTCCTAGGCTCTGGTTCATGTTTGCTGAGAAATCAGGTGCAGCCCCTGACACACCTCCACTGCCCCACTGGAAGGTCCTGCCCCAGGCTGGTGCTGGTGAAAGGGACACACAGCTCAAGCCACAGTTTCTCAGTCAAGGCCCAGCACCTTCATGGAAAAAAAACATCCTGGCAAGAACCACAGGAGAAGCCCAAGAGTGTGGGACAGGTGGGGTCCCAGCCATCCCCAGTGACACCACCACACACAGCTACATCAGGCAGAGCCACACATGCTGCCATCAACTGGCATGGCCCTCGCTGCAATGGTCCCTTGCAAAATGTCTCCTTTTAACTCCAAATTTCCCTCATTGCTGTATGGCCCTTTGCACCCGTCCAAGCTAAAGCCACCTCAGTCCCCTGCCATCCTATGTGGGTTAACACCTCCCCAGCAGCTCCTGCCATCCTGTACATACCCCCCACCTTCACAGCTCAGATCCTTTTCCATCTCCCCCCAGGGCAGGTTCCTTTCTCCTGTTCATCACTTCTTAAATCTCATCATCTGTTGCTCACATAGCCTTGAAGCCAGTGGTTTTGGAAGCAGAGGGAGGTTCAGACACACGCTCTCAGCCAGCCTGCAAATTTGTCCCTGAATGTAGTAATTCCAGGGCCTCTCATGAAGTTAAGCACATTGGGTACAACTCTCACTTGACACTGAGTCAATGTTTGGGGTTTTCTTTGCACTTTACTGCAGCCAGTATTTTGCCCTTAATGATTCCAAAGTAACAAGCTGCTACAGCAGTTGTCTTACCTGTTTCTGCACCTCCTGATTTGTTCTGCTGAAGAAGGGGTATAATGGCTCTGAAAAAACACAAACAAAACAAAAAACCCAAAGAATCGAGGAAAGTCACTAATGGCATCTATTAAAAACATAAACATTCCATGTCCTGGAGAACAGCTGTAAAGCTGCAGCCTTTCATCACTACCTTTCATTTCAAGGTGACATAGGCTGCCCCATACCCTGTACCCCACCAAGGGAAGCAACACCTCCCCTGTGAACCCTTTAGATGGACAAACAAAAGAGGAAAAGGTGCCAGAGACCCAAAGCACATTCATGGAAAAGCATGGAGAGTGAAATTAAGGTTCTTGGCTCTTGGCATCACACTACAGCTGTTATAAAACAGGATATCCATCTAAGCAGCACAGCTATCAATACTCCAGCATGAGTCATCAGCAATACTTATCTAATGGTGAGTAAGCTGCTCCTGTCAGTCACACTTTCCAGATAAATCTGTGAAGAAAACAAGAAGGAAGAAAAAATCTATCAGAACATGTTATCAAAGAAATAAAATGTAGGGGATGGTATCTGGTCAGCAAGACAGCACCCAAAGTAGCAGAGGGAAAGGTGGTTTGGGAGTCATTGGATAAAAAATGCACACCAGGAGCTCCAAGAAAATTTTAGGGTCCAAATGGAGTATGAGTGAAGTACCACTAAATTAACCATAATGTGACCTTTCCTGCTGGTGGAGGCTTCAGCCAACACCTATGGCAGGGGCTGTACCTGACACAGCTTTGGGACTGGGACTGTACAGATGTGTCACTCTGGGGGCTTGTGCTCATCACTTCCTTGCTTGGCAGTGAGTGTTTGTCCAAGTGAGGACACAGTGCTCAGGAAGAGTTCCTTGTGGCCAGTGTCTGTAACATCCCCAAAAGCAGGGAAACCCCAACCCAGCCATGCACTGGGTGCAAAACAATCCTGAACATGGGGGATGCTTCCTCATCTCCCCTCGTTTTGACTAAAGCACAACAACTGAATTGCAAATAATTTAGTGGTAAAAATAATGACAGGAAAAGATAAAGACACCTTCTTTCAAGTCTGTTTGATGAAAGCAACCACCCTGAATGACCACACGGGCTCATTTGCACCCAGCTATATGTGACCTTTGTGTTCGCTGCTTGCCTGTGCCTTGGTGGGTTCTGGTGAGCCACAGGAGCTGAGGCCAAGGCTCAGAGAACTTTCTCACAGAGAAATTGCTGCTGGGGAGGTGGAGGAAATACCCCAAGGGTCTCCCAAGGGCACTGAGTCATCGCACGGTGTCCCACAGAGATTTCAGAGGGGAGCTGGGGAGCGGGGGCTGTGAGGGGAGAAAACTCCAAACACCTCCCCAAGTTCACATGCCAGAAAGTGAGAGAAAACCCCATGTATGAATCACCCTGTGCTGATATCTCAGAGTCACTAAAGTATTTCACACAGGCTGCCATGCAGGCTCCTGCCAGCACAGAGGAGTCCATCTGCTGTTCTTGCAGCCCAGCTCTGAGGTTTTGTGGGCAAGGGGATTCCAGGGTGGGCACAATGCTTCTGTCAGCTTGCCTGCAAGTGGGGAGAGGCACAAGGGCATGGCTGTGGGGACCAACACAGATCCACCAAGCCCCGAGACCTCCACACCCAAGAGTAAAACCTGAGATGGCCACCTCTGTCTCCTCCTACCTGGAAGGGAGTGGAAAATAAGAGCTCTTGTCATGGCTAGCATTTCATAGAATCACAGAATGGTTTAAGTTGGAAGCTGACCTTAAAGACCATCTTGTCCAAATCAACTGCCATGGGCAGGGACAGTTCCTGGGCACAGGAGACCAGGTTGCTTTAAAGCCCCATCCCAACCTGGTCTTGAACACTTCCAGGGGCATGGGGCATCTACATCTTCTGTGGGCAAACTGTTACAGCATCTCACCACCCTCATCACAAAAAAAAATCTTCCTCATGTCCAAACTAAACCTATCCCCTTTCAATATAAAGCCATTCCCCCTTGTCCTGTTTTCTTCTCCAAGCCCTTGTCAAAAGCCCCTCTTCAGACCTCTTGTAGCCCCCTTAGCTGTTCTAAGGTTTCCCCAGAGCCTTCTTTTCTCCAGGCTGAACAACCCCAGCTCTCTCAGCATTTCCTCACAGGTGAGATGCTCCAGCCCTCTGATCATCTCCGTGGCCTCCTCTGGACCTGCTAAAACAGGTCCATGTTCCTCTCATACTGGGGACCCACTGCTGGGCCAATTTCACACTGCACCCCCAGCACTGCTCAGGGTGACCTCTGTTTTCCCTACCTGCCCTGGGGACAAAGGCTCTTGTCAGACAAGTGCAGGAACTGGCACAATCAAGGACAAGCTTGACTGTGTTTTTCTTCTGGGTTAAATTTTGTTCAAGTCAGTGTTGCAAGATCACGTGCAGCCAGGCAGGAACAGCAGGGATGGGATGGAAATCAGTTTGAGAGAGTAAAGACAGCAGGACCAGCCCCTCTGGCATAGGCACACTCACACTGGATGAAAAGGGCCACATAACCACACCCTCACAGTCATTCTCAGCACTTAACTGTATCAATCTTGGAATAAAACTGATTCCTTCACTGGAGCACAGGCGCTGTATGGGGACAGCCATTTTAGAAATAAACCCAGGCCAACTTAGTCTCTCCTGAAACCTCAAACTTATTTTCAAATATACATTTTTCTTTCCTTTTATTTTTTTTAATAGGATTGAGAAGGGCCTCCCTGGAGCATGAACTCCATGAGTATCCACCTCAGGCAAACACATAATCCTGCCCAGAAACACACCAAACACCTTAATTCCAACACTCTTATAAAAAGCTTCCCCAAAAATTAGGAACTTTCTTTTTATGTTCAGCCTAATTAACATCATGACAGGTGAGATCCATTTGCTCCTGAAGCATCAGCATTCTTCTGTCTTAGTAGGTCATCCATCTCCTCCCTGATACACCTATACTGGGCTGAACAAGCAACCAGCTGCTCCAGGCTTTCCCATCCCAGGTCTTCCTGTCCACCTCTTCCCATTTGAATTTATCTAAAGAACACCAGTAAACACTCTTAGGAAGGAGACTTGCCTCTGAGAAACCCTTCTGTTTTTCTAGGTTCTCCTCTGAGACCTTCCTACTAGAGTCATTTAATTCTGGGTTTGGGGGCTTGGTTTGGTATTTTTTCTTTCATTTATGCTCTGTGATCAAAATTGCCTTTAAAATGTCTAAATATGCATTTCATACAAAATTAGTATACAGGGAAGAGGGAGAAAAACTGTCATATCTTCTTGCCAAGATGCAAATAAAGCACTGAGTAGGAACTGAACTGGCTACAGATGTAATCTCACCCTGTCAGTGCTTTGGAGCATATGTGATACAATATTAGACCCAAATTAGGAGATTCCTGCAAATGAAAAGACCGTTTTGCCAGTTCAATTTTTTGTGAAAAAAAAAAAAGAAAAAAAGAGAAGAGTGGTCTATTTGGTCTAATATACCAGTTAGCCTTGCCAGTTTTGCAGGAATAAAAAGAACAAAATCAATAAGAACCTGTGTAGCAACCTATCACAGCTCTGCACATTTCTATCAGTAAATAAACGTAGCTGTATTACAAGGATTGCCCATCTGTATTACGATACAAAGGCAAACAAATGTGCACTGCCAGCTTTGGACCAAGGCTCTGGAATTTACAGAAGCAAGGAAAAATCAACAGGGGCTTTGCCTGAATAAAGACTGCTGGTTTAAGCATACATGGCTTGTGCCAGTGTTCAGTGAACCAACTTGGCTTGCATGCATGTGTGCAGTTAAAGATAACTATCTCGATATATTTATATCAAAGAGGGAGAGCAAAAAAAACCTCACATGCAAAACGTGGTGACACTCACAGAGATCCTGCAGATCCAGAGGCAACCGAGCAGCGCTCTCACAAGAGGTCACAGCTCTCGAGTTAATAACCCTCTGACGTGGGCATTTTCTGAAAGAGGAGCTCATTTGGCTGCCCCTACAACTGCTGTTGTACACAAAGTTGGTGCAAAAGTCACATAGCAAGCATGCAGTGAGGTGATGCAGCACTGCAGTCGTCCAGCTCCTCATTTTCTGCAGGCTAGAGAACATTTCTGGGTTCCTTATTTTGGGCTTCAAAGTTTGGAGATTAGATTCTTAAGAGAAAATGTGTGAAACCAGTCTGTTCCTCCTAATTACTAATGTGTCTCTTTGCTTAGGTAGCACCTTTGTGCTGGTACTGGTGAAGCAATTGTGTTTTTAAAGGAGCAAAATTGCAGTCACTGGTGGAATTCAAGAGAACGCAGCTCAGCATCATCTCCTCTGCAGTCATCTGCTGGATTTGCATCTGGTTTGGTCACTCAGCTCCATGCAGCTGCTCCAAGTGCACCTCCCAATCCCTACAGTAACTACTAATTCTCTTGGGGTGTAAATATAGCCGTCACCTAAGCTGTTTGCAAGCAGTAATTAGATTTCCAGCTCTAGGTAGTGCGAGATGCTATCTCTCTTCGAAAGCAGCAGCCTTGACTCAGCACACACTGGAGAGAGGGAGAGACCGTGCTTCTTCACTTTCTTGAAAGGTCAGCAAGGGAACGCCCCGGAAACCCTGAGTAGTAACACCTCGTCCTTAACCCAAGTACAAGAGCTGTATTTAGGCAGCTGACTGATCACAAGAGCTACAAGGACACGTGTCCGCTCAGCAGCAACCAACTGGAAATGCGGATGCCTTTTATTAGCTGCCCTCGTATTTAGCTTGGCTCGGAAAAGCGTGCTGCTCCACTGGTGGGTCCTGCAGCCTATGGAAGAGCAGTTATTTTTGAGGCTAATTACAAACAACGTGGCTACTTAAGAGGGCTAAAAATAGTGTGGTATATTAATAGATGGAGTGAAAACTGGGACACAGAAGATGATGATTCTGGTCTCGAGCGCAGCAGCATCCTACACGATCTCGGGTAATTCTCTTCATCTGTGTGTTTTGTTTTCACAGTTTACAAAGCAGGCAGGAAACACTCTTCTCAGAAGGGCTGGGAGGCTGAATTCCTCAGCATCCAGGAGCACTGAGAGGTCCTCTCTTGTATCTCCACACAAGTGGAAAACATTCGTGTGTCAGCCGAGCTGGCTCCCTGACAATAATTTCACGCCATTTATGTGGCAACTCAGGTGACAGTTCCCAGAAAGCTGTAACATTTACCTTAAATACCTGAGTTCACTAGTCACTGATCAAAGGAATGCACCCTTTGGAAACAGTTTCCAGTTGACCTGGGACTGCTGGAGCAGAGCCACAAGTGAAGCCCTCGGTACCTGCCAGTGATCTGCAGACAGGAAGACCATTGCAAAGGGGGAAGAATCTGACTCACTTATTCCATGCAAACTTTAGCCATTTTAAAAATCTTATGATTTGCATCTAGCTAATGACCAGAGACACAAAGACTTGTAATAACATCATAAATCACTCTGCCTTCCCACCAGAAAAGCACAGTCTCAGCCCAGCATCTGAGAGCACACACATGAGAAATCAAGCTCTTCCTTCCCCCAGTCTGCAGCCTCTCAGTCAATCTAATAACAAAAGCAAACAAGACCCTGAGTACCCTTCCAGGCTGGACAAATACCACTGCTGTGCTGAAGGACATCTCCTGAACAGCAGGAGACTACACCAGCCATCAGAAGGAAAGGACACAAGGAGCCACAGCTTGTGTCCCAAATCCCTGATGCCCCAGAGAGGCTCCCGTGCCAACCCTGGCCAGTCTTGCAGGCAGCACCAGGCTGCCACCTCCCCTTCCTTTGAAACTTCACAGTGCTGCTGGCTGCACGCAGGGCAGCCAGATGTGGGCAACTCCTGGTCTAAGCTGCATTTCTGTGGGTCAATGCACTGCTCCAGGATGCCAAATAACCCCTCTACATCTATCCCTCTGATACAGCTGTTTCTATGAAGAATAAAAAAAAAGGTCTTTAATGACAATGCAACTGCTGCGTTACAGGAGATCTGCGTGACTCCTCATGACTATAATGCAATATACCTTCGTGAGTAAGAAAAGGGAGTGGAAAATTAATGTGCCCAGCATTTGCAGAGGGATTCATCTATTTATTTAAAACAGAGGGCATGCCTCTGAAACGAGACGATGCAATCCCACGGTCAGTGACAGCCCTACCTTTGCACTGATGTAGAAGAGATAAGACTCTGCCCTTGAGTGTTTTGTTACCTTCTGCTCAAGAGTTCAAGATGATAAAAAAAAACCAAAAAAACCCTGCAAGAAAACATAAAAGCCACAAACCATACCAGTTTCAATACAAACAAACAGGAATGTTTTCTTTAGCCTTTTCTATCATGGAAGGAGTGAGATAAGTGGACCTTTCATATGAGTGTTGTGAAAACAGCTGCAGGAAGATAACAAAAATTGAAATATATGTCATATGCAACTGTCAGCTACTAGCATCTCAGGCTGCAACTGTTCCCACACTTAATCTCCAAGACAAGCAAATAAAAACATCTAACAGGGTGTCCAAAAATCAGCATCTCTCAGCTGCACAACGGGCTTCATGACCAGGAGGGGTGGTGGCACCTCCTTAAGTGGAGGTTGAGTCCCAGAGGCAGAGTGCCAAGCAGGAACAGGAAGGATGGAGAGGGGAAGGAAGAGACACAGGAAGGAGGAGCAGTCTCCTTCCTCCTTGCTCTCACAGTACCAAATTTCTCAAGGCTTCTGCCATATGTCATGTTTCCTAGTGGACATAAATTCCTTTACCACCCTCAGGAGCAGAAGCTCAGTGAAACCCAAAGATGCCTCAAGAGCCAAGCATGGCTCAACGTAGCCCAAGCTCCTCACTGAGCTCCAGCAGCCCCAGGAGAAGACAGAGCCCAAGGCTGAGGTGTTGGAACTTCAGCAGGGCTTCAAGCTCCAGCTTTACCATATCGTAACCCTCCCTGGGTTTGGGTGAGGTGTTTTATCTCCCATAGAACTCCACAGCAGAAGGAGGGATGACCCACTCTTCTGCATTTTGCTCCTCACAGGAACTCAGCTGCAGGCCTGCTGCAGCCCAGGACCTGGGCAGACACACAAGGACTGCCCAGCACTGCGGGTCTGTGCTGCTGATGGGTGCTCAGGGCTGGAACTCCACAAACCACCAATGGGAACATGAAAAGAAAGTGGCACCAAGTTATGACCGTGGGAAAAAAGAATGGACACGCCTGGTGCATCCTTCTTTTTCAAGAATGCTTCTTTTTTTTCTAATCTTTTACCTAATTTTTTCTAAAATACCCCTTAACATTGGGATAGAGCAATTTGTGGAGATGGATATGCTCTCTAAAGCCAATATCCACTGCACCTGTGATGGACCAAAGGATTTTACCTACTTAAAGGTAGAGTAAGATGTTTCAAACTGAAAAAAAATATATAAACCGTCCAAAAAAAGTGATTTTTTTTTCCTTTTTTTTTAAATAATCACCTAAATCATAAGCAAAGTGAAATTTAATTAGGAAAGGGGAAACTTCAGCCAGACATTGGGAAGTATTTAACAACTTCATGCATCTTCCTGTTGGGAAAAGCTTCCCATGAGGAGGTCAGCGGCGGGGGAGTGAAGTCACCGCCGGCTTCCGAGCCCAGGGCTGCGCTGCCTAATCCGGCGCTGGCAGCGCCCGGAGCGCGCCGGCCGCTCCCTCCTCCCTCCCCGCAGGACCGAGCCGCCTGAGAGCCGCCTGACTTCATCGGAAGTGAATCCCCCCGCTCCCTGCTCCCCCTCCGGGCCCCCATTCATGTTGGGAAGGAGCCTGGCAAACCCCGGGGGGATTACAAGGCAGGGGAAGCAGGAGGTTAAAACGCTCTGAGGCCCCTTTCAGTCTAAAAGACAAAGTAATCGCGAAGCTAAAACAGATGCTTTGCTGAAAATAAAGAGTGGTTTACACAATTCTCAAAGAGAAGCCAAAAAATGAAAATACTGTACAGTCCCAGGAAACTGAGAGCATCCTGTTCTTATAAATAGCTACAATACTTGCATCTACTATAACATTATTGCAGCATTTTGAAATGATGCTAAAAAATTACGTGTGTAGTTTGAAGGATAAATTTGAGATGGCACAAAAGGGAGACCATGGTGCTAAATATGATATAATGAACACCCCAAGTTTAAAAATACATATATTTACAATTTACTTCCATGAGTGACACGAGGAAGACCAGCCACCCAGGCATAGGGACAAGCAATTACCCATTTAAATGAGCTCTCCACAAACAGAACAAGAGATGCCAAGAAAAAGCCATGGAGAGATTAAGTCAGCAAATGCCCCTTTTAAATGCAATTATTGTTGACTCCTGTTGCATTTGGTAGGCGGACCTGCTTCCCTGGAGAATCAGAGAGGAGTGATATTCTGAGAGAGTATTTCTGTAGGTTCACTAATGTTTGTCCAGAGAATTTTATGGTGTTTTGATCCAGCTCACCTGTGTAGGTGAAGGGATGCTATACTCAGGCTCTGGGCTCAGCCATTCCTCCACCGTTCTGCCGAGCCTGCCACCTCTGAGCTGCAGCAGTTGCCAGCAGTGTCTTGGCACGAGCATGTCTCTGCTGCTGGATGGACTGAAAATGTCACACTTCTTCCCTCTCAATTAATGCAAATGGATCAACTGAAATAGGAGATCACAACTTCCAGGATTTCAAGAATCACAAAGTGGTTTGGGTAGGAAGGGAGCTTCAAAAGCCATCTAGTTCCAATCCCCCTGCCATGGGCAGGGACACCTTCCACTAGACCAGGTTGCTCAAAGCCTCCTTTCAGCCTGGCCCTGAATACTTGCAGCCATGGGGCAGCAACAATTTCTCTGGGCAACTCTGCCAGTGCCTTACCACCCTCACAGTAAAAAATTGCTTCCTTATGTCCAACCTAAACCTGCTGCCTTTCAGTCTGAAGCCATTCCCCCTTGTCCTATCACTCCATGCCCTTGTAAAAAGTCTCTTTCCAGCCTCCTTGTAACCCACTCTAGGTACTGGCAGGTGCTCTAAGGTCTTCTTAGAACCTTCTCTTCTTCATACTGAACAACTCAAACTCTGTGATTTACCTCACAGGAGAGGTGCTCCACTGGGACAGAAGAGGAGATAAAAGCAGCTCTCCTGGAAGTGAGTCCACCTCTAGAGTTTGTGCTCTATTTATTTATCTGTTTGATCAACACCTCTGGCTGCTGCTTCAGAATGGCTAAAGGACTCTGATCAATCTTCCCTCAAGCCTCTGGAGCTCAAAAGCTGGCATTGAGGGTTCAAATGAGGGAGCAACACAACCATCAAGATTTGTCTCTACATTATGTGGTTTTCCAGAAAGTTTGAAGCACTTGTGTAACTGTCCTGGGAACTGCCAGTGAAACTGTGCTGCAGTTACTCTGCAGCTATTCACACCAGACCCTGCCAATGGATTTGACATTCACTGGCTTTGACATTCTTAGGCTGAATTCAAGGGTCTTGAACTTGGGCACTTCAAGTCATCTCTCAGCTCACTACCACTGCAGCTTTTCACAGACTTCCATTCTGCACCTACAGGTGATTTTTCATCCCCAGATGCCAAGCCAGACTAGTACAGAAGTGACAACCCCTTTGCTTAGTTCTTATGTGGCCAGAATACCCACAGCTCAATTATAGCCAAAGACCATAGCCTGGCAAAAAGAGATGCTGACTTTTCATGTACAGAATAGTGGCAAACAGTAGACAAGAGAGGAAAAAACAGAAGAGAAAGAAAAGGAAGGAGGAATTAAAAAAAAAAAACAAAAACAAACAGGAAAAGGAAAATAAGGGTGGGGGGAGAGGGAGAGGGAAGGAGATATGGAAAAAGGGATGGAAAGAACAAAAGGACTGTGTGGAGTGACTCTGGTAGGGTTCAGGCATTAATCCAGCACTTGTTCACCTGGCATACTGCCCATGGAGAATAGGCACTGCATTAGGTACCAGGTCTCCTGCACACTGCTGGCCCCAGGCTTTAATCTTCCTCCTGCACAGACGGCCCCATGATCACGTTTCGAGCCTTATAAATTATTTACATCAGATATGAGGAAGCAGAGACATTAGAGATGGAAAAGATGCACCAGTCCATCCCCTGGGGAAGAGAGCTGGATCCTTCCCTGTGTTACATGAGCAAAGCAGTGATGCTTTGTCTCTCCTTGGGAAGGTATTTTGGTGCTCCGTGCCCTCGCCAGACTGAATTTCTTCATGAAGTCTTTGCATAAATTGCATTTATTTTGACCTCTAATCCCTTCCTTCTGGCATTACCACCTGTTCGCATCCTCTGCAGCCCTCTGGAGTTGCACAGCATCACTAAGACACTTCCTTCTTGAAAGTCTTCCAAAGACATGAAACATCCTGCAAAGCCCAGTTAAAGATATCTCATAGAATAACCTGGCAATCAAGTACTTAAAAAAATAAAAATCAGACTAATTTTGAAAATGGAGGACTTTCAGCTAGAATTTCACTCTTCCTGTCTTCAGTTCCAGAGTGGGAGGGCAGTTGCTAGCTAGGGATGTGGTCAGCAGGAAAATATTTCCTGAGCTATGGACCAACTGCTTTGTAAAGTTACTCCTGCAGCACCGAAGTAAATAAAGGACTCCAGAGCAGCTTCATCCTTCCTCCCACGATGCTCAGCCAAGCCAGTTGGAATTTGTGGGATGGGGCAGCACCCATCCTCCTGAACGCTTGGCAAAGTCCAAAACATAAAAGCAAGCACAAAATAACTCAGTCCCCATCCCCAGCACCACATTTTAAGAGCTAACTCTCTCCTGACAACTGAGATAGAGTACATAAAGGAGCATGTCATGCTTTGAACTCCACGGTAATTCACCTCCTTGCCAGGATTTACACATTCTTTCTGTTGGCTCCAAGAGTTGCCAACACTTCCTTCACTTAGAGAGCTTCATGCAGATGAAAGACTCCTGCTGAGAGTCGTCAAGATTTACTGCAGTTTTGGTTCAGATCAGGAAAGCACTTACACGTGCTCTTAAATACTGCCGAAGTCAAGGGCACCCGGCTGCACGCTCCCATACTCAAAAGCAATCAAGAGGAACCCCTTTTTTTTTTCATTGGAATAAAAAGGCATATAGAATCTTAATTAAAGCTAGATGGAAATTACCTAAATGAGCTGCTTGTTACTGTAACAAATCAGGAGGGAAGATAATCAAGTAAACAACATGAGCATAGAAACTGGATGGGAAAAGCTGGCATTGAGGGTTTGCTTGAGCAAGCACAGGGTGCAGGATACAGGGCTTGCCCACAGCACCTCTGAAAACAGGCTTAGTTTTCAAGACACCAAACTCAGAAAGGAGAGGTTCCCAGGTACTTTTACTGAAGAAAAGTAAAATTCTAAAAGATGTATTCTGGCTTGCTCAAAATGGTAGGCACCAAGCTAGTCTGCTTTTCCCCCATGTGTAATGCATTTCTGCTGGCTTGTCCTGCTCTGCTTACACAAGCCTATGCTGATACTGGGAAGCCCTGAGCATGGAGTAAAAGTTTTGGAGGCTCTTCTATACTCTACAACTCATACCTGGCTAGTACCATCTGTGGTGAACAGATTTACAGATATAAGTATTAGTTCAGCCTGTTCAGTCCCCATTCCCATATCTCAGAGCTACACATGGGACATCTGACAGTCACCCTCAAGTGCAGCCCCAACAAGGGGGCTGTAGCTGCTCCACAGGCCTTTGCCACTACATCACCCATGGCTGCACCAGAGCAGGACCAACACTGGGCACTAACAATGCTCCAGCCACGTGTTTGAGCCACTTCAACCTTCCTATTAAGTGTGTCAGCCTAACCCAGATAATGGTTTCGAGCAAGAGCACTGCGGGTTCCAGGTTGACTGTGCCTTAGTAGATTCTAGAAAAAAGAAAACCTCAGCTGACAAATAAAATGACAGGTTTTGGTTGTTTTTTTTTTTCCAACTGCAAACTCAGTCTGGGAACTGAAAGCAAAGACGTGAGCTCTCGTCACCTCAAGCACTGCCACCCAGGACATGATCTCGACAAGCCTGCAGCGTGCATGGAACTGGGTACGCTGGGCGCGTGGGGTCCGTGCCACAGCGCCCTGGGTGCGGGGGCTGCGTGTCGTGGGTGTGCAGGATGCTTGGTGTGGGTGTCCAGGGTGCACACTGTGCACACAGGGGGTGCACACCACGGGCACACAGGTGAACTCTGTGTATGTGAGGTGCACACGGTGGGCACGCTGCCAGCTGCCGCCTCACCGAGGTGGCCTGCAGCAATTCGGCACTCACAGCCACACACCAGCCTGAGACAAAGGCCAGACAGAGCGTGCAGTCAGCAGCTGGAGGAAAACTCCTCTGCTCTTTCTTTGAAGAAATCAAACATGATCCTGCCATTGTATTAAAAGCAGGCACCCAGCTGGTCAGGCCAGGCTGATGACTGGGAGTCACCAGCTGGTCAACTCAGATGGTCACCAGCCCAGAACAGAGCACTTCTCCTAAACCTCCCTAGTCCCACACTGAGGCAACCACCTATTCCCACAGGACAGGACAGCACTGCATCCAAGGCAAACAAGCAATAAACAGCCAGCTCAGCAGGAGCCAGGTAATGGGGAAGGGCATGACTGTGGTGCGCTGGCATGCGGAAACTGCTGGGGAGCGAAGCCCAAGGGCCAGCTGGTCATCCACTGCCCTGGGGACCTCCATCCCAGCATGACCTCAGGGCACTGGTTGCTCAACTGCTGGTGCTGGGCCAGAAGCTGATGGGCAGGCCTGAGGTTGCTTCATTGAGGTCAGGGTGACTCAGCATGATTCAGGGAGAAAATGGTGAAGAGAAAAGGTCTGAAGGAAGGAGGACCCAGCCCACACCTGACAGCACCTGCAGTGCCTGGGACCCCCGTTCTGCAAGCTGTGATGGATGCTGGGCTGCACCGTCAGAACGCAGGAAGAAGGACATAGAAAAACCTGAAAATCAGGCTGTGGATGCTGTTTCAAGAAGAGGAAGATGGCTGCACATCCCCAGAGGTGCCACCCACAAGAAGGGTGGCACTGTCCTGCTCTCTGACCCCTGCCATCCTACCTTGGAGATGGGGCACCCTGGAGATGCTGCAACCATCAGCCCCAGATTTCTTGAAGGCTGACAAAGATGATGGCTGCTGCAGATGGCAGAGAAGCCTCCCCAAGGAGTCACTCAGAGCTCAGCCTTGGCCCACTGCCACACCACAGAGGGCTGTTATCTCTGGGCATCTCATGGGGCACTGCAGAAAGCAGTGCTGGTGGTTTGGCTCTGAAATAAAGTGGTCTTCCCTGGGCAGCATCACTCAAAGACGTGGCCCATGCTTCCAAGAGCATGCCAGGATTGAGCCAGGAAGGGTGCACACAGTGGGACCTTCAGCCACAATGTCCTCACCATACTGGGCATAGCTACCACTCCCGTACTGACCTAAAGAACGGCTTCTGCTGACACCCAGGACTTGACCTCCTGCTGTGCATTACATGGCTGACACAGGCCAGCTTGAAGATACTTGTAATTAAAGGGGAAGTGAAGTACCTTGCCATGGTCACAGATGAACTGAAAAACTCATTTGAGACCACTTAGCAGAAGAAATCGATGTTGCACATTAAGTCTCTCTCCGTCAAAGACGGCGTTTTACCAGATTTATTTTGATCTGAGAAGATGACCCTGCCCTTAGCACAACACTACAAGAGTATTGTCCTGTGGAAGACACCCTCCTGCAAGGAAAAAAACATGCTAATTCAGAGATGCCTCTCCTAGGAACCTCTTATGGAAAGTTTTACCATGCTTGGGTGGCTGGGTGGGTAGCTAGTCTTGCTTCCTGCCCAGGAGGGCTCCTAGGAGCAAACTTGCCTTTGAGGACAGTGCTCAGTTAGGGGAGAGTTCACCAAGTCCACTGGAGAGTCCCTCCACTCTCCATCAAGAGCTTTGCCCAGATGCATTGCAGAAGCTGAACATCCCATGCTGTCAGTTCTGCTCTAAGAGGCAGAGACAAGGCAAAAAGAAGCTGCTTGGGCTGGGTGGGAGAAGCTTCTCTGTCTCTCTCCTACCTGATAAACACCCAGAAAACCCCTTGACTCACCAGTGGCTACCAGGTAACCTCCAAAGACAGAAATGGAATGAGAGGAAGAAAAATAACCTGTCCTTAAAGAGGTGGGAGGATGGAAAGATGCAAGCTCTAAGTCTAGAGAAAAGCTATTGCTGTCAGCAGGAAGGGATGGCTTTTACACCACAGAACTGGAAGCAAAGCCTTTGAGCAGTGGGGGAAAAGGGTACCTGGGTGTGAAGCCTGAAGTCATCAGCTGTGCATACAAGGACTTCCAAGTGAAGATGCATTTGCACAGCTCTAAGATGCCCTGTTTCAGTCACAGGAACAGTCTTGCTTCCCCTCCTCAATCCCACATCCTTCCAGGCACACAGGCAATCCTCAGAGCTTCGATCTGCAACAAAACCTTGACACGAGCACCTCTGACCTACAGACACAAATCCATTTATTGCTGGGCTGGGAGGCTGGACAAAGAGGAGCAGCGTCTCAGAGCTGGGTGCCAGGGCCACTCTCTGATTCAGCAAAGCCCTTGATAAGAAATGTCATCCTCCATTCAGTAATTTTAGCCCATGAGATAAGAATCTCTATCAGCCTCAAACATATGGCTGGCTGCAGTGCACGAAGCAAAATGAGACGGGTAATTTATTTGCTTGTGCTAAGAGCACTCCCAGACCCAGAAAAGCTGATGCAATGAAATAATAATTGCCAAATTACACTCTATTCTTCTTTGGAGATCTGGAAGAGGCTCCTGTGAGATACAAGGGGTTGTATCTTTCTCCTTTAAGCATCAAGCCACCAAGGAGACAACAGTCCTACACGACTAATTGAAGACTGAGCTGCACGGGATTTTCTAAGGTCTGTTCTTCTCATTAAACCCTACTTGTTCCACAGGAATTCACACCCACGGATATGACTGGTGCTCTCTATGAAGTGCCAGGGGAAGAAATGGAGGGGTTAAATGACAGAATTACACAGGACTGAGGGTGAACTACAATCTCTTCGTCACTAGAGCCAGACCATCAGCCCACCAGGTGCTGTGATGTGCCCTGGCTGAATCCAACTTAGCACCTCTGATTTAGGTGACCTTGGCTAATCCATACAAACATGATATTGGGCCAGACACTGCATGGCTTGGGCTCCTCAGAGTAATAAGCTCTGTAACCTGAGCATGACAGGAGCATCTGATCCATGGGGAAAAATGGACATAAAGGACACTCCCAAGACAAACTTAGCACATTTAACAACAGGATTCTGCAAGGATCTGCTGAGGAAGGCTCATTCCTAGAGCACTCTTTCTTATACCCTTTCCTCTCTTAGCTGTCACCAAGTGAGATACCAAACTAGATGGTCTTGCTCTGTACAGCCACTTCTACTCCCTTTCATCTTCAACAGTGTGGCTGCTGTTCAATGTGCATCACACATTTTCTCACTGTCACTTTTAAATTGGGGAATTTCAAACTCAAGATTAACATCTAAGTATCCACTCAGAAACAGAAACTTAGGCTTAACGTACAAATACTTTAATTTGGTTCTTCCAAGGAACTGGACCAGACTCAGACTTTGAAACAGTCCTTCCTCTCTCTGATTCAAATCTGCTTTAGAAATGTAGCAGCTACACACTTAGTCATAGATAGTCTCTTCATTGATGTGAAATCATTTTTGCTTCCTAGACAGTGGTATCTTCCCATCACCATATCTTCCCCTGTCACTGGCATTCTCACTGGGAAAAATCAGCAGTTAGACCAACAACTGAGTGAGTCACAGAGGTTAAAAACTTCTAATACAAATGATGGTCCTTCCAGCTCAGTGCTGAGACGTGAGGGTGATGGACAGCCAGGAAATCTCTGATCTAAAGGAAAGGAGGGGATTTTCACCTCAGTGGAGTTCAATTCAGCATTCTTCATCATTGCCAAATTTATTAGAGAATACTGTCATGACAGTATAGGTCCCCATGCACACACTGGCATGGCCATCATGGCAACATCACACATACCAGCCTCAGAGGAAGAGTCTGATGAACTCCTTCCACCCTCAACACCACACAGCCTTCAAATGAACCAGAGAGTACACAAAGTTCAGCAGAAAAAAGCCACAAGTCCCTTGTGCCCATGGAGTTGTATCACTAGAACACACCAAGCCTGACACCCCTCTGTCATCCTGGCTAGCCTTCTCCTCCAAGGAATGCTTCCAGCACTCCAGAGCCCAGGGTCCAACATGGGAGGAGCCATGCACGTTCATGAGGAAAAACGTCTGCAGCAGGAAAGAAGCTAAAAACTAAATCAAGCTTCAACTTTCTTTTCCACAACCAATGTTTTTCAGTTCTCTGAAGGTAGTAAATTGAAAAGAGGTAATTTTGCTTTATTTTCTGTCCTTCTCCTCTTGTGGCTTTGGACAAAGCAATGTGATAAGCCCATACCTTTCAGATACTCTGTATCTCATCAGTTTGGAAAATACATCATTGTCCTGCTCTGGAGTAGTGCAGTGCAAACAGTCTGAGGGACTTGTCATCCTCACTGCCAACAACAGAGCAGCAAGTTCCTCAGGCATAAAGTAAAGGCACAGGTCCTTCAGAAACAACACGTTTTGTGTGTGTCTGTGTGAGCAGAGATGCCTGAAAAATTAAGTCTTAGATATGTGGACAGCTAAGGCAGTTGAGATTTGCTGATGATTTTTACATGAAGCCTGCTCAAGACATGGGTGATGCAGGACAGGAGAGAGACTGGGGGACAGTAGGAGAAACTACTCAATGCATGGATTCACTACTCATCTCACTTCTTGTCTGATGGATATTTCAGTGAGGTATGAAGAAAAGAAAATGTTTTGGGGTTTTGGTTTTTTTTTTTTTTTTACCTTGTTACAAAGCTTCAGTCCCGCTCTGGAGGTCAGGAAGCTGGCTTGTACCATCACCTCTTCTCCTTCTTCCTGTATCATATACCCCTGGGCACACTCTTCAGGCAGAATCTGTCTCTAAATCAGGCTTTTCTCTTTTTGAGCACTCCTCCCAAGAGCAACACAGCATTGATTTTCATTACTTGTGCAAAGCAGCCAACTCCACTCTTTCTCCTTCTGTGACACTGGAGATATAAATTTAAGCTCCTCTGTCCTCAAAGTCTAGGGGGAGAGTAGCCTGGCAAGCTCAGAAAGTCTTTTGAAATACTGTAATCCAAGCCAAATCGCAGCTCATCAAGCTTCATCATCCAGGCAGTGGATACACCTATAAAGAAAACACAGTTTTAATATCTGGATCAGGACAGATTGACAAACTTTCAGGTTTTATACATGATTTCTATTACTATCAAGACAGTGATGTCAGGTTCACCCTTCAAAGGACACCCTGACCTTGCAGCACTGACAAAAGAACATCTTGTTGTTGCCTCAAGATTCAGCTGATGGAAGGTACCACTCGGACAGAGATGAACAAGAGATGTCAAAGAAAGCTGAAAAATCCAGTTCTATCATCCTCCTGGGATTTAAAGATCTTGATTTTTTTCTACCCTTCTGAGTAAGTGGAAAGAAATATAAAAATCTTGAAATTTTGAAGGTTGCTGAATTGAAACTCATTTTGACTTGAAGCGCTTCGTTTCAACAGTTGGAAAATTTCCCTTTGGAGTCATAAACTTTTACATTTTGTATTATAACTTCCATTAGAAACAAAGACTGCTTTCAAATAAAAACTAAAATGCAGACAGAGTCAGGAAGTTTAGATGTACTGTCAGTAGCCAACCCTGTCCAAATTTTTACTATACTTTTCCCAAAAAGGAGGATTTACTGAAGCTGACTGTCTCCTGAGGGTGCATTCAACTGCAACATGGCAGCAGATTAGAGACGAAGTCACAGTCAGCTCAAATGCCAACAAAGGAAACAGTGAGCTACTTTAATCAAATTAAGTGGATTTTAATACACAATACAATATAGTTAGCTTTACATGTAAATTCTATCCTAAGACAATGTAAGTGTTCAACTACAGACCCTCATAGACTGGCAAAATGACTACACTCTGTGTTGATTAATACTAATGCAGACATTGTTCTGCTGGGTATAACATACTCCTCCAATGAGGAGGCAGGAACAACTCCAGAAATAGATTAAATTCTAACTTTTATCAAAAATAGACATTTTTTTATGTACTGACAGAAACAAAAACACAGAGTTTAGGTACTTTATCTAAACCAAAGTCTTTCATGATGTCCAGGAGCTCCTCCAACAGACACTGACCAGACACAAGAGCCCAAGGTAATGGTCCTCAGAAAGAAAGAAGCAGCCTTCATCTGTGTTCAGGGGACATTTGAAAGAGATGGAAAATAAACACAATGGAGATGTCTACAAGGTTCCTTTGGGTGGGAAGAGCTGCAGAAGAAGAGGCCAGCAGCCCTATCCCATTAGGGGGGACCTGCAAAATAACTCCAACCCAGCAACTGAGAAGGACTGCCAGGGCAATCCAGGTGATATAGGAACTAACTCAGGTTTAGGAGGCAGCTGGGAATAACTTGTAATTTAGCCTCATAAAAGAAGAGCTCTCTTATATCAATGGATGCCTGGTCCTACTCAGATTTAAAGTCTCTAGTTACAGAGACCCACAGTGAAGTGGGGCCCCTGCCCATGGCAAGGGGATTGGAATAGATGATCTCTACAGTCCCTTCCAGCCCAGGCCTTTCTTTGATATGATTCAATGAGAAGAGGGAAGGGTGGTCTATGCTGCTGAAGAAACACCTTCCTTGGGTGCAGGATGTGCACAGGAGGCAGAAAGCCACTGATGCTCAAACACACCTTTGCTAGGGAAGCTAGCAGCACAGTTCATTGCCAGAAAAAACAAGATCATAGCGGGAGTGGTGGAAGCAAATGGCTCTGGCACTCCCTGGGAGCATGAGAGGTACAGCTAAGAAGATGGGAACTGGAAACAGGCCCCAAGCCATGAGGGTGGCAATGCCATCCAGAGCTCCAGAAATGGGTCTCTCTGACCATCTCTTGCTGCTTTCTGTGTTCACATGACAGACATTTACAAGCCACGCTGTCTCTCCTGCTCCAATACCTGCAGTGCTGTTTCAGGGCCTTTGCTCTCTGAAGGACCACACACGCCAACCAAGGTGCTGCAGGCTCCTCTGGGGCTGTACAGTGTCCACCTCCACTTTGTGAATCACCCAGCTGGACCACTCTCTGCCACGTAACCAAGAGCACTTGATGGCCCATCCTTGGCCAGCTCATGGTGCTGTGTCACTCACTAGAGAGAAAGAGACAGGAATAGGATGAGATCTACGCCTTTGGGCCATTCATCTCACAGGCACCTACCACACCAACATCTCACAGAAGGGTTTTGCCACACCCCAACCACATGCTTCCACCTTCCTCCCCCATTTTAACCTGCATAACCTCCAACGTCACCCCACCATCCCTGGAGGAGGTGACACACTAGCCCTCAAACAGGGAGAGGAGACTCTTTTCTTCTTCAAAGACCTTGTGACTGCCATCACCTTTCAAGACCAGCTGTCCACATCAGTACTTTGCAGTGAGCACCACAAACTGGTCTGCTCTGAAGATATGCTCTCTGTGACACTGAAAATCAGCCACCAGCAGAAGTCATTGAGGAAGAGGGAGGAAGAGCATGGTGGTGCAAGGAGCTGCAGTGCATACCAGATGTGAGTCCCCATCAGAAGGGCTGTGACCCAGGGCCTGCAGTGTGCAGCCTACAAAGACACTGCACGGCTCCGGGCCCTGGGGATTACGAACGCTCTCCTCAGGCTGCTGGCAGCGCTCCCTTGGGCTTGGCACAGCACTGACACAGTGGCACTAACAGCACAGCTCCCAGTAGCATCCCAGCTGCCCCAAGCCCTGGCATGAGGCAGCTGAGCTGTCCCAAAGCTGACCCTGCCTGGAGGAACACTGCTTGCTGACAATCCTGGCACAGGGATTAGCAAGGCAGTGTTGAAGTGCTAAACAGATACAACCAGGGAGAGAAACCGCTTCCCACTAATGAGGGGACAGGCAGGAGTATCTCTTCACACATCAGCTGCTGCACAAGGAGAGCTTGCCCTGCTCTCAGCTGAAGTCAATGTTCAGACAGACAAATGTCTTGCCCACATGGCTGAGTTGCAACAGCACAGGTACACAGTGACCTGTAACCAGGCAAACCTGGGGCACAGTGCTTACAATTACATGCAAGACTACTTCCAAACACCCTGCCCGAATGGTAAAAGCAAGAATAACTTCGGTTACAGTCTGGATTGCCTTCCTTTCCCACGCTTCCTTGGCAGCTGGTTGTCCCTGCTTCTGCTGCTAAACTTCCCCCTCCTCCATTTCTGCATTACTCATAAATTAGCATCACACACAGCAGCAGGCAGTAAAACACACCAGCAGCACTGCTGAAGGCATTGACTTCAACAGTGGCTTAAGCAGATGTGCTAAGGAAACATCTGGATGTTATTAACAAAAAGCTTTCTAGGTCCCCCATCAGATCAACACTTCTATTTCCTCTGAATCATTATATAGAAGAAACAACATGGAATCAATAATAAAAACACCTCAATTGGAAATACAGTCAGCTCTCTGTGTTTAACATCTAGAAATTCACCAGCACTAACCCAAACCCCCAATGGGGGCAGCCAGTCCATGATCCCTAGGCAAGAAGCTTGGTGCTACACTCTACAGCCAGCAATGACAGGTTTGGCTCACCTAGAGCTTGCAAGTTAACAATCTTCATGGTTAATCTCCATGGGAGAAAACAATCCATCAAGAGCTGGAGAGGTCAAAAAAGCCTGCAGGACTTTGGAGACAGTGGCATGCATCTATCCTGTCCCACCATGTACCAGAGATACATCTCAGGGTTATTTCCCTCCTGTGAACTACTTTCTTTCCCCCAGCTCTGTAAAACACATTCCTAGCAGCTCTCAGCTTTGTAAAGATTTTTGACATGTGGCTGCAACAGTGAGAAAGGTTGGACTAAAACTCCTTTCAGAACACAAACCTAAAAAAAAAAAAAAAA
>VZRX01007761.1:389828-432145 GCA_013398075.1 Notiomystis cincta
CTCAAAAAAACACCAAGCCATCAAAAAGATTAAAGAGACGCTTGGCATATTAAAGAAATGGGTGCTACAAGACTGGCTGAGGTAAGAGGCATAATTAGCCCAACGTGAGCTCGCAAGGCAGGTCCATGGAGCTTGGCTCCACAGACAGGGATGTCACGTACCAGCAGAGGCCCTGTTATCTTTGGGCCTTGGGCTGGCACAGCTGATGGGAGTGTGAGGTTTCATGCTTGTACCCACACTTCAAGAATACTGCTGGAAAAACTGGAGAGAGTTCAGAGGACAACCACAAGAACAAACCCAGGCTTGTAGCAAGGAGCTCAAGGAAGTCAATCAAAGAGAAAGTTAAAAGGCACCTCGCAGCCTGTAGGTACCTGTCAGAAGAGTGCTCTCAGCCTGCCAGACAAAGGCATAACGAGACCAAAGGTTGAAAGTTGAAGCTCAACAGAAAACAAACCAGAAACAACTATACCATTTTTTAACACTGCAGGTAATTAACAGAGAGAAAAGTCCTGCAGTTGGCATGGCCAAGGATCCGTACTAGCAATTTTTAAAATAAGATGGAACACTTCCACCTTGCTTCTCTTGTTTCCCCAGAAATGTAAGCTTGGTTCCACTCACAACTGCTGACTGCAGAGGGGAAATTAATTCAAAGAATCTCTGTTATACAGCAGGTCAGACTAAACAAGCACCATGACCTTAAAGCCTAGAAATCAATGAGGTACAAAGAACAAGAGGCTCAATTATTGGTGATACAAAGAACAAGATGCCCCATTATCGGTGGTTGGGCTTGTCCAGCCCCAGACATCCCTGTCCTATCCAAAGGTCCTCTGCATCCCATCAGTACACAGATGTGGATTTTGAAGAGCAGCAAAAGTGACAGATCCATACCACAAGCAACAAAACAAAATTCTGTTTAACCAAGAAACCCACTCTGATGGTTTTTTTTTCCCAGCTAAAAAAACAGGAAAAATCATATTCAGACAAAAGCAAGTAAAAAAAAAAAATTACACTCACAGGGCAGAAACAAAGCATAATGTAAGAAATAATCATTTTACAGTGAGAATGATCATTCACTGGAATAACCTCCCCAGGGAGATGGTGGAGTCTCCATCACTGGAGGTTTTCAAGATGCAAATGGACAAGGTTTGCTACAATCACCTTGGCTCCCTTTCCCACAAGAATGAACTGGACAATCTCTTCCAGTCTGAGTCAGTCTGTGGCTCTAAAAAAGGCACACAAAACCTTCCTGACTACAAGCACTTGTGCCAACAGAATGAAGCTCCCAGTTCTGACACTCTGAAAACACCCATTGATGTTTTTCGTAATTATGCTTGCAGGTTCTCTTTGTGCTTCTTGAGTCCAGGATTTTCATATCTGCTGGGTTCCTGTAAGCCTCAAAAGCGTATCCCAGGACATAGTCCTTGACTGTTTTCTCCCTCTAAGAGCTGGAAAGCCCTCCCTGCAAAAAGAAAGCAAATTTCTGCTTCTGCCTTGTTTGTTTAAAGTTTTCATCACTGTGGTACTGGTTCATGGTTGTGCATTTGCAGTATCTTCCCTCACTCCTGCCTCTTCCTTTAGAGCTTAAAATGTGGGGGGCTCATTGTGACAGCCATAGGATTAAAAGGGTAACTAACCTGTGTCATAAAAATCAAGGAGCTGCTATTGCTCCCTAGGAAACCTGGAGGCTGCAGTAAAAATCCAACCTCCACCAACCCTAAACCTGCACTTGGCAGCTGGAAAATACTGGGGGAACCAGGGATAGGGATGAACTTTTGGGGCTGCAAAGCATGGCAATCACTCCCTAAGACTTTAAGGACCATTGGGTCACCGAGTCTGACTCTTGCATAAGGGAGGTCACAAGCTTCACTCTTACCTTTGATTTGAGCAGTCCTGCAAGTGTTTGCCTAAGCCCCACCTTCCAGGGAGGCATGCAGGCTCCATGCAAAGAGCTCGAGATATGGAGATGGTAAGTCACCTTTTTGATGGCTGGCTCAAATACTTAAAAGCCTTTGGTATTTAAAAAAGGCACTTTAACTCTGATTTATCTGCACTGCATTTGTGGCCAGGGGTGCCTGTGATATAGCTGCTGGCAGCGGGAGGTGCCTTGCCTGATTTCCTCAGCTGTTCACAAAATCCATCTCCAGGAGAAACCCTGGGGCCTCTCTGCTCTCTTCCCCTGCAGACAGCCTGTCTTCTGCCTCCTCTTTTTCCTATATTTATAATTGCCAAAGGAGAAGAGGAGCTTTCAAAGGATTTAGCACAAGTGCCTGGCAGGGAATTGCTTCTGTGGGTGGCTGGTGAGCAGGAGAGGGGAGGAAAGGAAAGGTAGAGCAAACATTTTCATCCCCATTGTTTCCATTCCAAGGTGAATCCACACATTTCTCCACACCCATTTCCCCCTCCCAAACATCTCCTGCTCTCTACCAGCTTTTCCATATACTCACACATAGAAGGCTGCCCTTCCCCAGATATCCTCCTCAGATGCCTCACAACCACAAACTCCTGTGACCCTGTGCCACTCTCCCACAGTCTCATTAACAATAATTATTGCCCAAGTTACTAAACCTGCTCCTCAGAGCTCACCCCTCAAAGGACAATTCTAACCTTGCTGGCTAAGCAGCACTCACCACCGAGCAGGGAAACCTGGGCTAAAGATGATGCTCACACCAAATACTTCCGATGGAAACAGGGACCACATTCCACTACCCAGAGCTGCATCTGCACAGAGCTCCTCCTGCCTACCCTAGCTGCTGTCTGCAGCACCTTCATCCCATTTGCAAGGGCACAAGTTTCAAGAGCCTTGCACTGAAGCTTCAGCACTTCCATAGTATCTTTGGTATTCAAAAGGTTTATTTTAAAATTGGGTTTGTTTATCTCTAAGCACAGATTCATTTCCAATTTATGTCAGCAAAATAAAGACCAAAATGCAAAACAAAAATGAAAGAAGAGCTTGCCTGACTTAGAAGCCTAAAAATAGACCTGTGTATTGCAAAGAGTGAACTGTCAGGTAAAGGCTGTGGATTGAAGGTTCAAATGAATAATGTGTTTGTTTTTCCTGCTTCAATACTTTCCTGCTGTTATCACTGTACAAATAAGTCAGCACACGCTAATTACTCTGATGGCAATTTCCTGGGAACTGGTACTTAAGTATCAGGCCAAATTTATTGCCTGAGCATCACAGACTAGTCCTCCCCCTGCACTCCCAAACAAACAAACAAGCCCAGCTGCCAAATCCCCCTGTCCTTTCCTTCATCACTGCAGACGCACCACTGTCAGCCTGGTCCCACTCCTGACCCCAGCCTAAGATGTAGGATCTGTCCTGAGGAACAGTGTTTCCCAGCAAGCCCAGTTAAAGTTAAGATGCAAGTGTAGAACACGGATCTGGCAGTGCCAGAACCTGGACTTATATCCTTCAAGGCGTTCAATATGTACAAACTGTGGACCCAGAGCAGTATTTGTGCAATAAAAGGGGTTTAATCTTAGGAGCAGAGAGTGCAAGCACCTTTTCTGCAAGGCACACACACCAAGAGAGAAAAGGATGGGAAGTAAAATGTCTGTGAAGTGTTTTTATAAGGCACCCAACAAACCAGTCTCGAGCCCCTTTTAGCCCAAAACCATCCCACAAGGCTCACAGTTTATATTCATGGGTGAAATACATCAAAGAACCGCCTAAACAATGCCTGTGGTTTCTGCTGCATTTTCCCCCCCTCACTTGGTATTTATACAGCCAAGGATTTACACTGTAATTCAGTCAAATGCATTAGAACAAAGATGAAGGGAGGAGAGAGAAGAGGAAAAAAAACGCTATTACCTGTGTTACATCCCAAATGGCATTGAATTTCTGTATAAACCTTCACTGCAACCTCAACCCAGATGCAGACTGTTTGCTGAACAGGCAATATAAACCCATCCTCCTTTGTGGGCTTTTTCAGCTTTCAGGGTCTTTTTTTTTGAGGATGGTTGACTTGCTTTGGATTTATTGTATTATCATGTCTTTCTGCTTTCACTGTGAGGCAAGGGGTTAAGCGACCTTTCGGATCCTCCCTGGGTGCAACTCCATGCATAACAAGAAAGCTTCCAGCCCAGTGAAAACAACTTGAAAGAAGGGCAGTGACCCAGCCACAGGCTTAAGTTTCAGGTCACAACACCCCTGATCAAAACCATCCGTCTTCCTCTGGCCACAAGTTTGCAGCCAGTCACCTCCCATTAGTGCGATTCATCTCCAGGATTTACAGGAAAACACCTTCTGGGGACCCGGCTGTTGTTAGCACCCTCTCTTGCACAAGAGATGAGAGCTGTGAGCTAAGAAGGGACACTGAAGGTACATGCTGATGCAGCATCCTCTTGCATCCAGTAATAAGCACTAAAAACACATGGACCATTAGGAGAAATAAACAAACAAACAAACAAACAAACAAATAAATAAATAAACCAAACTGCAATTGTGAGCTTTGATTTCATTTACTCTCAACTTCTGCAAGGAAATGAGTGTTTAGAGCCCCTGTCGACCTGGACACATGCACACCACATTGCACAGCAGAATCAAAGCTGTCTGGCTAGCACAGGAGCATCATGCTGCTCAGTCAAGAGCCCTGGGTCAAAGGAAGGAGAGGGTTTGGTGTTACTGCACACTGAGCCAGGGAAACAGTGCATCTCAGGGATGCTACATGGTGGAAAAAGGCTGTGGAGAGGGAGGATGCGCCTGTTCTCCCCTTCTCCAAAAGAGGTTCCCTCAGGCCAGTTAGAAATAATCACCAGCTGGACCATAGAACTGGAGATCATAGAATCACAGAATGGTTTGGGTTGAAAGGGACCTTTAAAAGTTCAAGGCCCCTGCAATGAGCAGGGACATCAATGGTTCCATCTCCACGCTGCAGCAAGGGTGCTGCCAAGCAATCCACTGCTGACAGTAGTCAGCAAAAGGTTCAAAACCCAGCTCCACACAAGCCAAACAGAAACATGGCTCCTGGGAGGAGGATCTTGGCTCATCTGGGGCAAAAAGGACAAAAAACATAAGTGTGGCAGCCAGTCCCAAGCCTGGCACTCAGCCCAGCTCCTCCCAACCTCACATCTACCAGGGGTGGCCTTGCTCTGAACTGATGCTGATAGAGAGCATCAAGATGGGATGCAAATATAGAAAAAGATGAGAATGTGAAAAGAATTATCAAACACTCTCCCAACCTCTACCACTGTTAACTCTAAAAGCAAGAGCACAAAGGAACAAACTGTGTGCAGGGAACTGGGTGCTGAGTCCCATTTATCATCATCAACCAAACTGCCCTGGGAAGTAGAGCAGGCACAAAGCCTGAGGAGGTTCCCAGTTCAGCTGCAACTCCCAAGGTTTTGATGTGATTAGGCCCGTGACTCTCCCCCACAAGCTTTCTGGCACTGGGACCAACCCATGATATTGTTTCCATTAGTTCCTCCCTCTCAGCCATGCCAGTGCATGCCAGTTTGCCATGTGAGACTGCAACCTGGGCTGGGGAAGCGAATCTACAGAATAACAACTCAGGGGAGAGAGAAAAAACGTCAGCTGGATGGGCTCCCTGTTGCGAGTATGTTCAGCAGCCTCCTCTGCTGCTGGCAGCCTGAGATGGTTTCGGGTGCAGCAGTGCAGAAGGACAGCCAGATACTACGGTAACACCGCTCAGCTGCCAAAGGGCTGAACCACCAAATGTGGCCTTGGGCTTTTTGGTTTTTGTGATGAGCTGTATTTCTGTGTGATATCAAAAAAACTGGACTGAAGTTGGTGAAGTGATCCCACTTCTCAGCTGACTGGCTTACTGTGTGATCCTGCAGCACTGGAGGAACCAGCTAGAAACATCTACTGCAAACCCAAGGGAAGCTGTTTCTGACTAGGTGCTGAAGAGAGAAGCCACGGCTGAAGCTTGGTACAGAGCAGGGACAATACAGGTATGAGCTGAAACACTGTCAAAGGACATGACAACTTCACCAGGCTCCCTGAGCAGCAAGCTAAGCAGGAGTAACAAGATGCTGATCCCTTCAAGAGCAGTTATCGTCTGATGCCTTGTATATACTTATGTGGGATGGATATGTGTATTTATTTTAGTATTTGCTGAAAGTATTCACACAATGTCCCAAAAAATGCAAATGTGTCCTTCAGTGCTCAGAAAGGCATGTCTTGTGGGAAGATGAAAAAAACCCAAAACTTGTTTTGCCTCTCCAGCCTGCTTTCAGACTGATGCATTCCACTATTGAAGAGCAAGCCCAGGTAGGGTCTGCATTAATTAGCAACAGCCTTTAAAAAGGTCCTGAGACACCCATTTTGGGAGGAATCTCTAACTGAGCAATATGAGTGCTCAGATCTCCCCTCAATGCCTGCAACTATCTTGTTGCCCATGGCACCATGTCCTGGGTAAGCCTCTGTCCTCCACTTCTGCAGCTCTGCAACAAGATCAGGAGGATGCCCTGGACCCCACTTGACCCTCTGGGTTAGCCAGGCTGGGGATTGCCCTCATCAAATCATTTGGGTTGCAAGAGACCTTTAAAGACCATCTACTCCAAACCCCTCCAGTGAGCAGGGACATCAACTCAATCAGGTTGCTCAGAGCCCAGTTCCACCTGACCTTTAATGTTTCCAGGGATGGTGCATCTACCACCCCTCTGGGCAACTTGTTCCTTCCTGTCCTCCTCCTCCTCCTCCTCCTCGTAGACTGAGCACCCAAGCTGCATCAGTCACTGCACCCGGATAAAGCCAAAGTATAAATGATGATGACACAGTCAGTGGGAAGAAGTGGGGACAACAAGATCATGGTGTTTTACCCAGTAACCCCAGTAACTCTGCATAGTGCCAAGATGAGAACCACCTCTGGGGAGATTCTGAAGCCCAGATCTCTTCACTTGGTTTGGAGAGGGCACAACAACTCATTCCTTGTCTCTGGCACACATCACTACCCCTCTTTCACTAGCCAAGTACCCAGTTTGGGTTTTTGAGCTACAGCTCTGGAAGGATCCTGTGGAGCAGCTGCACCAGAACTGGGGACTGTGACATTTTCCCTGAAGATGTCTTTCACCACCACACAGAGTACATGGGGAAACTCAGGGCGAGGGATGAGATCCCCAACCCAAAGCAGGGCATGGCTGTGATGGGGCACCCGCCCAGGGTCCAGCAGAACAGCCCAGCACGTGCAGGAAGGGCTCGGCCATCCAGGCACTGCGGCTGTGCCAGCGTTAATCGCCGCTCCACGACTAACAGGGCTGCCAGCCACAGCCAGCGCCGGTGAGAACAAGCCCTGGGGAAGAAACACAGCTCTGTGTCCTGGCTTTGCAGCCCGGCTCCTAGGTGGAGAAACAAAACGAGAGGCACAGCTCACCCTCTCCAAGGAATACGCCCTTCCTAATGAGAGTCGACCCAGGAGCTATGCGGGAGTGGCGCCCATTCCCAGGCAGGCTTCAACGCCACTGAAAGGCAGCGACGGAGACAGGCAGCCTCCGAGAAGAGACACCAGCGGGAAATTCGGCTTTGATGCCGGCTCGCCAGCGAGCTCCGGCACCAGGGAGGAGGAGGAAGGACTGCCGGCTCTCGCGATGCTCCCCTGCATGTGCATACATGCAGAGCTGAGCTCAGCCAGACATCCTGGGAGAGGGTTGCAACAACCACAGAGCAAGTCACCAGCTGTGCCCTGGCTGACATGGCTGGCACAGCCTGAGCCCCACCGTGGCAGCCAACCACTGCTGCCGGACAAGAAAGCCCACGGAGAAGAGCTGGCACTGCAAGGACGCCACGAAAGGACCGTGTCGTACAACCGTCCATCGTCCCAAGATGTCGGTAGGAAAAACTCCATTATCTGTAGCTAAATCTGGGCAGAGTGCAGCGCCAGGACCTCTTCTCATCCCAAAGAGGTTATGTTCCAGGAGACACAAATATTTTTTATCAGCCTTGCTGCTGTTTTTAGAACAGTAATGATGGCAAGGATAACCCAGCAGCAACAGCAAGATTCAGGGTCTTGGATTCACCGCAAGTCTTGAGCTGGCTCTAGAAAGCCAACATTAGCAGTGGGATCAGAATAAATACAAGGTGATACAATGAAAAATATTTCCCAATTAAATTCCTGAGAATTGTATCCCTTCTCTCACCTCCTCTCCTTATCTGTTAATTTGTTTCCATAAGTCTCAAAGCACTTAAGGACTACTTAAGGGCTGTTAGGACCCGTCATCCTGATGGAGAAACTTCCACCGGGTTGAGCAATCCTGAAGTTGCCCAACAACCCAGTTTGGGCGAGGAGAAAGCAGGACTGGTTTAGCACAAGTCTATCCATCACTCTGTGCTGCCTAGCTGCAGGGTATGAGTTACCAGCAGAAGGGCAGGGCGGTTGCATGGCACAGCCATTTCCCAGGATAGGGTGTGCCCCACCTTTAGAGGTGCTGGAAAGCACTGGGCACTGTCACTGCTCAGAGGGTAGTCAGAAATACATCACTTTTTGCTTTTGTTTCGTATTTGTTTGTTTGTTACTGTCCTCATTAGAAATTTTCTGAGTTTAAAGCTCAGGAGTGCAGACTTTCTGCAGAGAGCAAGGGCTGTCAGAGCAGGTAGCAGATGTGGCTCAGTTTCTTCATTAATGAGTAAGATTGACACCAGCAGGTGTTTTCAAGCAGAAAACCACCAAAAATTAACTAAGGATTTTTGTTCTGTTCTTCCTGTCCCTAACCCTCTGTGTCCACAGTCTGAGTTATACAAGTACACACTAGGGAGACGGCATTTCAGAGAACCAGAAGTTACCGGTGTGTGGATGACCTTACCATACAGAGTCCCTATCAGAGCAAATAGGACCTTAGAGTTGCCCAAAAGCTGCAAAGTTGGATCCTTCCAGCAGCAGCAGACACAATGCCCAGGGCTAGGGCTGTGAAGATGCTTGACTTTTTGATTCACTTGTACAGGTGACCATGGAGGACACCACATGGTCAGCAGGTCCACCCTGACTGGAGGACCACCAAGACAGAAGATGATGCAAAGTATTTCTATTTGCTATATATATTCTCCAGTGAGCTGTCAAGCAGCTGCTTCTTCTCAGTCCAGGGCAGTCAATGTGTTAGGTGGATAGAGCAAATGGAAAAGTCTCTCACCTTGCCACAGACTTACTTGCTCTTCTTTAATTCCTCCACTTCTTGTCCATCCCATCCTCTCACCTTCCTCAGATTAATTCATTTGGCCTTCTTGTAAACTCTTAAATTATTGTACAAATGAACAATTAAGGGATTATCATGATGGCAATTGAGGATAATGTGTCCAAAAAACACACCTTCAGAGAGGTCCAACTTGATCAGGAGGAAACTGCACAGGAACTACCTACTGATGATACCCAAAACTGAGCCTCAAAACTGAGGCTGATATAGAGCATGGAAGACCACCTCTGACCGAGGTCTTGCTGTTCAACTGTGGACCATGGGTATGAAGCAGTTTAGTGACTTGGCCCAAAATCCAGAAGTTGAATACCAAAGCACTACACCTAAGGATCCCAAACATTGGAATGGGGGGCTAAGAACACCTTTTCACCACTTAACTCTCCATCACCCAGTCCTGACAAGAAAGACAGTTTAATTAATATTTCCAGTGCAAGTGCAATTAACAGACTCTGTCCAATGCATCCCAGCTGCTGACACACAATTAGTTTCATCTCAGCTTCTAGGAACGGGCTGTCTCCTCTTGGACACTGCACAGCAGGTGAAACCTTGGGGTCCCCAGCTGATGGCTGGGCCCCTGCTAATGAACTGAATTAGGCTGCTTCCATTCTCATTACAGACCCTTCAAAACAGTGTCCTTTAAACACAGATCTTGAAGCTACCTTCAATAAAACCTTCTTTGTGTCTCAAATTCAACTGTATCATCTTCTATTAGGTCAACAGTGCTATTGTACCCATGGTGCTCACTTCTGCTGACAAATTCTCCAGCTGCCCAGCCTGTGCATCCACAGCTCACACACAGTACTTGTCTTCTCAACAGGGATCCAGTGCTCCAGTTCCCTCAGCTTCCCAGGCCCTTCACATGAAACTCCAGCAGCAGAGCCGAAAGCAAGCAGCCAGGTTATGCAGAGCACCACATTTCTCCTCTGGGAACGGGCAGCACAAATAAACCCAAAATCCGATTTTATTGCATCTTTCAAATTCTTAACAAACCAACAAAAATTACTGCTGCCTCTTTTTTTTAATTATTTTTTCCCATTTTTAAAGCAACAAGGCTTTTAAAATCAATAGTTAAGTTTTAGATGCTAAGATACTGTTGGATGCATTTGAGGATGGTTAATCAGAAGCACTAAGGAAATAATAATAATAAACATAACAACAACAACATCAATATGAATTCCCCAGCAGGATATTAAGAGTTAGGGAGTGACTGTCACCCTCTTCCCTGCGCAGAGTCAAGAGGAAAAGAACATCTATGAGTCTCTCTGGCACTGGGGCAGTGCTACACAGCCAGGGTGGCATGTAGACATGCATGACATGCAGGACAGGCTCTTTGGAAAGCAGGTGGGACCATTCGAATCTCAGCCTAGGCCATTTGCAGGGCTGAGGGCTTGTCAGGGAGAAAGCAAAGCCTTTTTTTGAAGCAGGCAGCTGCCCACAGCAGGGGAGTCTGGGAAGAGGTGAGAGCATGATGGGATGCAAGATGGGATGCAGGGCAGGATGCAAAGCAGTGCTGGAGCACATCCCAGTGGGAAGGACAGCCCTGCTCCAAAGCATTAACCTGAACTCCTTCCCGGCTCCAGCCTTCCCTCCCAGCACTGTGCCACACACATCTGTGTGGGGAGGGCCCTGTGGCAGAGAGCCAACTCAGCAACTCAAGAGGTGCAATTATCATTAAAGCCAAGCAGGCTGGAGCAGGGGAGAGGAGATGCCTCCCCACCAAATGAATAGGTTTAATGCTGTTCACATTCCTGCATTCCTCTGCTGAAGTGTAATGAATAAACCCTCACAAACTGCTAAAAATGAGGTGGTTTTGGTTAAGCCTTGCGAGTGTGTGTTTTGTAATCTTACACCTTTGCAGACAGAGAGCCCTGCTATGCTGGTAATCTAGGAGCTGAGGTTTTCCAGAGCTGGCTTGTGCAGCCAGGCAGAGACATCAGCACATGCCTGTTTTATGGGAACAGCATCCCCATCACAAGTGGGGAGATGGGATAGAAAGCACAAGGAGCCAGGCAGATCTAGTGCAGTGCAGCAGGGGTCCCTGAGCAAAGTGCACACACAGAGCCACTGCTGAAGAAGATAGGATTAGAATGGAATAGAATGGAATAGAATAAAATAGACCATTTCAGTTGGAAGGGATCTGCTATAAACATGTAGTCCAAATGTCTGACTCCTTCAGGAGTGACCAACAGTTATAGAATATAATCAAAGGCACTGTCCAAATGCCTCTTAAACACCATCAGGCTTGGGGCATTGACCATCTCTTTAGGAAGCTTCTTCCAGTGTTTGACCATCCTGTTGGCAAAGAAATGATTCACAATGTCCAGTCTGAGCTTTCCTTGATGCAGCTTTGGACCATTACCACATATCCTACTACTGGATTCCAGAGAGAGGAGCTCAGCACTGCCCTGTCCCCTTCCCCTCCTCCAGGCAGCTGTTAGAGAGCAATGAAGTTGTGCCTCAGCCTCCTCTTCCCCAAACTAGACAAGTAGAGAGCCTTCAGACAGTCCTCACAGGACATGACTTTCAGCTCTTCCACCGGCTTTGTTGCTGTCCTTAGGATGCACTCAAGGACCTTCACATCCTTCTTAACTGGTGGGGCCTAGAACTGCACACAGAGCCCCAGGTGAGACTACATCAATGCTGGCCAGAGTGGGATATTCACCTCTTTTGCCCATCTGGTTCTGCTGTGTTTGATGCACCCCAGGATGATGTTACACACAAAGCTTTTCCCTGTCTACATTGGTTTATCTGCAGAGGATTCTATCTGGGTCTGGAAGCAATAATATTATTTATTCATGGTTCTATTGAAAAAAGTAGTGGCTCCTAAGCCAAAGGTCAAAATCCATATGTCCCTCTGCTCAGCCATGGGTTCTCCAACCTGCCTATGTCTGCACAATCCTCCTTCATGCAGACTCTCTTCTCTACTCCAGACTGGTCTCCTTATGTTCAAAATTAAGTGTCAGGACATCTTCTGAATGCTCTTTCATCCAGCATCCAAATCTGCCATTGTCATTGAAACTCTTGCTTTCCCACATCACAGCCAACACCCACCCTTCCCTGAGACACCTAAAACTTCCCCTGACCAAGAGCACTAACACATGGGTCATGCCTTCTATCCCACTTCCTTTTCTTAAGGAAAGCCCCTTTCCCTATCTTGTCACACAAGAGCTCTGTAACTCTCAATGCTTACCCCACTCCCTACAGTATCAACTATCTGCTTTTGACTCTTATAATGTTGACTATTACTTAGGAACCTGGTCTCCTGGGCAAGTCAATGGAAAATGCCTTTGATATGGAATGGTATTTTTTCCCTTCCTGCCCCTTATGTGCTAGAAATTCATCTCAAATGTCTGCCAAACCACCTCAGCGACTTCATCAAAACTCTCCTTTGCATGACATTTACAAGAAAACTCAGTAACTGTGAGGCTGCTGGTGTTCTGAGGCATGTCTATCAAGATGATCAATACTGTCCAGGCATTTTTATTTTACTCTCCCATATGAATGTACCAATCACAACCTCCTGTCATCAATCCAGACCATGAGCTCCTTGGGGGATGGACAGCCTTTGAGTCAACATTTGTACAAAGGACAATAGGCTCTGGGGCACGATTAGTGCTCCTACTGTCACAGTGGGGAAAATAACACTTTTAAACACCATCAAGGTCAGGAGACATCTCCTTGCACTAGGTATGATCCCCAGGCTTACAGCAGACAACACAACCAAGAAGTCCACTTGTATAATGTTGTCAGGAAGCCACAAGTTACCCGAGGATACTTCACAATGCACCAACACCCAGGTTTCATCTACTTACAACAACATCCTGTTTGTTCCCAAACAAATCACAGCACAAGGTTCTTCCACCAGTTACTACCAGCACCTCTTGAGACATCACTCTTGGTAGCATGGAAGGCATCCCACAATGATTTCTTGTACATCAAAGATCACAGCATTACCTTTGTTTGCAACCACAAGCTCCAATCTTGACTACTCAACTACGACTGCACTGCAGTGATGTTCTCTCTACCAGACTGGGAACTGTGGAAAAGGCTGGATTGGAAGTGGCCTTTAAAGGTGACCCAGTCCAAGCCTCCTGCAAATGAGCAGGAACATCACCTCAATCATTTTGCTCAGAGCCCCACCCAACTGGACCTTGAATGTTTCCAGTGGTCAGGCATCTACTCCATCTGCTCTACTCTGGGCAATCTGTTCCACCATTTCACTACAGGTATCATAAAAACTTGGTTTCCTTCTAGTCTGAACTAACCCTCTTTAGTTTAAAGCCATTACCCCTCATCATTACAGGCCCCGTTAAAAAGTCTGTCCCCATCTTTCTGAGACCAGATGAGCTGGTCTGGATCCCTAAGTCTTTGTCATCCCTCCACTTTTGCTATCTAAGGTGACCAACACCAAGCATCCTTTGCTACTGCTTGGCCCCAGGAGCAGCCTTGAGCAAGAGCTCAGAGTGTTCTAGTCCAAACTCTGCCAGGAGCTCCAACCCCCACATGTGCACTGGCATCTCTGCTATCCAGTCAAGGAGATGCCCAACTGGCCAGGAAGACAACCTGCAAGTATCACATCCCACACCCTGAGCAGCTCTGACACAGAGCTTCTACCAAACTGAAAGGAGGAAAAAAGCAAGCCCACATGGAGCTGATTTTCCCTCCATTGCCCAGGAAAGATTTGCAAGGCAAGTTCTTCCACCAGGCTCTAGGGCTGGCCATGCTGTGGGCAGGGCTGAGCCTGCTCTGTCCAGCCACCAGTGCCAGCAGCCCCAAGCAGGACCCTCTCTCTGACTGACGGGAATCCAACAGCCACACGGGACCTGTGCACTACAGCACGGAACAGAGATGCACACACAGCAGGGATGGGTTTGTTCTCCCCTTACACTGGTCCATTAGATGAACTTGGCCTGAAGTAACGCTGCAGTGACAGAAGCCAGGCATAAACCACAGACCTTACAGACTTCAGACACACAGGGAGTGCTCCCCTACCTCCTTCAGTGCTTCTCGCTGCGGCTGAGCTGCATCTCTGCACATTTGGGATTGAATGGCTCCATACAGAGGGACACCACAGCATCTGCACTGCACAGCACAGGCCCTGCCTTCCCTGCTGGGAAGCACTTCCCCTGCTCACATCACACATGTGCATTTTGCATTTTGCACATGAAAAAGTTTCTTGGGCAAGAGCTCGTGCCTGCCACTTGGCAATTACCTACACTGCAGGTCAGCAGCAGCACTTTCGATCAGGGTTTCTCCAAGGCGTGCAAGGCTGCAAACACTGTTCTTTGAGAAACAGGCACGACTCTGCTTGGTTGAACACAAACAGTTCCTTTGTTTTTATTAACGTACAATTTCACATCACAGGCATTTTCAGGCTCCCTGTGATTATTTTGTATATCCAGTGCTATACAGTTCACAGGCACAGCCAAAGGCGAGAAGGTCTCTCTAAGGCTCTGATGAGTAGGGATTTCACATGATCCAAGTGGGATGTTTCCACCCAGACATGTGCAGACAGACCTGGGCTTGCTCTGCTTGTGCCCAAAGCTGACTGGGATTCAATCCAGCTTAAGACAAAAGCCACAGAGCCACATTAGTACAGCACTCTGTCCAAGCTCGTATGACCAAAGTGGGTGCCCTGGGCAAACACCAACCAGACCTTTGATTTTGCTGTCCGCAACAGTTATATGAGAATGGAAGGGTTATAAATCACCAACAGCACAGAAAATTCCTAAAAACCATAACTAGTAACTATTAGAAACAACAGATTTAAGTGAACAAGTGTGCTACTCTACCCTGGTTGAATGGTGGATTCCAAGCCATCTGGTCATTGGGGAACAATGTTTCATATTATATGGGTCTGTGGAAAATAGCACAAAAAATGAAACTTTATTGTCAGAGGGCTTAAATTTCTTTGAAAGGATCCCACATCTTCATTAAGAAAAAAACTCAAAACAAAACAAAAAACCCTCCAACATATTTAGAAACTCTCAAATTGAGAAAGGCTTGGAAAACCAGTTAGAGGGTGCATAATTAAAGGAAATCCATCACTGGGTGGAAAGAGCGGTTAAAAACCCAATCACCCAAACCTCCCTCCCCAACATCAGGAACCTTGCTGGTATGGTTTGTGAGGAATAGTTTATTCAACAAAATGGAAACTGTTCAGAAGGAAGAAAGTGACTTGAAATTCAGCCAATATAAAGATAAATGTGAATGTACAAAGGCTTTAATATCCTGAATGATCATCAAAAGGCACCTCCAATAACAAATGTCACATACATGTGGGAACACAACCATTCCCTGCACCACCAGTGTCCTCAAGTACAAATGGCACCTGCAAGTGCCCCATAACCCATCCAAGCAGCCACCAGGCTCAATCACTTTTAGTTTGAATGCATCAGTGAACACATGAGAACAAAGTATATTTCTACATGTGCGTGGGTGACAAGACAACCCTGAAATGAAAGGAGCTGATGGTCTACCAGGCTCTTCCCTTCTACTGAAATAAATTTTTACCCTATGCCATGATTATCTGCAGAGGACTTGGGTTACTTTGAAGATAGCTTAGAGGGGAAAAAAACCGATGACCATTTATCTATACCTTGGCACTTTTGGGACTCTCAAAGCAGTTGACCTTCATGGAGAGAGAAAAAAAATACACAAAACTTTCTCATCTCTCTAAGTGATGTGGAAGCAACCTTGATGGGTGAGGTGGACTGGGTTGAAAGCTCCACAATGTGTGCGAGTCTAACACTTCATCACTGAAAAAGACCAAGTAACCTTTCCTCACTTCCTAAAGCCACTGCTGGCCCTGGAGCTCACCAAACCCCTCCAGCTGCTGATGCCATTCACTGACCAGCAGAAAGCTCACCCAGTACAGACACAAGCTGACTTTCTATCAGCACAGTGAGCAGTGGGTGGACTGTGCAGGAGCTAGTACAAAGGCTGAGGAGAGCTGGAGAAAAGGGCAGTGCCATCCCCGTGGTGGCAGGAATGGTGACAGCCCAGCAAAGCCCAGTACAGCCGAGCACACAACCAACAAGCAGCTGAAGGGAAAAGTGGATGAGGAGAAGGAGGAGGAAGAAGGGAAGATAGCAACAAATAAAACACTCATTTCAGAGAAACTGCCTATAATTAAAACCCCAAAGCAAACACAAACTTGACAGCTGGAGAGAACAGTGCTGGGTTCTGTTTTGGATTTGCCTGGCATCTATCAGCTTGGTTGGCAGGACACTTGTTAAGTAGCTCATCCTAAGGCAAATTGCTCTGATTTTCCTAAAAATTCCATGCTGCTTCAAACAAACAAAACCTATACTCAGATATTGCCCATATCTAGGTTTCCTGATCAGATAAACACATTTATTTTATCTCTGAACAAATATTTTGCTCTCTACCTCTGTGTGAAGAAACCAACTAAAGGAAAGGAGGACTTAGGGCTTAGTTCAGGAGAAGAGAATCAGGATATCCACACAATGCTTTGAAAATTGCACAAAACACTCAGGTGGGAAAGAAAAGTAAGTGAATGGACAGAAAAGTTGCTCTTGGCCCTGGTACTGGCTATGGTACCATGAAGCTCTGGTTGCTCCTGGAGGTACCTGCAGCTGGTAACTCCTGCCTTGCAAACTGTCTGTGCCCCATGCTGGGCTTTCTCTTCTGTTCATTAAGCAATATTGAAACACCCTTTTTGAAGTGATTTGCCAGAAAAGGCTCTGACAGATTTATGCTGTGGCTCTGGCACTGCTCTGTCAATCCAAATTAGGGATGCTGCCTCCCGATTCATATCCAAAAGAGGTTCCACCTGTACAAGGTGATGCTCAGGTTTCAGAGGACTCTTCTGGCTGTCTCCAGGCAGGGTGGGAAACACACCCCATGAAGAAGGATTGCACTGAGAGGGGTATTGCTGGGTGAGAGTGGGTACCTATCACCACTGCTATACCTAGCCCTCGGGATATCACTGAAGGAAGTCAGCACAGTAGCACAAGGCTGATGTGTGGCGCAGAAGCCCGTGATGCTCCCACCCAGATGTGTCAGCTGCAGCACCAGGAAATGGAAAGCAATGTGGGAGGAGAGGGGAGAGCTTGAACAGAGGAAAGGTACGGCAGGTGGGAAATTTGGACCTATTCCCAGTTTCCAAAGGACAGGGTTCAGCCACATGAAGTACATGTTTCCCCTGCAGAGCTTCACCAAACTCCCAACCTCTGCTGCTGATTGCCCCAAGGGGCTGCCACTTGGATGCTCAGCCTTGACAGGCAGCAACACTTTGGGGCTCATGTGCATGTCCCAAAGTCCCTGCACCCATCACCAAGTAGTCTGCTGGACATCCCACTGCAAAAGTATCAAAAGTGATATATATGTGCCATAAAAATTGCTGAAATCAGTATTTCTACCCCTTTAATCAGCTTTTAATTGCCAAGGTAAGACAGGGCAGATGCTCAACAGGAGTCATGCTTGAAAGCATCAGAGGTGTGATAGGCTTTTTTGTGGAAATCCTCCTTTTTTCAACAAGTATCTTTGAAATCAAAAGCAGCCTGTGAGAAGACTTAGGAAAACCCAAAATAACAGCAATGAACCAAGTGGCGTGCACTGCTCAACACAGCACAGGCAAAAGTACTGAAACTCCATGAAGTTAATGGCACATCTTGGAGGTTTGTAAGCAAAGAAAAAGTTAAAGAAGCACAAAGCAGAAAGACTCAAAATTATCAAAAGAGATGGGCAGGAAACAGGAGAGATGGAGAGAAGGTAAATCTTCTCTCATCGTACCAGCTTTTTGTGTGCAGCCATGGGTACCATTTCAGCAACTTACTTCAAACAACAACATTATTTCATGAATGCATCCAAGCACATTGAAAAAGCTCTGCCACCACTAAAACTTTTTATAAACCTCTGTTTTACCACCCTAAATACCAGCAGTTTATGGGCAAACCTCCTGGCAAGCTCCTGCCCAGAGGGCAGCAGGCTCAGCACTTCATCCAGGGAGTTCTGGCAGATGCTCCAGCTGTGGGTCACTATCCTGACTTCAGACTCTTGGAAAGACGTCAACCGATGTAAGCGGAGTGTTGTAAAAAAAGCTGAGCTCATCCAGGGAAGATGAAGCCCTTTGCAGTCTGGAAGGTCTCCCACTACACATTTTTAAATCACAGTCATGCATGGGGAGGAACTCAGGCACAGGGCTGGAGCACCAGCTCCTGTGAGTATCCCTCCGTGGCTGACATCGTGGGGAATGAGTAACAGCCCCGGCAGCCTGTTACACAACACCAGGTCCTTTATGCTTTTAACTAAAATGGTAAAAACAGAGGAGGGGGTGGAAGGGGAGGGTGGATCCACTGCAAACTAGGGTATTAACCAGCCAGAAAGAAGGTACACAGTAGCTGCCTCCTCTACACCATAGAGTACCCCAGTATCATGCCAAACTCACATAGTTGGATGAGGGAAGAACTCTCTATGGAGGTCAATGAAGAAGGAGCAGGAGGAGCTTCAGGCACCTGCAGCCTGAGGTGCAGCCCATGGTGAGGCAGCTGTGCCCCTGCAGCCCATGGAGGAGCACAGGGCAGCAGAGACCCACCTGCAGCCTGTGGAGAAGACCCACACCAGTGCTGGTGGATGACTGAAACAGGGCTGTGAACCTGTGCTGCAGCTGGCTCCTGACAGGGACCTGAGGACTCATGGAGAGAGGAGTCCCCACTAGAGCAGGTTTCCTGGTGGGATTTGTGACCCTGTGGGGATCCACGCTGGAGCAGCCTGTCCCTGAAGGACTGCACCCCTTGGAAGTGTGGCCCTCGCTGCAGCCCTTTGTGAAGAGCTGCAGCCCATGGGAAGGACTCACACTGGAGAAGTTCGTGGAGGAGTGACTCCCGTGGGTGGGACCCCACGCTGCAGCAGGGGACACAACCTGTGCAGCACCCAAACCCAGAGCAGCAGCAGACACAACCTCTGATGAACTGACTGTAAACTCCCTGTGCTGCCCGAGGGGAAGGAGGTGCAGCCTGGGAAGGAGGAATGGGTGGGTGGAAAGTCTTTATAAGATTCATTTTACTTCTCATTATCCTGCTCTGATTTTGATTGCTATATTTTCACTGGTAATAAATTCAATTAATTTCCCCAAGTCGAGTCTGTTTGGCCCATGACAGTAATCAGTTGATGATCTCTCCCTGCCTTTATCTCAACTCATTAGCCTTTTGTTACTATTTTCCCTCCCCTCTCCCGTTGCAGAGGGGACTGACAAAGAGTGGCTTTTGCCATCCAGCCAGTGTCAACTCACCACAATAATGAAGGTTGGATGGCAGATCCTGAGAAGCTCTTCACCCAAGTACCTCTGTGACAGGTGTCACTTCATTTACCCACCATGCAGCACTGGCTGTGGGCATTTGAAATGGCACTCTGCAGCATCCAAGCTGGCATGGATGAACTCTCTCTTAGCTCTGTCATGCTCAGAAAACAGCTCTGATCCATAAAAACTGATCAGTTGGAAGTTTAGCCCAGGACTCTACTTTTTACCACAGGCTTCTTTCTTTCTCTCCCAAAACAGAAGCACAGAGGCAGAGGTTAAGACCAGCCTGGGGTGTAGGGCCCCTGCAGGTGGGCAGAGTGAGGAAGAGGAGCATTTCCCTGATCCACCTGAACCCAGAGAGAATCTCTGGCTCTGCCGCACTCCTGCTACTCCTCTCAACAACTTTATTCACCAACTGCAAGTAAAGCTCCAGAGGAATTGTCAGCACTGATTCAGAGGCCTGTGAGGTATTTCCACATGATTTTGTTTTTTACTGGCTGTGTATTTTTGGCTAAGTCAAAAAACTCAGTCATTGCTGTTACACATTGTCCTCAGTCTGACATTTATTTTTGCTCATGGTAAAAGAAACTGCAGTTCTTTCTGATTAACTCCACAGAAATGTCTATTACTCAGACAGGAGTCTGAAAGTTGGCTTGAACTAATCAGCAAATTGGTTTAAAACAATTAGGTTTTGAGGATGAGCATTCTCTGGCATTCAAAATGCAATTCTGAGGGGTTTATTTGCTTCTAATGTGTTTTGGTTTTTTTTTTTTTTTTGTCTTACCATCCCTATCAGGTTAATCCCAGACAGGACAGAAACGTCGTCAAACCCAGCCAGCCCATCGTGGTATAACCCAAAATAGCACAATTAGTTTCCACAATGGGCTTCTCTACAGAAGCAACATATCCTGTTCCAGTCTTGGCTCTCTGCATGCCTTGTGATTCAGTTTTGAGGGGAAGAAGTTCACAAAGAAGCTGCATGAGTTAGTGGAAACCCCACAAGTGCATCCTGCAAAAGGCAGTAGAGATGACCCTAAAGGCAACTGCACAAGTCAATGCTTTGCCACAGAAATACAGATCATGAACTGTCCTGAGCTTGAAGGGACCCACAGGGATCACTGAGTCCAACTCCTGACCCTGCACAGGACCACTCCAGGAGTCCTACCATGTGCCTGAGAGCATTATCCAAACACTTCCTGAGCTCCAGCAGGCTTGGTGCTATGATCACATCCCTGGGGATCCTGTTCCAGTGCCCAAACACCCTCTCTGTGTGAAGAATTTTTTCCTAATAACCAAACTACCTCCTTTCCCCCTGCTGCCCCAACTCAGTTTCATGCCATTCTCTCAAGTCCTATCACTGCTCACCAGAGAGAAGAGATTGGTGCCTGTCTCTCTGCTTCCTCAAACTTTTGCAGCAGGCTTGGCCAGCTGGCCAGGCACAGCTGTTTGCTGGTGGTCCAGTATATGACAACTCACCTTTAAAACAAGATGAATGAGTTTCAGCAAGCAAGCACAGACCCCCTGACAGGGACACAATCACCCTAAGAAAGACTCACAGCACATAAAAAAGCCAAGGCTGTCAAGCCAAAGAGTTGCACAGTGCTCTTTCATACACCATTCCCCCAAGTCTGACAACAGAACACGAGGCTGCAGCTGGCCCTCCATGGGAGCACAGTGCCTGTGCTGATGGTTTCAAGTTGGCTCAGGGTCAGTGCAGCTTCTCAGTGAGAAAACAGCCCTGAAGGACTCAACACAAAGCACAGTGACTCTCTTCTCCTCTCCCTGTTGTCAAAGCATCACTTGAAGCAAAAGCCTGAAAATGTGTTACCTGGGAAAGCAAAGCAACCACATTAGGGAGCGAGAGCACAAAGCACATCGTGACATTTACAAGTGAGCTTGAGCTCGCTCATTTGTATTTCAAAGGCCAGGTTGACACAAGATATTTTTCTTGTTCTACCTTTGGCTGTGAAGGGAATAATACACAATTTTGAGTGCTACTGCCACTGCATCAGCTTTCCTGCAGAGTCAGATACAACATTCAGCCTGCTTTGCTTGGAGAACATAAGGACCAGTCTTGGAAAATCCCCCCTTGGATGATATAAACAAAACTAATTTAGGAGGCTTACTCATGTCCAAACACTCACCAACCCATCCTAAACTTCCTATGGCTTGAGCCAATGAAGCTAATCTCCTCCTTCAGTAACTTCACACTGTGAAAGTTTTCCATCTTCAGAGGTCTTGCTGACTGATAGTGACATTTAGTGACAAAACAGGGTCAACAGTTTAGCACCTTTGTGGCCTCCATCACACTGTAAGGTGTCCTCCTTTGTAGGAAAGGATCAGTATTTCTGATCCCACCACCAGTAACAACTCCACCAGCACTGATCAGGCACAGCTCTCTTGGTGACAAGCCACAGTGCTCCTTAGACCGAGAGCTGCTTCTTTAGCCCTGAAACCCAGTGCAATACTGAGTAGAAATCCAGTTTACAGTCTTCCCTGTCATGCCAGACTCACCAAGACCCTTGCTGGAGGTGGCAATATCCTGCTCTGGCATAACACCTGCCTCAGCTGACAACCTTAAAACTGGCAGCCAAGGTACACACTGCACTCACCTGCAATAATTTCACCCTCACATCCTCCTCCTAATAAACACCCAGCTGTCTCAAAGGAACAACCCATCCTCCCCACTTTTCACCTCACATATTTTATGCCTCTGTTTTCCAGTCCTCAGTCCAGGAACTCCGGAGCTTCTTGGAAATCTTTACTTGGCTACAGCAAAGCCCATCACAATTCAGCTGGGCAAACCTGTAAAACTGACAAAGTCAGTGGGCCAGATCTCCATCCCCTTGGTAGAGAACATCATGACAATGTGGAAGCCTCAACAAGATGCCATAATATAACCAAGACCATGAAAGTCCAAGCAATAGAGAGCACCCTCTTCTAAGCAGGACCAAAAGACAGGAACACCAAGTGGGCATTTTGCTCCACTGGTTCCCTCAAGTCAGAGTTGACCACGTTTCACTCTTCCCTCATGACTGGCTCCCACAGTTACCTCTGGCTCCTTTCCCATCCCCAAATATGTTGGCACTGTCACAGTCCTTCCACCCAGTTTTTGGGTCCATGCATGTGACCCAAACAGGCACACTAAGAAAGCAAAATAGCAAAGTAAAGTGTTCAAGAAACTACAGGGGAATCAATTTGCCCAATTAATGATCTTCATATCCAAATCAGAATTTTCCTTTCAAGTTTGCCATCCAGTGCAGTTTCTCACACTGATCTTCNTCTCCCCCTCTATTTCAGGGCAAGTGTATCCCAATTTTTAAAGCCATTTTCTCCATATACACTTTGACCACATTTGTGGACCTATGCACACACTCAGCTCAGGAGCATGTGTAACACAGAGATCTGGAGACTTTCACCCAGCAGCTTCAAAGCCCCCACACCCCTCACATGCAGCCACTGGAAATAGTGCTCAATAGTTTGTCTTCCCTTGCCTGGGTGGAGCAATGGCCTTGTTTGGGGATGGAGGGAAGCAAGGCAGAGAGACCTGGCAATGGACTGGTTGGACACAACACATGCAAGCCAAGATCCCACCACAAAGGTGAGAATTATTTCCTTGTGACAGCACAGACAAGACAAGCTTTATATAAATCACATACAGTAACACATACTCACACAGAACTATACTTAAGATATATATATATATATGGTACACACCAAAATAACACCAAGAATGCCAAAGAAGGGATAAAATTAGCATATTAGAGAAGTGGCAAAATCTTGTAAGATAATGGAAAAAAGGCCTATTTTTGAACAGTAATGAACACATTTCAAAAATATTGGATATTCTTGGCCTGGAGCCCTACATACCACAACATACGACAATCACGTCAGATTGAAGAACAAGAAAAATCAGCCAGAAGGTCCATGGGAGATATCCCAAGAAAAACAAGGATTGCATGTGGTAGGGCGCTGAAGCAAATTATTTTCTTGGCATCACAGAGTGCACCACTGTTCTGTCTGGTCCAGCCTGCTGCTGAAATGCAACTTTCTTAAATTCACACAGCCCTTACATGGAAAAAATTAGCATAACCTCAAAAATAATTTTTCAAAATCTATTCCTTGAAGGTTAGTCCAACATTAACGAGACAAAAAGGAATGTTGACAGGGAATACCAGTATGCCATCCTTGAGACTTAAGCCAGAGAAAGCTGAAATGTCAATAATGTCAAATGCATACAAACTGGAACCAAATAATACTGTTGTTAGTTCAATGACTTCATAACAATCAAGTTACAGTGCAAAAGGAGATGGAAAATAAATGAAAATGGGCCAGACAATTTCCACCACAATTGGATAATGTGTCCAAGGGCATTGAAGGGGGCACACAAGCATCCTAAGATTAAGAATCAACCCTAGGAAGACTTAATAGATCCTCTAGAATGGAAAAAACTAATAAATGCAAGGTATTACTAATCTGTAATAAAGCCTACTATAATACTAAATGATAACTAATTAAATTCAAATAAAGGCACTATATATATAGATCAATAATAAGTGCAAAATGTAATCAGAATCACAGCACTCAAAAATTGAGACCTCCTACCGAGCTGGGGGCGAGCACGGTGCATTTGAAAACGCGTGTTCCACTCCACACTTTATGGACATCAGCACTTCAATGCTACAGCCTGGGTAAAATCCCACCCCCAGCACTTTCTGAAGAGAAATCTGTGACCAAGACACCAACACAGCTCTGAGCATCATTTGCCCAGCTCAACTTACAGCAAAAAGTTTTTCTAACTTTCCCATCCTTTTCGACACCGTTCTACTGGATTATTTGGTTAGAGGCATGAGGGATGAATTGCAGCCGGAGGGTAACTCAATCACTCTCTCCCTGGAGGAGCTCTACTGGCAGCTTGAAGTGAGGTGCTGACCTTGGTTACTTTACCCTGTTTTTTTTTCCTCCTGCAAGCAACCACAACAGAAACCTCAAGCAAAATTGTCCTAAACTCTCCTGGAGATTTGGAATTCAGTCCAACATGGATGCTATTTGAACTTCATGAAAGGAACATCTTAAATAAAAAGGTTTGCGGTGGTGTTCAGCAGTAAAATTGATTTTAAAGCCTTAACACACCAGCTCATCAAAAGAAATACTAGCACATTCATTAACTCCCAGCATGCTGGCAGTTTCAAAGATGCAACCCATGGCCAAGATCAGCCTGTTATCCCAAACACAAGCATTCATTTGCTGCTGTAACCAGGAAACAACTCCAAATTTTATATTTATTCTCTGTTTCAGGAAAACAAGGACTTAATACTAAACTCATTTTACATACAAGCAACAGAGACATCAAGAAACTGGAAGGTGGGACTGCTCTCTCCCTAGTCTCAGCTGTCTGGAAGTCAGGCATCTAACATAAGCCAAATGTCTGGAAACTTTCCATGATCCATAGAGGAGCAGCCTGGTCCAAAGCATTATTTGTTCACACTCCTCCCACAGAAAGTAAGTGGTGTTTACGCTGGAAAACCATTTTTTTGGATTTCACACCCAACCTCACCTGACTCCGAGCCACAGACATTCAGGAGCTGTGAAGTCCACCAAACAGTTCCGACTGGCACAGTAATGCTGGAACAACAGCCAAAGTGGGTCAGCATTTTGGATGCCAAGTCACACTTTTGGACATTTCTAGTCCCGCTGTCTGACCTGCCCAAGGTCACTTGGGAAGTACGTTGCAACACCAGGACCAGCGTGTTTCACACTCAGGCTTGAGCTTTTCCTCCTTTCACAGCCTTTATTTTTAGCACAACTGTTAAAGAAATATGAACATTCAATCCAGCAAGACAATCCATTTTCCTCCATCACTGAGACATCTCTTCATGGGTAACCTACACAGTATGGGACTTCCCAGCAATGAAATACAAGGAATGCCCATTCTGCCACTTCCCACCTGGTTCTGCTCCTGCCCAGCAGCCCTGCCCACACCAATGGCACCATCACAGCAGAGCACAAGGAAGGGGCTGCAGCCTCAGACATTCATCCAAAACACTAAGATTTTGAGAATAACATGAAATAGTCAGAACCATCCAATTCATGCTCTTTAAGACTATGCCCAGTTGGGAAATCTTCCCAGGAAAAGATCATTTGTAAAGCATTACCTATACATCAAGGTCTAATGAGTTAATCCCCATCACAATGTAGAGCTGATGCCTTCCCACAGAAGAATGCAATCCAGCAAGGATGTATTCCTGGCATGTCACTACACATACTCAATTAGAAGGAACATCAACTCTCCCTGTCATGACCACATGGAAAGACAAGATGGAAAACCACCACCCATCTCATTCCAAGTCAGCAGCTCTCAGTCTGCTTGGCACAATAAGGGCAACCCTTTCCTCCACAGATGAGCTCCCTTTATTGCTGTTTAAAGACCTCTCAGGTCCTCTTTTTGGGGGGAATCCAGTTAACAAATTCAGACAAACAGATCCAAACAAAAAAGAAAGAAAAAAAAGCAAACCCAACACATGCAGCCATTTGGCAGTTTGGACCCTGTGTTTTCCTGCCCAATTTTTAATCCCCCTTTCCATGAGGGTATATTGGCATCATGCACCCAGCAGCCCCATCAATGTGGACCCCTCAAGCCTCTAGGCTCCAGCTTCCTTGCCAATTTCTCCAATGTGCCACTGCTTTGGTTGCAAGTTGCACTGAGGCAGGCAGTTATGACTCAGGGTTACAGCTCAGAAGCATTACCCCTGGAGCACTGGGATGTTAGCAGAATACACCCCAGTTTTCATAACTAACTCTTCTTGACTTCAGCCCCCTTTACTCCATATTGGTTTTCAATACACAACTTCATAATTCAGAAAATTAACACAGTTTTCTTCAAAGGGGTCAAATTTATTAAGGAAAAACATCCACACAAGGACATTTCCCCAAAGGAGGCATCTCTGCAGGACATGCTGCAGATCAGACACTCAAGATAAAAATACAGACAATACAAACCACCTCTGAGAGCAGCTTTTTCATGCATGTAAGTAAACCACCCATAGATATCGTTAACTTTAGGAGGAAACAGCACAACCAAACAAACCATTGATGCAAAACCTAAAAAAAAACCCAAAAAAAAAACCCAGAAAACACCTGGTTCAACCAAATATAGGCAGTCTGCAACTGGGTGCCCTCCATGAACACAGAGAATCTCACAGATTGACAGAATGGGTAAGGCTGGGAGGGACCACATGGCCATACAGACCAAGCAGTCTGCAGAGGAGACTGCACAGACCCATGGTAATGCCCTGCTCTCTCCAGACACAGACACAGACACAGACGTGTCACCGCTGAGCGTGGCTGCTGCCGGCTGGCCCACACAACCCCGGGAGCTGCTGATGAAAAGCAGCTGGACCTTGGAGAGAAGTCTGCAAGGAGCTAAGGGGAGACCAGACTGAACAATGCCACAATTTTTTTCCCCCAGATTTATAACAATGGCTCTGTGAGGACAGAATGCCTCAAAACCTTTGTTCAAACGCCCGGGTGCCCACACAGGCAAGGATGGAGCATGCAGAGAGCACAGGGCTGCCCAGCCTGCTGCTCCCTCTCCACCTTCCTATCCAAGCACCCCTGTACATACTCATTGTCCCATGAAGCTACTTTGAAGGAGCAAGAATGTCTGAAATAGGAGACAGGTCAAACAGATTTTTATCACCACATCCTGCACATATCAAGTGAAATCAGACAGAGGGAGGTGCAGTCCACAAAATAAATAAGCAATTAACCCTCACAGTGAAAGAGTCAACATCTTGGCTTTGGGGAAGGGGGGGAATGGCAGCTGGGGAAGAACTCATTAACACTGAGAAAATTAGTGCACATATCAATGAAGTGAAGGAGGTACCTGCACAACACGAGAGCACAGGTGAGAGGTGGGAGGAGACCAGCCATCTGCAGCTACAGCTGAGCTGGTAACACCCAACAGACACACTTGCAGGCCCAAATCACAGCAAAAAAATCAACTTCGTTAAAAGCTCTGGTAGGGTGCAAATCCAGGCTGGGTGCAGAACTCGACTGTGGCAGAATCAGGGCAGGATGGGCAGAGCAACAGCTCAGCACTGCTGCACCCTGCACTCAGCACCGCCAGCATGGCCATGGAGGGTCCTGAATCCACACCAGCCAGAGCTAAGGCACTGTCACCACCTGAGCAGCCCCTCCTGCAGCTGCAGCAACCGGCTGGATTCATGTATTGCTACTGCATCAAACATGAGGCAAAGCACGGCCTAAAAGCCCTTCCCGGTGGGCTTAAACTAACCAGTCTCATGTGGTACCTGTTGGGGCAGGAGCTCGGTGGGCTCTGCTCACCCAGTGCTCCTCACACCGCCTTCACGAAGGAGGCTTTAAAAGCTGCAATTCACACACCCGTACTGGGATCAGCATTGACTTAGCTGGGTACTGTGAAACCTGGAGGAAGCAGGGACCCCACAAGTGCCAACCAGGGGATGAACTTCCCCCAAGACAGCAGAGCCACAGCCCACCCTTTCCTCTCTGCATCTCCCGACCTCCGGCTTTGCTTTTTTTCACCTCTTTGTGAGGTTGTTAGGTTTGACAAAGTTATCTTGTCCTGTTGGACTGAACTTTTTCTCAGGGTTGATCAACTTGTGTCATGCAAATTACCCAGGGTGGAGGTAAACCAAGAAAAGGGGCATTCAGATGGTTCCTTTTATGTTTCACAGATCATTTGCATCCTTATTCTCTGCCTTTAGGGCAACTCTCAGTTGACTGAACACCTGCTTTTAGCTGCCGGGAAACACATAACAAACCTCCTTCTCCACCCACCCCCAATTCACACCTCTTCTGAGTACTTCACTGATGTCACTGAGGCTTGCAAAATCCTCCTCACTTGAGGCAGGCTGCTCATTTCATATTGGTCAAGATAGAGATGACAATATTCTCCTGCTTAGCATGTCCCAGAGTTCTAAAGTATCCCAGCTCAAGAAATCCCAAACTCAAAGAAAGCAGAGATCTGCACACCAGGCCACCAGCTTGGTGGCTTCACATCCCTGAGCCCTGAATATCCTTGCTCATGTCCACCGTGTCAGCCCAGCACAAAAATACTTAAAAAAATGAGTGACAGCGAAAGAAAGCAGATGGAGTGAACTTAATTGTAAAAAATCCAGAGTGAAGTCTAGCAGCCAAGTAAAAATGAGGCTGTTCCCTGATATTGCAAAAAGCATCCCTCCTTTTTAGACACAGCCCTTGCATCTCCTGTTAAATTGCTCATCTTTAACGTTAATTCTCAAGGCAACTCTAAAGAATCAGTTTATTCCTGCTCTCTGTATGGAGAATCGAGGCACAGATTCAGAGCAAAGACAACAGTGGGAGAAGCAAGCACCAAATACAAGGGCATCGTGAGTCCCTGCAGCATCTTCTGATACCCGAGGCAGACAGACAGAAGGCAGGAGATGTCTGTCAGGCTCAGGCAAAGGGCAGTGACCACATCATTTCACTGTGACAGTTTCCCTTGCTATAAAAAGGAGAGATTCCTCTCACCAGGGTGGCAATGAAAACACTCCAATTATTAGTAATACAGAAAAGCTAAGAGTAAATTGCAGAGAAAACATTAAATAAATGAAGAATAACACACACACATTTCCTTTGCCCACTTAAAACTAAACAAGAGTGATGTACTACAGCAAATCATATTTGTTCCTTGACTAAAGATAACAATCTTGATGATGGACCATCATCATCAATCCCTCTTTCTGAACAAACTGCCTTCAGAGGACAAACATATTGACAGCATCAGCAGAAGCATACCAAAAATCTTCCAGAGTTACCTCTGCTTAGGTACATCACCTTGTACATCTAAATTCCAACTAGTGTGGATATTTATCCTCACTGCAGCAGGGATCAGCCACCACAGACTGAGCACTCTGCAAACACAAGCAGAAAACATTTCCATCCCTCAAAGAACTAGGAGGGGAAGCAGAGGAAGTGGCCCAGCAAAGTCAGGCAGATATCTCTGGGGAGATTTCCCCTGGCTGGGAGATGCAGTGATATGCACAAAAGCTCTGGATGGAGATTCTAATCAACAGAGACCTGACATGCAGGGCCCAGTTCTTCACAGAACCACACCTGGGGAATTCTGCACCTTAGCCAAGGTACCAAGATGTGGATGCTCCCTCTACAGGTGTCAGGTTCCCATGAGGAGATGGCAAGCATTGTTCCAAACCTTCCTGTGGCTGAAAAGCCACAAGCCACATCACTCAAAAAGCCAAAGAGCAGAGCAGCTCCAGGGCTGGTTCCCAGGAGGTTACAGTGCAGCCCAAGCAGCCTCACTGGGTCTTAGTGCAGCGGCTCCTGGGGCTGGAATAAATTCCTGAGGCTGGAATCATCTTGCTGATTCTCACTGGGGCTGCAACAGTCAGTGTGAGATGACCCAGTTGGACTGAAACCTCTTTAGCAATCATACCCTATCCTTTAGGAATGTACATGTGCTGCCAGTCAGGGTGTATAAACGCCGAGAGCAGGCTCAGACAAGTGGCTCACAGACTTAAGCTGTGTCCAAACCTTGAAGAAAATTTAAGGGCAGCTTAGGAGAGGCCCAGCTTTCATGCAGTGGTTTTGGACACCCCAAGCCACAAGCAAGCATCCTGAACTCCAGTCCTCCCACACAGGGTACAGACATTCCACATGCCTTGCAGACCCTACATCCAAACAGGCTGCCCCAGCTGTGCTGACAGTGCAGAGAAACAGGTATTGTAGGGAATGATTCAATTCATTCAGATGCCTACAGCAGGTCAGGGTCAGGCACTTCCTAAAAATACCCATGTCCCTCCAGCAACTGTAAAAGGAGGCTGGGGGGACACACACTGGATCAGTAGCAGGTAATTGCAGCAGAGTTCTCTAAACCCAGAGGAGTAAAGTCCCCTGCTGTGAAGCCTAAATACAGCCAGAATAAAGGTCTGTGTGATGCACAAACCTCAATATATTCCAGACAGTCTCCAGCCGGAGACTCCAAGCACAACAGCAGTCTACCATCCTCCCATCAGCCCTGAAGAGGCAGAATACAGCAAAATCCATCCCAAAAGGAAATCTGGAGGATCAACAGAAGAGGTTTCACACAAAGGGTGCAGGGAAAACCGGAAGGGCTCCCACCTCCAGGCTTATGAGAGCTGAAAGACATCACCACTCACCTCATTTCCCAGGAAAGCCTGGCAGGATCTGACCTCCCTTTGGCATGCTCCTCCCTTCTTTTTGCAGTCAACTGAGACCTATATGACATTACAACAAAAGAAATGTCAGCAAGCTCAATCTTGCCCCCTCCCTCCAACCAAAAAACTTCAATGTACTTAATTTTTCAACATAAGGCTGCACTGGAAACCAGTTATATACAAACTGCAGTTTATATAAATTGCAGCTTATATATATATTTAAATATTTATGTATCTATTTAATATATATTACCTACTTAAATATATACATACATATATAAAATATATATAAACTGGTGAATAGATTGGGTCCTCATGCAAGTGGAGAAAGCAGTGCCACATTCCTCTGCAGCCCCCAAAGTTCAGTGAGGGAGCCCTAGAGCCTGTCCCATGCTGGACTCCCACAATGACCCAGCAATGTGGCATAAAAACACATGTTAAGGTCCTCCTGAGATGCTCACTACCAGCTCTAGAGCAACCCCTCAGATACTCCTTCTAAGGAGTAATGGGAGGAAACACAGATAGGAATGCCAGGGAGCCTGGGTGGCCCAGAGCTGTGAGGAAAAGGGATGGAGGCAGCAGGCTCCTGCTGCATGACCCAAAGCATCCCAGTGTCATCATGGAGAGGACGTGGGCTTTTCCTCGTGGTGACCTCCAGACATTGCTGACCCCTCTCACTAGAGCCCAAGGGTCACACAGGGCAGCCAGGTGAACATCAGGCTGTTGTTCAGGTTCTCAGCCCTCTGCTGGGTGGTGGTCCTCACAGACTGTTTCCTCCCACCATCCAGGCCCCCATCCTCTCCTCCTCAGGCCACAGAGCCCTTGTTGGCAGAGCCATAAATCACACAGCCATATATCAAACAGCTTTCTATTGCACAGGCTGCTGGCAGTGTGAGTGTGAGGCAGAGGAGGGAATGGGACCTTTATTACCATCAAAATCTCCTCATCACTCAGCCTACTTAACCCAGCCACATTTGCACTGCTAAATTTGGGAGAGTATGAGAAGCATTCCCTCATAATGGGAGGTGGGGGAGGGACAAGCCGGCTTCTGGCCTTCTTTAACTCCCTGCCAAGTGCTCTGTAATTCAAAGTCCATGTCAGGGAAGCCATCCCTAGCTGCACAGCAATGGCCTAGACCCAGCAGACCTGGAGATCTGTGCCTTAACTCCTTGCAGTCAGCATAGCAGCTTGCCTATTTTAAGAAAATGACTGGGTCAGGCTTTAGGAAACAGGTCCTACTGAAATAACAGGTATCCAGAAAATATGTAGAGGGAATTCCAGACACCTCCACACATCAGCGACTTTGAAGACCCTGCCCCGAAGGCATGCAGTGCTCAGCCTGGTACCAGCTAGCAGCAATCCTCACTTTCAGATTGATTTAAGAAGCTGTGAACGACTATTTTAGGGTGTAAAATAGATTAACTACTCAGGAAAGACAGCCATTAATACCTGCATCAGGAAGGAGTCACCATCCCTGCCAGCCTCTAGAAGCATCACCCTGACCTGCAGAGCAGGCACCTATAAACAGCTATGGCCAGGCTTTGCTTTTGAGATCACAGAAGCAAATTAAACCTCTCTCTCTTTGTTCTGGCAGGTACAGGAAGGAAATGCAGGTTACAGTAACCTTTCTGGGCCTGTTCTCCATAAACACTATCGGCACCTCTGCCCTTCTGCAGACACCCAAAGAAATCTGCTCCTGGAAACACAACCCATGGAACATCTCAGGGGGTGCATGTGCTGTTGCCCACACCCAACAAATAAACATGTTAATTAATCCCAGAGGGTGCCAAGTCCGGTGGTGTACATGGTGAGCCAGAAATTTCCCCCAGCATCCACACTAGAGAGGTTGGAGGGAGCTTTTGAGGAATCCAGGCATGAGCCTTGGGCAGGCGGCCGGAGACATTTCCCAAGCAATTCACACGCACACAAAAAAAATCCCCAGGCTTGTTTTCTGTAGAAGTGGGCATCAAACGTTCTGACATCAAGAAGGATGATTAAAGACAGCTGAGGTGCAGGAAAGATTAAAAGAACTAAATATGCCCAACCTGGCTAAGCAATGAGTAAGAGGAGACGTGATAAAAAGACTCCAGGCATCTGAATGAAGGGAGTGGCGTGGCATTAAAGGACTGAATAAAATATCTTTCTGAGAAATAGATCCATCAACGATCTCTCAAGAGATAAGGCACAAGCCTCATTTTTTAGGCATTTATAAAACCGGTTGCCAGAACTGAGGTTTTTGAGGAGAAATCCACATTGCCCCGAAGGGAACATACACCAAAGCTTTTTATCTCTGCCATGGGGTGCTGCAAACAAGGAGCTCGATGCCACCAGGGAGCACAGGAAACTTGGGATGAGGCAAGTATTTCATTCCACCTCACCCAAGAAGCAGAGATATGCCTTTTCACTGTAAAATTAAAGTTTATATATATATTTGATTTTTCACTCCTTATTTTAATTCAGCAGCCCTAATCCATAATGTTTCAGGTTTTGGGTAAAAAAAAAAAAAAAGATGAAATAATCACCAACTTATTAAAAATGAACAGGTCTGGGGATCTTACAAGTACTAGATTTTTTTCCCCACAATAAATAAAGATACATGGCATGGTATCAAGGAAGCAAGAGCCTGGACTGAGCTGGGCAGTGGTTCCTGGCAACTCTCAGAGAGCCCAGCAGCTCTCTAGACACAGCCAGATACAGCACACACATGGGCAAGGTGACAAAATCCTGGGAAGTTTTTCAATACCTGGCTCTGATGAGATCATACTCTTCAGTCAAAGTACCCTCTGACCCTCTGAAACCCAGGGACCTGATACACCTTATAAAGATCAGAAGTGAGCCCTAAGGCCTCAGTAAACCACCCAGGAAGAGACATAGACCTGTTATGCTGGCTTTGTCCCAAAAGCCATGTAATGCACACCTAACTATCAACTCTGTGAAGCCAAAACAGTGGATTCTGTGTGATTTCACACCATGTCCAGCCATATGGGGATCTGCTGAACACCCCTCTCCTGGCACAGAGTTGTGCACCCTAGGGAAGGAACTTGACCTGGCCAAAACTATTTACTGAAAGCAGACATATGCATAGTGAGATTTCTACTAACACCAGTTTATCAGTTCATCTGATGTGCCTGGGGATTGCAATTGACCCCAAAATGTTCTTTCAGGTGCTTCTGCTCTGATATTGCTGACACAACTCAGCCACCAGGTATGATTTACATAGCCCAGTGGTATCCTAGATTTGAGTACCTAGAGATTTCTTCTTCCCCAGTTGGGAAAAGCCAGAAGACTTTGCCAGTGGTTAAATCACAGTTAAATTCACACAATGGCCACATATGCTGTCCCAGCTGCCCCTGGCCCCCCTGACCTAGTGAGCCAAGGCAGGGTAGTTGAATCTAAGAGGAAACTAGATAGGAAAAAATACAAAAGGTGAGTAATTTTCTTCTAATTAATTCCCTAAACCAGTTCAGTGGGGCTCAGGCAAGTACTAGAAATCTTTCCCCTTTTGGCATGAGCAAGATCAGCTGAACTGCAACATGTGACTGCAATCCAAGGCAACCTTTGTTTGCAAGACCGAGACTGGATCTTTTTAATTTTATTTTTTCCTCCTTTCCCACAGCAACCTCTTAATTCTGCTGTTGCCTTTCTCCATGGGAACAGGAGATCCACCATTAATTGACCAGTGAGTTTTATGGCAGAGTTAAAACAGGATTTTACTGTGGGCTTTTTAATAAGTGAGACATTTTAGCAGGCAGTGTATCTTCTTGCTTTATGCTTGCTTGTTTCTTTGGGAGCCTGAAGTACAAAACCAGGCTGCCAGATTCATTTTATATACTGAAGAAACATGATTTTGTTCTACCCAATTATAAAAAGAGAACATAAAAAGACCCGTTCAAAGCGGAGGAAACTCTGCTCCTTATGTTTGGGATGAAAAGGGAAAATTAAAACATCTAAGATAGATTATTATACCTTCCATGAAACCTTCGTGTTCCCACAGAATCAGCTGCTTCCATCACTGCAGCAACACTGATGCTGGAGATTACCTGGCTCGGGGTATCACCGTCACACAGAATTAAAGGTTTGCAGGCTGTATTTCGACAACTCCCTCCCTTCCTTTTGATGTCAATTTTGGGTATCCCTGCTCAGGCCATGACTGCAGTTTTAGTCTGCTCTCATCATGCATTCAGACTGACAGCCCGACCTGGCAGCTCTCACAGCAGGAGTGGCAGGAGGGCACAGCCCCTCTCTGACCCACAACTCATCCTTCCAGGAATTACTTTGGAGTCTGGAGAAGGGAATGTAAAATTTTTGACTTGTGCAATTCCCACTACGGGGAGTGGAGGTTACTTTTTCCCCATTCAGAGAGTTAATAAGAAACAACTCTCTCCCAAAACACAAATTAGTTTCTACTCAGAGGAGTGGACTGGGGATAGTCCATGTGTTAAAAAAAAAAAATGCAGAGAGCTCCCACAGGATGAGCCCCAGGAGGGAGCTGTGTGCTGGGAAGCAGCCAGTTCTCCATGTCCTTCCCAAGAAATGCATTTCTCATTCTGACACATGCATTTTGGTACACCCACTCCCACTCAGCAGAGCCTTTGCCGGCATCCATTTTCCCTGGACATTTTACAAACGCTTATCCAGAGCCTCCCATTCTCACTCTCTCATATGGCAGTAACTGCTATTCTATTTTTGCTCCAGTTTTGAAAAGGTGAGAGAGAGAAATGAGTGGTTTTCAGGTTTCAGGAAGATGGGCACCTCTGTCTGAGCTGGCAGCCGCTCCTTTGCTGAGGGAGAGGGGATGCTCTTGCCCTGTGCACAAAGCTCTTGGAGAGGGAATGGAGCAGGATCTAAGTGCCTGGCCTGCTGCTGGTAGTCTGGAAAGAGTTACTGCTGGGCCGGGGTGAAGAATGCAAGTGACGCAGCAGCATCCTGCAGGGAGAGAAGGGAAAACGTAAAAAAAAACAAAATCCTTACAAAACCTCCAGCTCTTTGGCTGAGGTTCAGGATGACTACACTTTTACTGTAAGTGTTTAGTAACTCAGACTCACATAACCCTCTCTGCCCACTTGGGGCCACGAGATGCAGCTTACAAGCTACAAGAAATGCTTCACACACACACACACACACACACACACACACACACACACACAGAGCTGAATCCCTATCCAAGGGAGGACAAAAAGCCTTTAACAAATTAAGCTGCATTTCCCATTTAAGCAGAGCTCCATTGCTATTTATTTAACAATTTTAAAGTGTTATTTTAGCCTTCCTGGTTTGTGTGTGTTGAGAGATTGTTCCTGGGACAGGAGCCAAAGTTGCTTAGAGCAACCCAGCAGCCAGAGAGGGAGGGAAAGGCAGGAGAGAAGAGAGGAGGAGGAAGATGCCAGGGCAAGGCTTCACTGTGGTCACAGCAGCCTCCTGCCACAGAGTTGGAGGGAGGTGAACAGAAAACTGGGGACAATGATGGGGAAGAAGAGCTGGGGTGGAGAGCTGTGTGTGCTCATCACCATTCGGTGGCTGTTGACGTTTCCTGCTTTCAGCACCCTGAGCAAGTGTGTGGGGAGATGAGCAGGTGAAAGCACAGCTATGGCAGCCCTGCACACATCAGCACCCACCCCAGGAAGATGCCACAGAGCTCTCTTCAGCTACCATCCAGGAGAGGTGCTGATCCTGCCTGAGAGATGCTCTTACAGGAAAACTGGCCAGAGGATGGATGACCCACCTGGTCACAAATGCTGTTTGGTATCCACCTCCTCAGAATGCCCTGCAGTACCAACATCCCTGGGACAAATGCATCAAGGGAAAAACAACATTAAACATCTCCTGTGGGTATCAGACAAGTCCCTCTCAAACCTGCATCCTACTCCTCTTGCCATGACTGTACTTCCATGTTGGCTTCTAAGACCATCTCATTGCACAAAGTCCTGTGAAGTCACCAAAGCCAAGATTTCATCCTTACACATTATTATATTCACCACTGTTATTAACATAACAGATTTGTTCCTTGAACAGGGACTTCTAAAGAGGAAGTTAGTTGTTATTAGTTTGTCTTCCTTAAAAACACTTTAAAAATCCTTTTTGCCAATGTCTTTGCAGTCCTACCTTTTACCCTGTCCTCTGAAGTCCAGCAGTTGCTAGACTCTGCATTTCCTCATTTAGAATTGATGCTGTTGAGTCACCTGTACAGCATCTTGAGGTTTCAGGAATGCAGCTTGGAGCCTTCAGCATCACCCAAACCACCCACTGTGTTTTGCAGAAGATGTGTTTTCTGTGTGTCCAGAGACACACCCTTGAGGTGCCACTACAACGTTGCTGACCCTTCTGAAGAGCTCTGCAGCTCCACTATGAGCAGTCCTGCCACATCAGCCCTGACACCAGTCAGCTTCACGGTCACTCCTTCATCTGGGGATATTACATGAAACTGTCTGGGGATCTGGGATTCTTCCCAGAGTAAGACCCAGCCTATCAGCCTGGAAAAGGCAATGATTAGTAAACTATTTGTTCTCTTCTTTACTTTCTCTGTACCCTCTTTAAGACAAATTACTGTGCTTCTTTTATTTTTCAAGCAACCGAGATCAACACAAGTTAGATTCAGTGCCAACATGTCAAACATGTCACAAGCAAGCATAGTAAGCTTTTTTTTTTTTTCAGGGTAATTTTAGCATCAACAAGAGTGGTCACTGGAAGCCTAGATCTCCCTAGCAAGGCTCACATCTATATCCTCCAAGATCACGGACACAGACACTGTGCTTTGAGCAGTGCAGAGATGCAGCAAGGCAAGGGAACCCTGCAAACCACAGGGGAAAGCTCCGTAGCCTACAAAAAATCAACCAGGCGTATCCTGTAGGTCTGCCTATCTGTGATCTTCCTCTTCAAGGCACTTCTATATCCTCCAGTGATTTCAAAACCCAGCACACACTGTTTCAGCTTTGATGCTCTGTGCTCTCATTATCAACCAACCAATACTGGAATATCCTTTCTTCTTTCAGTAAACCCCCTTTTTTCCCTAGGGGTAGAGCTGGTTGGACAGAACAGACCAGGCATTTAGCATTTCATCATAAACCTAAGAATCAGCTTGAATCACTAAGGCTTGCATAGCTCCAGCACATTCCCACTGGCTGCAAGCACCAGCCCAGTAACATCCCCACCAGGCAGCATTGCAGGGGTATTTGGTTTAACATCCGCAGCAGAGGAAATCATCAGCTTACATCACAGCACAGAGTGACCAATTTGTGGTCAACCAAACTACTGCCAAAGCCAAAAAATCAAGTGCAATGCAGCAATGACAGAAATTTGGATTCAGAACATCAGGAGACGTTGAGACACTCAGCCTCGGCAGGACTGACAAGGGCAGAAGCCATGCCAAAATCTGGATGCAAGGACTGCAGAAATGCTGGGCCAGAAGGGAAGTCAAACAGCCAGCAAGCCCTGAACCCTCTCTTGGCTTGTCTTTGTGCTGCTCTCCAAGGCAACACCGGCACAGCCCTGCCAAGAGCAAGCAGGACTCGGCTGCAGTTCCCAGCGATGAGCACCACTTGCCCCACCACCCGGGAAGGGCTGCTGTGCTGCTAACAAAGAGGTTCCTAATGCTTTTTGGGTCAGCTCCAGCACCACTCTTTCTCCTTCACCACCATCACCAGGAGCTGGAACCTACACTTTGAGAAATGCCAGCCTACCCTGCTGCTCCCAGGCATGACAGAGACGATGCACTGGAAGACAGTGCCCAGAGAAGCAATTCCCTGGATGCAATTTTTGTCTAGTCCTGTCTTCAGACATGGAGAGACATTGTGTGCTGCACCCTTCACACCACCTTCCTGGATGTCTCAAATCTGCTGTGTTCCCTTCAAGTCTTAACTCTACCAGGTGCTCACAATCTCCAGTTCCTCTCCTTGCCCTCCTTCCTCCTACATTCCATCTGTTGTCTGTGTGGCCCACGCTTTGAAATCAATTTGGAAACACTTCAGCTTTTTCTACACTAAAAGAAGTTCCTTGTCTCAGCTCACAGTGTGGACTCAAGTTGTGACTACACAACTGACCACACAATGAGCTACAGCATAGTCAATACCAGGAGAGCAGAATACCTAGCCCCAAAACTAATGCTGAAAGACAGCTTCCCAACAAACCATGGCCTGACACCTGTGGGCTGTTGGTTTTTTTCCCCAAGTTTAACATATGCAAATCTTCCAGCTATTCCTCGTAAGTAAATTTTCCCAAACAGAAGCTTCATCTTCCCAAGCTGTCTGCTTTCATATTTAAAATAGGGAGGCTGTGACTGGTTGCTGTTTCAAACAGGGTTTTATAGGACAACAAAGATTGAAGAGCTGGAATTATTACCTTTGCCATTTTTCTCTGGGCTATTCAAGATCTACCTGTCTTATAACAGCATCTGACTGCAATTCACAACTAACTTGTGATTCACTGCAGCTCACAGATCCCTTTCTGCAGTCAACCTGCTCATTTTGAGAGTTATTGCTCATTTTGGGTATATGCACCCGTTTTCCAAGAGTGCTGCTTTGCACTTGTCTTTATTGAATTTATTTTTCTTATCTTTAAACTACTCTTGAAGCTCATTAAGGCAACTGTAAGAGAAGATGTTATGACCTGAAATACCTGCAATGTCCCTGGTTGCATTTCATCTTCTGTATCATCTGCAGTCTACCATCTAATCTGCTAGTGACCCTGAAAATGCCCTCCTGATCCAACAGAGAACGATTTCTTTTAGCTTCTTAAGTACCAATTTACAATGATTTCATCTTCAGCACGTTCCTGAAGTTTGTTTACTGAGCTGTTGGGATTTCCTCAAGAATTACTCTACAGCTTTCAGCACTTCTTTGGTGAAATCACTAAAATACCAGCCTTGATATGAGACTGCCCAGTCTCTCTGCAGGCTCTCCATCCTTCAGGAGAACTTGGCACACCAGGAGGTATCACAGCTAAGGGCTGGCAACTCAAGACAATATGAATTCTAAAGTTACTTGAAATTTTCTTTTAAGTCAGGTCAAGCAAATCATCGATTTCCCACTCAGGATCAGCATCACAGTTTTTCAAGTCTTACCTACCCAGCTCTCCATTGCTATTTCCCTTGGCTGAGCTAAGACTTCAGGGCTGCAGGCACTTACAAAGAAAAGCTCATGCCCAAAGGGTTAAGATTGGTTATTTTCATTAACTTTAAATCATAAATATGATTTCCACTTGAAAAGGGAACACTTCATTTAACAGACACAGCGGCTCTGATGGGTAATGCAGGATCTTGAAGGAAATTAAAAAAAAGGAAGCAAGGGTAAAAAGAAAAATAACACTTCCAGAAAGTTTTCCGAAGGAAATGAGTAACTACTTGTTATTAAATGATATAGCACAGTCCTCTGGAAGTGGCATTGTCTGTGCTCTATTTTTAATGAGAAAATACCCGTCACTGGCACAAGGGCTGTATGGGACACGTCTGTGGACAGTGGGAGTGTTCACTGGGAGCCATCATCTCACTGCTGCTATTCCCATCACTTATCAGAAACAAAAACAGGATGAAAAGAACATGGCTTAGAGAAAAAAAAAAAAATGCACCCAGTGCAACAAATGAGGGCTACTGTTCTCCATGGATGGCAGACAGGAGGGAACACTGGAAACCAAGTGGAGGCTAAGTGTAGTCTTTGGCTTTGCTTGCTTTCCATGTGTGAGGGATGCACATGAAGCCACCAGGAAGCAAATCTGTGCTGACTCCATGTCTCTATAGGGGGTTTGGTGACCTCCCACATACACTAGCATCCTCTTTGTCCCCAGGATGGGGACACGTTAGGCACACAGCCACGAGAAACCTCTGGGCTTCTTCCTGAGGGTGTGCCACCAACATGGAGTTTTCTGGGGAAGCACCTGATGCTGCAGCACCACTGATGCTGAACACTTCAAAGGTGTAATTAGCCTCATTTTATGCTGATAAATGAGTCCCAGATTCCTGTGGCAAAGCGACTCGCCAGCTGGGAATGGGCACACAGTGTCAAGGGAAGGGAAGCAAAAGACAGCAGAGCTGGCTGGAGGCTCAGATATAAGCACAGCCTCAAAACCAAATCAGAAGGACCACAAGCTCCCAGACCCAGCCATCAGGCAGCAAGACTCCCTGCACACCAGGGATCATGCTGAAAGGATCATTTCTGGCATCTTATGCCAAGCCCAACTCTCCCATGTCGCAGCCGAGCACTGCCAAGCCCGAGCTTGGGGTTCAGCTGCAGATCCATGTTCCCCGTGCGCTCAGCCCCCTCTGTGCCAACACCACACACTGCCACAAACCTTCCAGACTGCAACAGGAACGAGCAGGAACCTACACCCTATGTGCTGAAACACCATGCATTATGCCTCACTTTACCATGAGGGTGACCAAGCTTGCTAAGGAAGATTTTGGAGTCCCCATGTGGAGAGATGCAAAAGCCATCTGGACATGGTCCTGGGCAACTGACTGTAGCTACCCACCACCTGCACAGGTCCCTTCCAGCTTCAACCATCCTGTGACTTTTTAATTGCAAAGCCAACTGCACTGCAATCCTTCACTTTCACTGACCTGCAAAAAAGACTGCAATTATTCAGCTTCCCAACTATTTCTGACATTCTTTCCATAGATGAGGTTTAAGCCATTTTTCCCCCCTTTTCTTTTAATAGGAACACAACCCCACAGTTCACAGCAGATTATAAAACATGCACACACACATCACTTCCAAAACAGCATTTGAAAGTGTTTGTTTGATTTTTTTTTCCTCCCACCCATAAACCACCACCCTGCTGGTCTCATTCATTGTGTGGCATTTTGCAACGAAGCGTAAAAATGGTATTAATCATAGCTCTGAAAAAACACAAACTTCTTCTCTGAGGTTTGAAATAACCATTTGGAAGAAAAACTTCCAGGAGCCAGAAGGACTGACAGGGCTGGAGACTGAAGTCCTTGTTTTCAAAGGCCAAGTGTATCCCAATATATCCCTTGGACAGTTGCCCCAACTCAGAGTTATAATACTTTATTCTTCAGTTCAAGTAGCAAGAAGGAGATTTGGTACAAAATCAGGACAAATACCTAAAGGGAATAGGGAGGAGAATGTGTGGTAAATCTAATGGGAGGCCTGAGCTCTAACTACAGCTTTGGTAAGAGTGTCTGAAGCCTCAGCTGCCTCTCATCTCCAGGATGTTGCAGCCAGAAAGACCAGATAAGGGCACCCATCTCTCAAAGGCAGCACCTGAGCACCATGCACCATGTGCTGGCACTCACCCATGGCATAGTGTTGCTTCAGCCACAGGCAGAAACACAGAGATCTGCAAAGGCTATGCCAAAAAATAAAAATCATTATCATCTTTTATCATCTTTATGTTTTCTGGCCAAACACCACCGGAGAAAATTACCTTCCACATAAATCAAATTCTTTGTCCACCTCTGTAGATTCAGTGCTTCTCATAGAAGGGGAGCTTCTGTTAAAGATGGAGTCAGGAAAAACATGAAGCTCTTTTTTAAGATAGATGCTTCAGCAGAGATTTGCCAAAGGCTTTGGAATCCCTCTGCTTCAGTGGTAAAATATTAATAATTTAAACACCTTCTTTTAAATTAGGAAGGGCATTAAAAGAAACTATTGAAAGAGAAAAAAAAATCAAGCTGGCCACCACCTCCAACTCAAATACTGACATTTTCTCTCAAACCTCAAAAGTAGTTTCAACAACCTGACAAATGAGAAGTTTACGTTTCTCTT
>VZRX01007761.1:432358-453155 GCA_013398075.1 Notiomystis cincta
GGATGGGATGGGATGGGATGGGATGGGATGGGATAGTTGGAAGGGACCTACAACCATCATCTCCTTCAACTGCAAGTACTTTGTGTTAGAAAAGCAAGGCAGAGAGAGCAAGACAAAGGGAGAGTGAAAATAATCAATTAATGTCTCTTCTTTTTAATCAATAATCCCAGACTCTTGTGCACGGTGAAGTTCTCTGCTTATTCAAAGCCTGTACACCTCTGCCTCTCTCGGCTACCAATACCTTCCTTATCAGCACATTTCCTTCTTTCCTATTCTTTAAAGAGCTCAGCAAAGGGAAAAAAGTGTATTATCTCTGTATTTAGGAGACAAAAAAGGCTGGCAGAGATAGGTCTACCTCACTATCAAGGCTTTTGCAAGAGCAGGAACAGTGTGTCAGCCCAAGATCTGTGCTGTCCACACAAACCCCATCAGGGACCCCACCTCCTCCAGCAGCAGCTGGCCCAGGCACAAGCCTCTGTCCTGGTATCAAGGGGGCCAGATAAAAACACACTTGGAGACACATCCCCCTCTCCCATGCAGATGTATGAACTTTCAAATGACCAGTCCAAATTTCTGAGAAGATGTGCACAGCCAGGGTGCACCATCCATTTACTCCATACCAGGTCTTCTCCTGAAGAAAACCTGATTTGAGTCCCCAGTGCAGTCATGTAAGCACTAGAAAAATGCAACCCTACGTCTCTCCAAAGGATGCTTAAACACATCCTGTTGCTCAGGAAAAAAAAAAAAAGAGGATTAGCTACTCAAAACCTACATGCCAGGCAATCTGGTGACCAAGTGCCTTCCTCCGATAGCTTTTTCAGACAGTCATGAACTTCAAACTATTTTTCGTCTCCAACTCCCAGCAGCTCCTAAACAGTGTGAGCTAAATATTTATAGAAGAATCCCTGTTTGTTTAAGTTTCAATCCATATTCCCTGAGGTCCAATATGCCCAGATCCTGAAATGACAGCTGATTACAGAAGAGCCTAAAAACACCGCTGAGGGGACACTGAGACTTACCAGATCTTTCATCTGGACACTTTCTCCAGTGGTTGTTTGGGGGAGCCTTTCCCAGCTTCTTTCAGAAGAAGAAGAACTGCAGTTCTTGCCAACCAAGGTCCATGCTTCATCAGACACTTTGGCACAGCTCTGCTCAAGCACACAGAGCCCCGGGTTTTGGGGGGCCCCCACTGTGCTCCAGAGCTCGGCACATGGATTGCTGCTGGAAATGCAATTCAAGCACCCAGCCTGCTGAACAGCAGGCACCAAGGCACCCCAACACCTGTGCCACAGGTGGGGGGCACAGGCAATGTCTGTCACTTCGGCTTAACAAGTTCTACCCTGACCCATCTCTTCTGGACTCAGCAACAGCTTTTCCAATTTATCACAGTGTCCNAAAGTAGTTTCAACAACCTGACAAATGAGAAGTTTACGTTTCTCTTACCTGTCCTTCCCTCACATTTTCTCCTCTGCCATTAATCTGCCAGGCAAAGAAGTTGACCACAAGGGCAGGGCACACCATTCATGCTGGTACAGAAAGCCCCAGGATGCTGTAATCAGGGGCAGAGGTGGTGCAAAGAGTTGTAAAATGTTTCACAGGGTATGGCAAACATTTAGTGTTTACTGTTATATTAGGAGGATGGGATGGGATGGGATGGGATGGGATGGGATGGGATGGGATGGGATGGGATGGGATGGGTGGAAGGGACCTACAACCATCATCTCCTTCAACTGCAAGTACTTTGTGTTAGAAAAGCAAGGCAGAGAGAGCAAGACAAAGGGAGAGTGAAAATAATCAATTAATGTCTCTTCTTTTTAATCAATAATCCCAGACTCTTGTGCACGGTGAAGTTCTCTGCTTATTCAAAGCCTGTACACCTCTGCCTCTCTCGGCTACCAATACCTTCCTTATCAGCACATTTCCTTCTTTCCTATTCTTTAAAGAGCTCAGCAAAGGGAAAAAAGTGTATTATCTCTGTATTTAGGAGACAAAAAAGGCTGGCAGAGATAGGTCTACCTCACTATCAAGGCTTTTGCAAGAGCAGGAACAGTGTGTCAGCCCAAGATCTGTGCTGTCCACACAAACCCCATCAGGGACCCCACCTCCTCCAGCAGCAGCTGGCCCAGGCACAAGCCTCTGTCCTGGTATCAAGGGGGCCAGATAAAAACACACTTGGAGACACATCCCCCTCTCCCATGCAGATGTATGAACTTTCAAATGACCAGTCCAAATTTCTGAGAAGATGTGCACAGCCAGGGTGCACCATCCATTTACTCCATACCAGGTCTTCTCCTGAAGAAAACCTGATTTGAGTCCCCAGTGCAGTCATGTAAGCACTAGAAAAATGCAACCCTACGTCTCTCCAAAGGATGCTTAAACACATCCTGTTGCTCAGGAAAAAAAAAAAAAGAGGATTAGCTACTCAAAACCTACATGCCAGGCAATCTGGTGACCAAGTGCCTTCCTCCGATAGCTTTTTCAGACAGTCATGAACTTCAAACTATTTTTCGTCTCCAACTCCCAGCAGCTCCTAAACAGTGTGAGCTAAATATTTATAGAAGAATCCCTGTTTGTTTAAGTTTCAATCCATATTCCCTGAGGTCCAATATGCCCAGATCCTGAAATGACAGCTGATTACAGAAGAGCCTAAAAACACCGCTGAGGGGACACTGAGACTTACCAGATCTTTCATCTGGACACTTTCTCCAGTGGTTGTTTGGGGGAGCCTTTCCCAGCTTCTTTCAGAAGAAGAAGAACTGCAGTTCTTGCCAACCAAGGTCCATGCTTCATCAGACACTTTGGCACAGCTCTGCTCAAGCACACAGAGCCCCGGGTTTTGGGGGGCCCCCACTGTGCTCCAGAGCTCGGCACATGGATTGCTGCTGGAAATGCAATTCAAGCACCCAGCCTGCTGAACAGCAGGCACCAAGGCACCCCAACACCTGTGCCACAGGTGGGGGGCACAGGCAATGTCTGTCACTTCGGCTTAACAAGTTCTACCCTGACCCATCTCTTCTGGACTCAGCAACAGCTTTTCCAATTTATCACAGTGTCCACTCCAGTGGAACAGAAAGGTCCTCCCATACCTCACAAAAGAATTAAGGATACCCAAACTTCTGCCTAACAGAACAACCTGTCAGAAGCTGAAAAGACACCTGTAGGAGCCGACACACTACTGCTACAAGCTAGCCAAGTCCATCAAGTCAGCTGCTTAGGTATGGAGTTACACAGTTTCATGGGTGAGGCAAGAATAAGACTGTGCTTCATCCCCTTTAATCATGTGTGACCAGAGCCGTCCCTTTGGAATGTGACTGGGGACTCATCACCACAGAGAAGCACATAAGATGCAAGGCTATCAAGCAGGCACAATCCTACACCAGTGCATCCCAAATTAATATCTCACCCTGGACACCTCAGTGTCCAGCCTGGCAAGCTTCTAGAGGGACAGCAGAGGCTGGGAGACAACACCCAAGCAAACACACTTCCAACGGCCACCCAAGGCTGGTAATTCCCTTTGTTTCCATGGTTCCACATACAAGCTCCTGCATGAGGAACAGAGCAGAAGGTGCTCACTCCCTCCAGATGGGTGAGAGGTAGAAATGTCTTTGCTCAAGTCCAGCTACCTAAACCAGCACCTGCTTTGAACAGCCCCTTGGATGACTGCATGTTGCTGAAGAACTCAAAACTCAAAACTAGGACTCAGCAATGTTGCTCCATCCTAGGGTTCTCCAAGGGACAGCAGGACTCATCCTTCTTTGCACAGGGTGTTTCAAGGCATTTGGCCCCAATAAAACAGAAAATGTGGTGTTTCAAGCAAGAGGATGACTTTTGTCATCAGGTGGATCTCAAGGACGTGCACACTGCCATTCACTAGAGTCCTGATATCCAGTGTGAAGGCCCGTGCAGGGAGGAAGGCCCAACCATGGAAACGTCTGTGCCAATGCCACGCACACACCCACGGATCTTCTATCCACATGTGCCTATGCACACACACAGGAAAGTGCCAAGAGCCACAGGCTCACATGCCACATTCCCATGCATGGGAATATGCAGGAGAACAGAGGCCCCTCACGAGCCAGCCATGCTGGCAGACGAGACTAAAGAGGAGACTGCAACAAGAAAGGTGGAAATAACGACGAGCACTTTCACCAGGAAAACTGCAATTACCCAGCCAGCAGACAGCCCTGCATCTCTGTGAAGCAAGCAAAACTAATTATTACAGAGAGGCCTCTACTGTGATCTGACATTTAGAGAGAGGAGAGGAGAGGAGCTGCCCTGGCTTTCCCATGTTTTATTTCTCTGACTCTCGTTCCCCATTATTGGAAGCACAGGCATCACCACACACACCACCAGAGCTGCTGGGTCCACTGGAGCCAGCCATGGCTGGCAGGCTGAAGGCACAAACTTGCAAAAAAGGAGCCTTCAAAGCTGCAGCTGGTCTCCTCCAGCATCATCCACACATACAACACCATGGAGTTGGCTTTACTGATGCTTCATGGAAGAAAATTTTACTAGAGCATAGAAGAGAGATACATTTCTACTTTAATTCACCTGGCCCTAAAAAAGAAAAATAAAGGGGAGAAAAAAAAGAAGAAATACAGCCCCCCTCTTCCCCTTTTTACATAAATATTGGATCTGAGCACTTTATCCTCCTAAGAAGTTAAAAATAGGAAATAATATCAAGTCTGTGTGCTGCATCTTTTATCAAAGCCTTTTATAAACATCAAAACCAGCTCCTCTGCACTCTTTTATACTTTCCTGCTGTCACTCACAATTCATAAAAGGGGTCTACAGAGATACAAAGGGTAAGGCACTTTCCAGTACTGTCACAGAGAGTCTGGGACAAAAAAAACAGCTTTTCCTCAAAGCTCTGAAATCTAAGAGCAATTTTATGACATAATGTCACTTTTAGCACAAGAGATGAATAATAGATATTCAAAATATAATAACACTTTCATAAGTAAACAATGCTTTGCAGTGTCAAAGCTTTTCAGCAGCAGTGTCAAGCCTTTGCAGAAGGATCTACAGCACAATCACGGAGCACCGCCGGGAAGCAAACACTGCAAGAACACACACGTTTAACCAAAGGCAGAGCCTCTCTGGCCAAACTCCATCTGCCTTCTCTGGAGACACACATCCAGATCCCCTCTATAAAAAAAAGGGAGGTAGGAAGATTAACAAGGTGACCCAGAAACTCTTTACACAAAAACTTGACTTTGACCTGGCCATCTCTGAGAGACGGGTTGATAAATCCAAACCTCCTCCCCACCTGAAAGATGAGCAGGCTTACACTCACCTATATTCAAGAGATATGAGCATTAATTAACTCCAACATTAAAAAAACACATTTGAAAAGTGATAGCTGCTAGAATATTCATGACTCTTACCCAGCCTGTTTATATAACGGGATATGAAGCAAATCCTCCATGCAAACCATGGCAAACCTGACAGCATCATTTAGCTGTTCAGCATCTTTTCCACAGAAGGCACATTCCATAACTTGTGGTCACTACTATTTTTTTTCCTGCCCTGCACATAAGAGTTAAGAATTCGTAGGGAGGAAGTGATAAACCCATGATAAAAAAAATTCCAGTGAACTGTCAGCATTATCCTAACCAAAAAAGAATTTCCTCCTTAGTCATCCACAGGCAGGGTAGGCCAGCTCCCCCATGAACTACAGAAGAGCAAGGGAAAAGTGCTTATCTGGGAAATTACTTCTCTTCCTAGTACCTTGGTACTTAATTTTTAAGCAGGGCAAAGGTCAAATGAAAACCACCTGATGGTGATGCAATTGGAGCCCTGGATTAAACTCCACAGGGGCCCCCAGAAAGAGTTGCTCTTTACACAAAGCTTAATGAAAGTCAAGAGATAGTACCACTGGGGAGGATGATGGCAATTCCAAATCCATGTGCCACAAGGATGCTGCCAGTGGTAGGAGGGCACATCCAAGCTGTACAGGGGGCCAACCCAGGGCAGTGAGGGGTCTCCAGCATCACTCAGCACCCCACAGAATGCCCCCAACGAGGCAAACTGGGCTGCTGAGTCTGGGCTGAACATACACTTCTCATCCAATTAGTGAGAGATCCACCTTCCAGAGGCACCAGGTCTGGAATGCAGCTGTGCCTCATCCTCCAACTTGTCTACAATAATGGTTATAAATATAGGTACTTTTTTTTTGTTGCACACACTCAGGTCTCGTTTTTGCTGCTGGAGCCTCAGGTCTCTAATCTGGCCTCCTGGCTTTGACATGCAAAGGTAAAGAGGAGGCAGCACAGTGATTGTGTCCTGCAAAAGCAGAGCCAGCAAAACCACAGGATACCCAAAAGAGTGCCAGGGAAGAACTAGGAGGCTGGGTGAGAGGTTTGATTCCAGCTCAGAAAACACCCTGAGGATAAAATATTGCCCAAAATGGCATTTTGTGTTTCTAACAGGGCTGCACACTGCAGGACAAGAAGATTAGGCAGATGCCCTCCCATGGTGGCAGACTGGCCCCACGGCAGCCACTCCTGCTTGGCAGTTTTTGTCTGCTGCCCCACGTAAGCAGCCAAGTCAGCTTGGAGATGATTAAAGTTCAATCAGAAACTCTTCAGATCGTGTCCCGTTCACGGCTCTGGGACGGTGCAAATCCTGCCACCTTTACCAAGAGCCCCTCTAGGGGCCTCTCACAGCCCTGGGATGCCAGCCAGCTTTGGAGGCTATACATTTTCGTGGCATGAGACAGATTTGCTAAGAGTCGCTCAGTGTTAATCCACATAACGCTGCTCAGCAGATGGGAGCACGAGAAAACAGCCTGTCGACACCTTCAGTTCTGCACAGAACCCCTCAAAGCAACACAAAGGATTCAGAAGCTGAGCAGATACCTCTTGCTTTCTTGCTGGCATTAACAATATGTCTCGTGATAGGTCACTGCTCCTCTGCACCCTGAGGAGTGCAGTAAGTCAGCAGACAGTTCAGTATTTACTGTGCACAGTAAGTCAGAGCTCGTGGAAAAGCAAAGTTCACACATAAAGAAAGATTTTTATTCTGAAAGTAATGACTAGGATGCTTTGGTTAATATAAAATTCCAAGCAAGGTCTTAAAGCAAACAATAGAGGAATATTCAAGACATACCAGGAGGATTATGCCAGATATTTAAAAATATATAAATATTTATTTATTTTTATAAACAAACAGAAATATGGCCTAATGTATCCCCAAATGCATGCCCTACAGTAAGGGCACAAAGTTTGGGCACAAATGGCATTCATTAATAAGTGCCCCAAAGGAGGGAAAACCCTTAAGGAGAGAAAATGCATGCTGCAAAAGGGGTTGATGTTTTTAGCACAAACTAAGGACTGAGATCTATCATTAATTCTCTTTGCTTGTGTTGGCTTTCACTGCTACACAATGAGCAAAAGTCAGCCTGTGCAGGATGAGCACAGGTGGCTCAACATCCTTCACCCTGGGCATGATCTCCTCCAAACTCCCCATGCAGGACAGGGAAAGAAAGATCAAAGCAAAATTTCAGCATCGCCAGCTTCAGCATTTTCCCCAAGCAAAGGAAGATGTGAATCCAGAGATTCAGCTGTAAATATTTTAAAAGTGGCAAAAGGACTTTTGGCAGCCAAAATAAGAATCTTTAAAAGCACTAGCATTTGCTGCCCCCAACCCTCACAAATCCTGCCTGCTGAAGTGGTAAGCGAGGTTGCCCACAAACTGAAAGCTGAAACTAACTTCAGCCCCAATTCCAAAAAACCTGGAAGTAATTTTAGAAGCAGGAAACCATGAAGCAAGAGACAGCACCTGTAGATTAAAACCTCTTCCTCTGTCAGGCTTTGACACATTTGACTCACAAAACCATAAAGTAAGACTCCCTTAAAAAAGACTCATTGTCAAATTTTTTTATAGCTTTGAGGTTATATTTTATCCTTAAACCAATAAATACTTGCAATTCCTTAATTTGCTGCCAGTTGGGGAGAGATTTAAAAACTTCTGCAAACCTGCAATTTCAGTGCTGGTCTGTGCTGGGCACTGAAAAATTCCACTGGGGTTAGTCAGGACAAGAACATCCCTGCAATGTGCCAGGGCTGCTTTTCAGTGTCATCCAACCATCCTTAATATGACTTAGTCCATCAATGATTTTTATAATCAGTTATGTGCTTTTGAAACACACACCCACGTACATAACCCCCACAGGCAGCCAAATAGAAGCTTTCTGTATTTTTTAATTATTAATAACATGTATCTGTGTACAGACCAACCCCCTAAAGGACATTTTGATCCAAGGATCTGCAACCTGACTCAAAGCAAACTTTTGCTACTTTATCAGCAAATATCTTGACAGCTGATGGGTTTCATCTTTTAATTAGCACCTAGGGAGGTGCTGGCAGCCCCCTGCCTGGATGCTCACGCTGACCAACAGGAAAGCCCTTAAACTTATTCCCCTCTGAAGCTGGCCCACATCTCTGCAGGGTGAGACCTGCTCTCAAGAAAACCCAAGAGGATTTTTTTCCTCCCTGTAAAGGACAGCTGCACGTTTGCAACTGAAACATCATTCCCAGCTCTAATTCTTGGCCCATCCCCAGGCACCCCAGGTGTGCCAAGTGCCTGCCAGACTCTGACTAGGGAGTCACGCTGCAAGGGGCAATGCAGAACGCAAAACTCAGGGTGCTTCTACCACGACTTTTCTCCTTGCTTGGTGTGAGTGCAGACCCTACAGTGCAGAAGTCAAGCACCCTGGGGCTGCTCTGGGTTACCAGGTCACAGGCAGGTCTTGTTCAGTCTCCAGAAGACACCTCCAGAAGCACCAAAGAGCCTGCCAGCACATTCACTCCTAGTTACTTATAAAAGGGATAGCTCATTCCACTGCAATGTGCTGCTGACAGAGGACCTTTTCACATCTTACAGCAACAAGTGAGATCTGGTTTGCAATGTCTTTATCAAACAGCTGAGCACAAAAAGAAAAAAAAACAAACAAATATCAATGCTGTTTGCTTTAACTGTACATAAAAAGAACAACTGCAAGTGATACGCCTTTCTCAGGTGCTTTAGAGGTTGTTAGGAGCTAGTTAATAAAACACCAGGGATTTTGGTGATGGGAAAGCTGTTAATCAGGTTAAAGAAGGAAAACTCCTAACTGCAAATGAAGAGCTGATTCCAAGGGATGACTCTGCAGCAGAGCACAAAGTCCATGCGAGGACAAAAAAGGGTCTGGCACTGCTGGGCTGAGCCTCCAGGCACTGCTACTGGAGAAGGCTCTGCCTTGACACAGGACTACACTCATAGGACCTGACCTTGGACCATCCCCATCAGCCTGGCAGGATGCTGCTGTCCACCTCCAAAGTCCAAATCCCTGCTGCTAGCTCTGGCCTCCCTCAGAAGCACAGCAAGCACTCGATTTTGCTCATTGATAAAGGCAAAGAACATCTTTATCCCCAATCTTTGTCTACCATCTCCATCTGGCCTACGAGTCACAGTCAAATTGAAGAGCAAGGCAACTGATTATGTTTCCCACTGAACATGCTCTATCCACCCTACCCCCCTCATTTCCTTCCTTTGATGCAAAATTGTGCTTACAAAGCAAGAAGATGAAACTTTTAATGCCTCACAAATGCTGAGGGGAATGCAGAATAAATGTACAGCAAAGCATTTTCAGTCCTTTTCCTCCAGTACCTCCTCTTTGTATGGTTAAAATAAGTTAGATACAAAGAGCTAATTTTTTGTCTACCCTATAGAAGGAGCGATCTGTTCACCAGCACATGTGAACATTTGACCAAACCAGCACAAGTGCCAAAAAGAATGATTTTCATATCAGATATCCACAGACACCAAACAATTCAATTCTCTGCTAGAAAGAATGGGAAAAAACTTGTCACCTTCACAAAACATCTAATTCATTGTAAATTACTCTAAAAATGCAAATTTGGTTGTTATCACTAGTGCTATTGAGTTATACATATCTATATGGAACAGGAGTAGCTTTAGTTTTAGAGCTAAAGGCATCTCCTTCTTTATGGGATAAGTCATCCTCAAAATTACATTCTTCAGTAGAAATTCTGTAAAACTACGAAGAGAAAAAAAGGATTTAACATTTGTGTCATCTTTTTTGAAATGAGGCGATGAAGCCCCATCAGTGATCCACACACAGCTGGTGGCTGCTGTGGGTTACAAACACAGCTGCCCAAGACTCCAGGAGGACCCAGGTGGAGGAATAAAACACATCAGATCCATCCTTTCCCTCATGTATGAGGCTATGGTTGGGCATCAAAACTTTCAAAAAGTGACACCACTGCTCCACAGGAACTTGCATCTCCAATTGGGTCTGTCCCAACAAAGAAAAGCCACCTTCAGAGTATGGCACTAGGGACTTTGGAACATCTTACCCTTAGCAGAAGCTAGTAAGGAAAAAAAAATGATTGAGGATAAAGAAGGTAAACTGGGCAGTCAATGAGAAAACCATTTACATACCTGCTGGACAGGAGTGCTGCTGCACTGGAAAAGCTGTGGGAGAAGAGAAAGTATCTTCCAGCTCAGTAAAGCAATGGCTCTGCTTCAAGAAGATGCATGGGGAGGTATTCCAGTAAGTGACTGTATGCTATAATCCTCAGGACAGGGCCACAAATGACACAGGGTGACCCAGGAAAAAACAGGGTCAAAAGATGGTAGAAACTTCCAGATGCTTTTATCCATAGCTGCCATTCTCCAGAGGGCTTTGTGGGTCCATATGTCCATGCATCCCACGATCCTAAAAATCCTCTGGAGCTATGGAAAGGACCAGACTGCCAGGCTCCTCCAAACTTTATTCCAGGCCAGTGGGACACATGGGGTTGGGACCTTCAGAGAGAAGAAAGGGACAGGCCATTACACAACAGCTCTTACCACATTGGACAAGGTTTATTACCATGGAAATTCCTATCTTTTTATTTATTTTTGCACAAAAGGAAGGGTTTGGGTTTTCTTTTCTTACCTGTTGTTTTTGTGTTTTTTTTTCTTTAATTTGCATGATTTATTTAAATGAATGTAACAGTGCACATAGGCACAACATGGAGCCACCCCCTCCAGATGCCTCATAGGTAGCTAGGTGATGTGAAAGGAGGAGGAGAAGCAGCCAGCAACTGAAAGAAGTTCTCACCTCACCAACAGATCTTTCCAAAACTCTCTTCTTTCTCATTTTCTTTTTGTCAGGTGAACAGATAGTTTTCCTCCCCTCTCCTTTTTTCCACGCCTTCTAAACTTAATGAGGTACTTTCACTACCAGGGAAGAGGAGGATGGAAAGGGCTGTAAGGCAGCAGGTCAGCAGCAGCATCTGCCTCCCTGACCTCAGTGGAAAATGTCTCTCCACCATCAGGAGAATCACACCTTCAGCAACTCGCATCAAGGGCTGGCCCAGCCCATCAGTGACATAGCAGAAACACTCAGCTCTTGAGTACAACACAATGTGACCTCGGACCAGGCACAGCCACACTTCCCACCTCTACCTTCAGAGAAAATAAACACATCCCAGTAAAGTGGCTCAAAATACCCGAGGAATTAGTCATAAAGATTCTAATATTTGATGTATATAAACCCATCATAATCTGAGGGGTTTGAGTTGTTTGTTTCTTCAATTCTTTTAATCTGATCTTACTAATTGTGCTGGGAATAGAGTTGCTGGGATTTTTGTTTGTTATTTTAAAATATGAAAGCTGTCGCATAAACACAGGCAAGTGCCAGGCCCGGATACAATGCCCAGTCAGTGCTGAAAGGAAACTCAAATAACTCTTTGCCCGACACTGCTTTCTAGTCCATCTGTAAAAAGAAAACAGCAGAGAGCAGCTGAGAGCCAAAAGAGGTTTTTTTCACTTTGTTTTAGCTGCAGCACCACAGGAAGGTGATAACATTGTGTGTAATGTAACCAAGCAAAGGAGTAATGAAAGTGCAAGCAAATAGATCAAATAGGACAGGGTTAAGGAAAAGGTGTGATAATCATTTGTTTTGCTAATTGTGTCAATAAAGTCCTATCTACCCTCAAACAGCGGAAACGTCATCAGATATTTAAAAGGGAAAAATCAAGTGAATAATTAAATGTACAAAACCCCGACATTTTTTCCCCAGATGTTCTCTTTAAAGGCTTGATTAGGAGAATCACATGTTTATTTGAAATAGAATTCCACTGACTTTGATCATGTTTAACTCACCTCACGTACAAAATCTACTTTGAACCAAAACTTCTTCTTCCCTTGGGAAAACAATCAAAATTGACTTCTCTGCAGGAAAGATGCAGCGTTACCACAACCCAGGATAAGCTTGCTCATGGGGACACCACCATAACCTATAAAAATCTGGTGTCTTTGCAACCTGTTTTTGTTGTTACAAAACCCAGCATGAAAATCAGTACAAAGCAACTGGAAGTCTGCAGACAGGCAGGTGAAGCTGCACTTGAAGTTTGCTCATTCGTGGAAAAAGAAACCTGAATTGCCTTGTCCTTGCTCCTAGTGTTTTCCCAGTGATGAGGAGGGTTAGGAAACGAAATATTCCCTAACTTCCCCCCAGTTAAATGAACTGAAGCTGAAGAAAATCTGACCCAGGTCCCCAAGCTGACGAAAACATTTTGGAAAAGGATTTGAATCTCTCCAAGTAACTCCCATCCCACTAATTACACAGCCAATCTCAGACACTCTGATAACTATATGACATTGAAAATGTCTGCAAAGCCTATTTCTCTACAGCAAGAACATCTGCCCAAAATCCTCGAGCTAACTGTTTTCTCCATAAACCAATTACCTGTAAAATATGAGCACGCAAACAGAGATGAATCCCTGTCTCCAGAGAAATCAGGCTTGTCCCACCAACCCAGCCCCTCGCTGTGCTGTGCCTGAAGCACCAGCAGGGCTTTTTCCCCAGGCTCCAACACGGATGTGTCAATATGTACTTTGCTCAGTTCTCCTGGGAGACGAGCCCAGCAGTCCTTGCTGTCCAACAAGCGAAAACGTAATTTTTTTGTTTTCTATCTTTCATATATCCCCCTATCTCACATACACCACACCACTCAGAGCACTCCCATCATCTGCCTTCAAGGCCAGCTGGATGGCAGCAGGACTCACGGGCTATGCTAGAGCTCAGTGACCAGCATCTCACACAAGTTATGTTTTTACATGAACATATGGGCTTTTCTAGTCAGTTTTCTAGTCAGATAAACCAATGACAGATGGTTAATGTTCATTTTAAGCATCTTCCTTTGTGGTATGGAGGAGCCTCCAACCCAAGTACCTTCCAACCCAAGATGTAAGACACTGTACTGTCTCATTCCTACCCTGTTTGAGAGGCAGAAGAAATCCAAACCCTTGTGCCCAGCACATGCCTGAAAAGGCAACTTGCCAGTTCTCTGCACTCTACCCTTAAAATTTTAAGACTGAGCACAGTGCCTGCTGAGAACAACATCACTCCAGCTCACTCCACTGCTGCTTCCCCCTCAGACTGGAGAGTCTTCCTTAAAGACTGTCCATGACTGCTGCCCAACACCAACAGTTTAGGTCTTGCCCTTAACAACTCACTGAAGGTCACACTAGGCTGGCAGCAAAGCCACAAAGAACATCCAGATTTTCCAAGCTGTGGGCCAGCTCTCGAAAAACACATTCATCTTCCCCATCCCATGACAAGAACCGACTCCATTACTTGTGCACAACAAGGCTTGGATCATCACACACAGAAACACCACGGACTGAGCACGTGTCAGCTCTGAGCAAACAAGGCATCACCCTCAGCACAAGAGCAGCACCCTGAGCCCATGGCTCCTCTCCAAGGGCAGCAAGAACCTGTCAACACGAGCAGCAGGAAACCAGCCACGAGCAAAGTGTGCCCTGCAACAGAGAGAACCCAAGTGATTAATAAACACACGAGAAGAGCTAAAAGCCTTGTTCCTCATTAGTTGAAAAATATGTGAGGAAGAGAGAAGGAGTCCCACCTGTTACATTTTAAATGTTTAAGAGTCCCAAGTGCAATGGCTCATTTTAAAAAACAAGGGATGTTTTCTGTGCCTGTGTTTTATTTTAAGGAAAGGGCTGTGTTTTTTACATGTTCATTACAACCCAGCCATGTGAGTTAAATGCAGTAAGGGACCTGTTAAACCTCATGATCACTGCAGTAAGCTCCAGCAGTGACTTTATTATGGGCAAGAATGCAATTGGGGCATTCATGTCTGCTGCTCCTGCCACCAGGCACTGTGCAGTGTGTGCTCACTTTGCCAACACCAAAATCCCCTCCTAAACACATGGTGAGCATCCCAAAATGTTGGGTTTTACATCCCAATGCAGAAGAGCGTCTCCAGATACAGAGATTGCTTATCAAGGTCAATGTTACCAAGCAGAGAATAAAAAGGTGGGAAAAAAAGAAAACAAGTCAAGTTTCCTGGTTTTTTTTTAATAAATTCTCCAGCAAATGGTTGCAGGTGTATTTGCTGAAAGGTAGCAGTTTCCTGCATTTCCTCTGGTTTAGTGAGCCAAAGCAGGCTCAGCACCAGCCCTGGTGGAAGGAAGAGGACAGGATCAAGCCCAGACTGTCCCTTGCAATAACATCCAGCTGATGAATCAGCTCAAGCCATCTCCAAAACCTCTCCTTGGCTTCCTGTTCTTAGGCATAAAATTTTAGAAGAGCTGCAGATTGAATCTGACATAGCAGTGAGGGTGGCAAAACCAGGGAGTTCCACGTCAACAGGACTTGTGTTTTGTATCAGTGAGGAAACACAAACTTGTTTGCTTTATGGAATTATGGAAGGACACCACTTAACAGTCTCTTATATCACATGCCCATAATACCTATGTCTTTATAAAAGATAAATAAACAAAATCAATTATTTCACAAAGAAACACAAAGAAAACACAAAGAAAAAAAATTGTAAAGGCTGCTGCACTTCTTCACTCAGCAACATCAAGGTTTTGGAGTAACCAGGCTGCTTTTGAGGGCTTCACAAGCTTGGCCAACATCCCAGGCAATCCCTAGAGCTGGGACTTTTGTTTCCAGATCAGAAAAAGCAGCTATGGTTTGAGGACATGATTAATGAGGGGAATAATGAGGGGAGGGCACTTTGCTCCACCAGTCTGTGACCAGGAGAACCACGTGCACAACCAGAGCCTGAGTATTTGAGGAAAACAAGATGGAGGCAAGAACCATTTATCTTGCCTCACCCTACCATTTTTCATCCTAAAAATCAATTCCTTTCTGGGGACTCCAATGAAAAGGGGAGGACTGAGAAAGGACAAGCACAGAAGGATTGCCTGGTAGATGGGGAATTCCAACCTACACTCTGCCCAAAGATGCGTTGTTTGGTAAGGCATAAAGTGCAACATAAAAATGCTTCCAAGAACTCTTGTAACAGTTTCACAATGAAGTGTACATTTTAAAATGTAAGTCTAGCTATTCCATTGAAGGTGTCCTCACCCAAATCTGTGTCCCTTGCATCCACCCAGGACTGCTCACCCCCACTCAGAATGGGTCTGCCCTCCAACCTGAACCAACACCCAAGTGACCAAGAGGCTTTATATTCACAGCTCGAGTTCCCACACAAAATGCAGGTCATGACTATCCTATTTTGACTGCACAAAATGACTCCACATGAGGATCAGAAGCTGGGATGCTACAATTTGAAGCACTGCTGAGATGCTTTACAATTAACCCCTTTCTTTTAACCATTTTTGAAGACAAAAAGCAAAATCTTAAGCAAACATCACATAATCTGACATTTTAAGCACCTAATGCCACCTTGGACCATTTTCACAGCAAAATTTAATAACCTTATTCTCCATCTGCACCAAATGACACAAATACATTAAAAGAAAACAATCTTAAAAACATCCCCTAAGGAGAAGTGGGGGGAGATACTCTCCTGATAAATGGCAGACTGTTGCATATACAGACCGAAGGAACAAACTGTAAGATAAATACTAACTAGCCTTTTTATAGTATTCAAGACATGAATGTTTCCCAACTTGTGTGATAGTACCAAAAAAAAATTCTATTTCATGCTATGAAAATCACTCTAATATGGAACACAGCATTCCACATACCCTCCTCTTGGCAAAAGATGCTCAACAAAGAAGTGAAGCGTGTGATTCTTAAGAGATACTGCATTGCCTCACCTGGAAAAATTGAAAGGTCACAGAGAAGGATCATTTCAGCCTTGAACCACTTGCAGCTCAGACAATGACCACGCTCTTTCTGAGATGCAGTCAGGCTCCTTGGGTAGGAGGAGCATCCACCTGGACCACTCAGTGATCCAGAAATGTGGGATATTCAGTAACAGAATCATACAAAAAACACGGGTCTGATCTCAGTTGCCAAACATGGATGTCACGAGATGCACATGAAGGGAAAATCAGACCTGCAGATCCACTAAAGCAGATGTAATAATGCAAGGGACAGCACTTCAGGACAGCACTTCATGCCTCCTGCTCTCCCAGGACTGTGCATTCTGGCTTAAAAGGTGTTTTTTAGACACGCTGATCCCAAGGCTAACCTTGCAGAGATAATTTGTAACCCTTCAAGTGCATGAGGGAAGGGATTTTTGCACTTTTTTTGGTGTTTTGCTTGCTTTTTTAAAATAGGCTCTCAGTTATACCCACTATTTCTATCAGCAACTTCAACTACCACAAGAAAGTCAAGGCCTGTGCATCACAATGACAGTCAGGTTCCCACACCTGGGTGAAGGAAGGGCCCTTCCACCCTACACTTCACACCCAGGTGGGTACCATTTCACCTCCCACGCTGCAGCAGATTCAGGCAAGAGCCTCTTTCTTTTCCTGGCCCCTTATGCAGGCACACAGCAGCTCTGCCACCAGTGGCTCTCCCACTATCCCATGCCTGGCACCAAAGACCTGCAGGTGCTCTCACAGGTATGACACTGCCACTCCACCTCCAGAGCTGCTCCACTGCATATCAACACAAAACCCACTGCCAGGTTCCCTTGCTGGGTACTGCTGCAATTCACAGAAAACTGGGAAAATTCACTGCAAACTCGCTTTGTGCAGATGACCCACAGCCCCCCACACCTGGCTTGGTCACCATGAACCATCCCATCTTCCCAGAGCAGGGGTCAGTCTGAACCCTGCAGACACTTCTTGCTACCTTTTGTTTATGGTTTTCAGTCCACAATATTAGTTACCAGCTTACAATGAAAGGAAAGAAAAATCACTATGCCAGCTGCAAAAATAATCCTCCTGCTCATTACATTTTCAGTTCTTTATCTTAGGCCTATTCTTTAAGCCTTCAGGATCTAGGCTGTCACCATGCAGGCTAACAACAGTCAAATGCTGTGTAGTCAAATAAATGCTGAAAGTCTCACAAGACTACATCACTCCAGGAGCAAAGGAGTTGTGCTAAAATTATTAAAGTGGCTAACAGAGAGATTAATTGGATGCTATTAAAAAGAAGAAAAAACAAACCATAGAACAGAAGACACCAGCCCCTTACTTTTCAAAGGTAAAATCAACCAACTTCAAGCATCTTGGAAGCAGTTGACATTTGCTTTCATCAACCCCCCACCACTGCAGCCTCCTGAAATCCTCCTATTAAAACGGATTTGCAATTGTCCCCATTTATGCCATCATTGTCCTCATTTATGGCATCTATGCTGCCCCTGGTTCAGCTCTGAATAGGCAGAGTTGGGATGATGGGCTTGGTCCTCTGAAGGCTCTGGTGGGAGAAAAACTGAGCCAATGGCTCCAGTGCTGCTGACGTTCGATCACTGTGGCCCTGGACCAACACAGCGCCAGCCCCACGAACACCAAACTGATTTGCTGGCCCAGTGTGGCCAAAAGGAGACATTCCTAAGCCTCTCTCTGGGCCCCTCTGTACCTCAACTCCTCAACCCAAAGGACACCACTCTGCTCTTGCTGGGATCATTTATCGTGGGCAAAGCAAACAGCACAAAGCTGACGAGAAGCAGTGAGGGGGTAAAGGCCAAGAAGGAAAAAGACATTTTTTAATGAGCTTAAGTCACCCCTTGCAGGACTGACACATTTCCAGCTTAGTATCTGGCTCCTTTAAAAGCTGAATCCTTGGTGGCTGCCTCCTCATGCAAGAAGAGGACAGAAGCCCAGTGGTAATGACTTTCCCTGTGCACTGTCACACTTGGCTTGAGGTCCAAGCATCCCCGTGGAGCTCAGGAGAAGCCCCACGTGTTCCAGGGCTGGCACAAGGCTCTGCAAAGGCAACTGAGGTGAAGATTTCAAAACAGCTCTGGGAATACCAGCACAGAAACATTTTGGCACTTTAGGTTCTGTCTTCCTGTTACTTTTTTGAAAGGTCCTTCTTATTAAGGGCACATGTTCAATATTCAGTAAACAATAACAGAAGTGTTTGCCATTAAACCAAAGCCCATGGAATAATCTTGACTCATTCAGGCTGTCAGATCCAAGTAAGTGCCTGCCCTGCTGTTATAGGCAGCTTTAATTTGCAGATCAGTGATCAAAACCTTTATGACGTGAAAAAAAATACTATTATTAGAAAAGATTTTGCAACACTGTAAGACTTTGCTTCATCTAAACATAGATGTTGCATATGTTTAATTAAATCAACATGGAAAGATTCTATTTATTGCATCATATAGTTACACGATTAAGTTACAGGCCAGGACTCATTTTTCTGCTGATATCCAAGAGTAAATCCTTTATCTGCTGATGCAAGGATTCCTATCAGGGACTGCACTCCAGCTCTACCTGCCCCCTCCCATGTGTTTGTGAATGGATGTTTTGCTCTCTGTCTTGTACTCACAGAGCACTCTTGACCATGCACCAATTTATTTTTAATTCTACCAAACAAAAACAATTCAGTCCTACCAAGTCTCTGTTTCTTCCACTCTGCTTTCACCTCCATCCTTGGTGATTATTATTGCAGCCACCTCAAGAGGAAAAAAAATAGAAACACAAAAAACAAGACCTCTGAAAACATGTCTGGCTCCTCTATAACTCTCTCCATGTTTGCAAAACAAGCACAGAGCCCAGCAGTGACAGAGAGCTGCAGGGAATCAGCTGTTTGCTCCTCACCCCTGGAGCTGCCTCCCACCAACCCTGCACCTTGCACAAACAGGGCATCAGCCAGGGTCCAGCTCAGCTGCATGGCTGGATAACCTCCCCAGGCTGGCATCCCCATTATTTTAATGCCTAAATGTGCTCACAAATTCAACTAACCTTCCTATAACCCAGAGATTTCTAAATTTTTATTCCAAGACTGACAGCATATTGCACCTCTTCTCACTCATTTATTGCTAACAATATTTTTATTTTAATCATGTCTAGGTTCTTAAATACTTAATGACATGGTTTTCTGAAGAGCTTACATGCTGTGAGAAAAATAAGGGAAAAAGAAGGGATTGTTTTATCACTACATAAGCATCTAAAGGCATCAAAGGAATTCCTAGCCACATACCACTTGCTGTATGGGAATGCAGTTAAAAAGGGTATTTACATACAAAGCCTGTGAGACTCCGGAGAATTTACAGTCACAGAATCAGAGATTAACAGAATGGTTTGGGTTGGAAGGGACCTTTAAAGGTCATCTAATGCAACTCCTACGCGAGCAAGGACATCTTCAACTCCATCAGATTGCTCAGAGTCACATTTGTTTCCAGTCCAAAAGGTCTCTTCTCTTTTGCAGGGATGATGCTGCCCTGGAGGGTGCAGGGTTCTCCATCCACACACTCCATGAAAATTCTAGGGTCAGATGAAGCTGTTTAAACATCAACTTGAGCTTGCTGCATAGGGAGGGAAAACCTGGAGCCTGTACAGCTGGTCCTGCAGCAGTGACTGTACACCAGTTCCATGGCTCCACTGCCAAGGCTCAGCCAAAGCCTCCACACAGTCACCCCGCAGAAGGAAAGCCCTCCAAAAGTCTACCAAACCCAGAAGAGAAGTCAGGGATGTCTCTTCCCTGCTCTGCAAGTCCTTAACACCAACAGCAGCTGCACCTGTCACTGCACCCAATTGTGCAGCTGCTGCCTGAGTTTATGTCTCTCCTTCCCAAGGGCTGCTGGAGGAGAAGAGCAACCTTTCCTAAGCATCTGACTTACCCTTGACCCAAGCCAACAGTCCCACTTCTGTCTCTCCCTTAACTTCAGTGGAGTCAGGATTTCCTTGTGATGCTCATAATCTGCTCCAGGGACAGAAAAATCTCTTTTCATGCAGATGTCCATCTTTTATCACAAAGAATGGAGAGAGATCATTAAAGGTGACACTATCTTTCCTTAAGTGAAGATACTGTTAGCCTCAGTTTGTAAGTCCTCAGAGCTATCTGGCTGAAATACCTGAAATACCTTCTTTCTGAAGACTTCTCATCAAGACACCCTTTTTGCTTCCTAGCCTGAATTCAATTCTCCTGGGGATGATGCTGCAGCAGAAATCAGTGCCCTTTCTAGACCCCCTTCTCTATTTACTTAAGATGACAAGTGCAGAGCTGGTACTCACAGTACACAACCAGAATGCAGGATATAGTTGGTAAAGAAGCTCCAAGGTTAAAGAAGAAGAAAAGGAGGAAGGAGAGGACACTGAAACACATCAAAAGTATCATAGGAAACACAAGAAGTGGCATACTGACGAGTAAACTTCATGATTCAGGGCTAAAAAGCAGCAACAAGAATTAAAATGTTACAGGAGATTCAATTTAGCCATTTCTGTTTTCTCCAGAAGATGACAGCTCCTGCCCTCCCGTGCCCCACCGCTGGTTACCTGGGAGCCGGGCTGTCAGGGCAGACAGGCCTGTGGCCGCTGCAGGCCTGCTGCAGGCCGCGGGGCTGGCACGGCTCCGCCGCCCGGGGAGCCGCGGCGCACGCAGGAGGGCGGCAGCCGCGGC
>VZRX01007761.1:453273-478986 GCA_013398075.1 Notiomystis cincta
GTGATGCAGCAAGGGTGTAAAAAGCTGAGCACTCGGCCTGGAGACTGGCAGCCAACCTGAGCCAGCAGCTTGCCAGCATCACCTTTCACCTACAGCTGCTGAGCTGCCTGACCGATAGCAGATTATCTTGGGAAAACAAGGCCTGTCGAGGCTGCTCGCTCCAATCAGTCCCAGGATCAGACTTATGTCCTTCTAAGCTAAAAGCAGGAGGGGGGACCCTATGCCCAAAGCCATCCCCAGTGATAGGGGGCTCAGAACAGGTTCTCTTAGGAAAAGAGACCCTCTTCCCATCCCCAGTGGTTCCTGAAGTGCTCAGCCCCATCCACCCCTCCAGAGGCTGGCTCCATGCTGGGGGAAGCAAAAGCCCAGCTGTCTCAGGCCGGGGACTGAGGCTCCCTTCCCAAAAAGGGGCATCAGGAACAGCACCAGCATGTCAAAAAGCTCCAGTGGCTTTTTCAGCTCCAATTCCCTGGCTCTCCAGCCTCGGAGTAAAGCATGACAGACTCGGGACCTGAGAGCCAGCAACAAAAATCTGGGAAATTCAGAGAGGAAACATCAGAAACCATCAGCCCCAGAGGCAGGCACCAGAAGCCACCAACAAGAGAATGCTTAGAGCCAAATCTGATCTTGGTTCCATCAAAATACTCTCACTGCCTCCTGTGCTGGATCAGGCTGTGCACATCTGGTCATAACCAGGTTTTGGTCTCTTCCACATCCTCCCCAGGGCCCAGCTGGGTCTGGCTGATGTGCTCACTGCAGCTCTGCCATCCAGCAGGATGGAATTCCAAGCTATCAGAAGTGCTGGAGCTAGCCATTAAGATGTCAGAAAAACCAAGAAGAAATTATTCCAGCTATTTATTTGCTACATTTTTGGTGTGCCTACCTGGGTTCACATTAACAACAATTTTTAATTAATTTATTTATTGATTTTGCTATCTATGTTTTTAGAGTTCTTCTACGACCCTTTAAAGACATCCACATGCTGTCATTTTATATATATATGTCACCCCACCAAAACAACGTCAGAAGCCTTAATTATACAAAAAGCAGCAAAAACTAGTTTTTTCCTACTGGATAAACTGGTATAACAAAACAGAGTGGTGTATCTGGCAGAAAAGTCAGAACTCCTTAGGAGCATGTTTCAGGAAGATATTCTAGATATTACCATTTTTTCCTACCTCATAAACAGCATGGATTAAGAAAGCCAATAAAAATGACCTGGAAACCTAAACTGAAGTGCCTTGGCCTTGATTTTGATCTTGAAACAAGAATAATTCTTAGTATTTATTTTTAGAACACATTACCTTCAAACCTCCAGACCTGTCTTAGATACCTTTTCCTTTTTTTCCATGAGGCTGAAAACACGATCTGTGAAGTCACATTTATCATGAGAGACTTGTCCATCATCGCTATCTCAGTAAATACTTTTCCAAGGAAAGAGTGTTCTTTTCACAGCAGACGTGGGCTTTCCCACCACCTAGCACCAGGAAATGCATCATGCTGATATCCAAACATGCCAAAGCCAGCCTGTTCTTTTCAGAGCAATGCCAAAGTTCTGGCCTTGAGTTGACAAAGCCCATTTAACTGGTAACTGTTATTCTCACTGACACAGGGCAAATCTGTGTAAGAACTCACCCCCTTCAAGGCTACATCTCCTCACAGATGCCAACCTCAGCCCACCTGGCTACTCAAGTTGGATGCAAAGAGCTCATTGCAAACAAAAGCTCAGTATCTTCATTAACTCTGTGCACACTTTATTTGAGGAGGTCTAACCGCTCTCAGCTACATTTGGAAACATGCACAGCCACCACATGCTGCCCCTGCTCATGTACCAGAAACACTGCTAGTAAGGACTTGAAACCAAGGGAAATTGCTGATTTTCCTTGAACTGAAGCAGTTCCATTGGCAGAGATGTGCATCAATCCACTCAAGCTGATATGAGGATATCCAATCTCCCCATCCTCTCATGAACACTCACAACAGTGTAAAATCATTGAAGACCACACAGGGGATGGGGAAGGATGAAAGGAGTCTGTTCTCTTCTGACCCTAACACAGCATAATGAATGGTTCAAACAGCCCCATTTGTGGGATACTGGGGGATGAGAGAATCTGTGATCCTCAACTGCCTTAATGTCACCACTTCCTGCCACTCTCCCACTCCACACGCCCTAAGAAAGGGACCTCTGTGAAACTGCCTTCTAAATCCAGGCCCTCAAGCAGGCAGCCCAGAGGCCTGTGATAGTTTATTGTATTTTAAGTGGTTCCTTTGCACTAATGTAGTCCTTTTCATTAGGATGGCCCGAGGCACATCAGATATAATACCCTAAGATCACAGCTCTTCATATCTAAAGGCACCAGGAATAACTCTGAAGAATGTGAACCCTCCAAAGACCATGTGATGAGCCTCCCAGTGAAAGGGATGTTTTTTTAAACGTGGTAACACAGAATTCACCAGAGGGGATCGAACCCAACCACTGCTCTTAGTCAGCATCCGGTTCTCAGATGTTCTGGGGAGCAGATCCATGCAGCTGGCAGGAGGGAGAGGACACTCCTGCTGGCACCCACTACTGGCATGCACAAACTATTTGCTGCCTTCTCCAGCTTAATTAAATCAACAGTTTAAACTAATTCCTCAGCTCTGACTGGTAGCAGCTGAGAAGCTGACACAGCTCCCCTTCTGCCACCCATGGCAAGCACGGCAGCCTCCAGGATGAAGGGCAAGCAGCTGACAGGGATGACAGCATCAACCAGGGAGGTTGCATCACTGGGAAATCACCTGCTACAACCTCCAGAGGTCCACTGTTACCACCAGGTCACTGTTTAAATCAACCACTTACTTCCAGATAGATATACAGACATATTATTTTTATCTCAGATATATCTATTCTTGTGGTTTTGCCCCACCACTCTAGCTAATGGGGGGTTGGGATGTCTGGATTCAGGGCAAGGCACCAGGTCTTGAGAATGGTCCTTCCCACCTCCAAGACTAAGAAATAATAAAAGCTGGATGAGGAAATGAGAAGAAAAATAAAACAAACACCCACAACATCACATCATGGTTCATTCATTGTTTCAAACAGCTGCAGCAGAAATTCTGCTGCTTTTTTTGCTGGCTTTTCCTTTTTTTTTTTCCTTTCCTTCCACACCGACGAAACGAAGCAAGGAAAGCAAGGGCCCCTGTCAGCATCTGCTGTGCACTGACAGTTCAATCCTAAGGGCCAACAAGTGTGATGGGCCTCCAACTACAGTCACCACAAGTGTAACTGGACAGATAAACTCCTTATCTATGGCAGAGTAATGCCTACTGCAAACTGTACCACTGCATAAAGCTTCTCTGATCCTCCATAGCAGGGTCTTGTCCTGATTTGAGTGCATGAGTAGCTGGAGTTGCAATAAACCCACAGCACTGAGGAGCACCCCTGGAAAGCCAAGTGAACCATGACACTGCCTAAAAGCTTTGGTGTTTCACTCCAGCCCTGAGACCTCCATTTAAGAAGACATAACCAGTTTAAACAAAGAACTAAAGCACTCAAACTCTGCAGAAAATATGAAGTAAAAATTTCAGCTTAGGAGAAGGAAGTCTATTACAAACAAAACCATCACAGATTTACAACTGTATCTTCTTAGTCATCACTGACAAGAGCATAACTAAAACTAAATAAGCTATTGTATTACATGTACTTTTTATAACATGTCTTGGGTTTTATACCCATATGGTTCCTTTTGGGGACAAACGTTTTAGCAGGGCCTGTAGTGACAAAGGGCAATGGTTTTAACCTGAAAAAGGTTGATACACATTAAATGAAGAAGTTTTTTAGAATGAAGATGCTTAACACGTGAACAGATTCCCCAGAAAGTGCTGAAGCACTGGAAAAAGTTGCCCAGAGAAATCATGGATACCCCATCCCTGGAAACATTCAAGGCCAGGCCGGATGGGGCTTTCAGCAGCTTGATCAAGTTGAAGATGTCCCTGCCCACAGCAAGAGGGATGGACTAGATGACCTTTATAGGTCCCTTTCAACCCAAACCATTCTGGGATTCTATGACATTGCCAAAGAGCCCTGCTAAAGAAGACACAAATATGAAAAATTAACAGTTTTCACTGTTGGTCCTTTTAAGTACTGCCTTTCCCACAATGACCAAACTTAAGGCTCAGTACCAGAGCTGGGTGAAGGCTGATTATAGCTAAGGCTGGTCTCACTAGAAATTTCACCTCTCTCTGCAGGTGAGTGCAGGTGAACTGAGGACATCAGCACAGCAGGGTTTCAAGGGGATGAGGCTCTGCTGGCAGCTGCAGGACAAAATATTTCTGGGAGACCTAAAGATGTCAGGCTGCACCAGCAGTAGCTGGAGACCTTGGCTCTGAGGTGCTACGTCCCACCTGGGAGCTTGTGTCCAAGCAGGATCAGTTTGAACAGAGCCTGGTAGAGGATCCAGCTGTCACATCAGGAGGGGAATGACAAAACCTTCTTAGATAAGAGGATAGAGTGAGCTGCCTGCGTCAGACCTGCACAGCTCAGTGGGTATGTAAAGGTATGAGGTATGCTGTCTGCATCATGGAAACAGGGATTTAAGCTAAAGGACACCACTGACTCAAATGAGCATCAGCTGGCTATGAATGACTTCAGGCTGCAGCACGAAGGTCCCTGGCCATGCCAAGCTCTGGATGCCTTTCAGCAATCGCAGGGCAGGCAGCCCAATCAGTCTTAAGATGCAGCTTGATAAATTTGTTAATGAGATTATATGCCTTGGCTGTTCATGAGGCTAAGGAAGAGACCTTCATGATCCATGTAGTTTCACAACCCCACTCCTCCAAGGACAAAAACTCCCAGAGCTTTCCACTGATTTTTGTTGTTTTGGTCAGCACGAGCAAGGCTCCATCACCCTTGTCCACTCCTGAAAGCCCTTCAGCTGCATGCTGCAATAAAGCCACTATCTTCTCAATGTACACAGAGAGATGGTGTCCCTACCACCTCCCAGTGCATCTCCATCTCACTGCCCTGAAAGCCTCCACTACATCAGACACTCGAGTTTCTTATTCCCTAAACACTTCCAAATACAGCATTTGTTTGGGCTGTCTTTGGAGATTACTGCTCAGTGTTCTTCTAAGCCATTTGTTTTCAAAGGTACTCAGATACTTTGCCTGTACCTTTGATAGGTTTCCAGCTTTCAGATCCCTGTGTTTAGATAAAAATTACTTTCAAGTCCAAGATTCATAGTTCAGCCTTTCAGCTGCAGATTTTCAGTGACCAGATCTCGGCTAAGCCAGTAAATGCAGCTGCTGCCTTGCCAACATGTGACACCATTTCCTCCTGGACATCCCCAGCGGCTCTGATACAACTACCAGGATACGCGAATGGATTCATTTCTTGTATTCCACCGCCTTCTAACGAAAGGCTTGGCTCAGGAGCTGCGAGGGTGTTCATGAGACCAGGGTTTGTATCAGCCAGGGCACCCCTGGCTCCCTGCAGGGCAGGGAGGTCTCTCCATGCTGAGGGGTCCCATAGGCTCCACGGAACATTTGGGACCCCGGTTTTGCCTTCATCCTCTCAGCCAAGCGAACGGGAAAGCCCATCTGTACACAGGCACGGCTGCAGCACTGCCTCTGCCTAAGCTGAAACGTCTCACTGGCACTGAGGGCATAGGGGAAAACCTGAGCATGGTGCTCCAGCCTGCAGGAAGCTCAGGGGCAACCCGCTGGAGACAAACCTCGAGCCACCCCAGCACGATAAACCACAAGATATATCCCCTAAAATGCTCCAGCTGTAGGCGGTCAGGAATAACCAGGAGTTCTGCTTTTAATCCAGATTCAGATAGCACCCAAATTTACTCTGGAATCTGAGTTTAGACAGATCTTGCTGTGCATGGCGGGGCTGTCCCAGGTGGAGATTGTCCAACTTCTTAGAGAAGCTCCTCCTTCAACAGAACCTCATCTAGCACAAAGCCCTCTCACCCTTCAAGACAAGAACCTACAGCCAATGACAGCTCCAAAGTGCTGAGGATTATTTAGTGTTTGGATAACCACTTGCAAGCAAGGAGCCCCATGAAAGCACAGGGAAATATGCAAATATAAGGCAAAGCAGAAACATCAGCATCTTGGAGAGGTCTGCCCTCATTCTATCAAAGCCTAGCAGCAGTGACACATCCCCCCCTCCAGTAAAGCTGCTGGGATTGTGTCACCTGCTTTAACACACTCGTTCTTGGCCTTCTACATCCCAGGAGTGCATGAATTTAATTAGTATCCCCATTTCATTTAGATTTTCTATAAAGGATGAGGATGTTTGCAAAGGGAATCCACCTCTTATTTCAGACCCCCGACCAGGCTCAGCTGGATGGATATTTATTTAAAACATTATCATCCTCCCTGCCTGCTCATAAGGCAGGGGTTGCTGCCATCACAGCATCACAGGTCACAGCAGACAACGCTGGCTGAGGCTGCAACACAAGGCAGCAACCAGGTAGGCCAGGGGTGTGATCCTATGCTAAAGTACTGGATTTGATTTGGAAAATGTCTGCACTCCAGGTCAGCACAGCAGTGTAAGAGCACTTACTCCAACATCTGCATCAGTACAGGCAAAGTGGCTAAAAAAGGTAAAGAATCAAATATCAAGTCAGTGAAGACTTTGCATATATAGAAATGCTGTAGTATTTTAAAAAGAAAAATTTCGTTTTAATATACAAAGACTTCCTTTACCCCTTAGACCTCATAAGCACAACAGGAGGTAAAAAAATAATCCATATCCAGGGACTTGCAAATTCCCTATCCTCACACCCAAAGGCATACCAGCTTCTTTCTACAGACAAGCAACCAAGGCATCTCACATTTGCCTTGGCTTGATCCACACTTAAGATGTCCCAGGAGCCTGTAAAATGATGAAAAATAAATTAAAATAAAGTTCAGAATACACCCACTGCCACAGCCTCTGTAGTTCTGCTGAGGAAATGCAATTTATTTGGAAAGAGTACTAAGAAGGCAGTGGGGAAGAAAAAACAGAAAAAAGCTTTTTTTTCTGCCAAAGAAGGTTTTCTTTTTTTCCTGCTTTGGGCTGCACAGCAGAAGAGCTGTACTCAGCAACAGGGGAGTGGATAATATAACCTCCTATAAGTGATATCTGCATCACCCAATCGTGCACTGTCCTCCAAAATGCTGCCTCCTCTTTTCCTGCAGAGAGGCTGCAAATACTATCAGAGATGAAAAAAATAACCTTACAGAGGAGGAAGAAAACGCAAACAAAACAATGTAGGAACTTCACAGTGCAGCCTGTTGCTCCATCCGAGCAGTTTAAGGTGTACAAGACCCAAAGGACGTAGAACTCAGATCCAGGACCAGGAACTCTGAGCTGCCACTCCTGGATGAGGATGCCACCAGCTCTTCTCTGGGGAAGAGCATTTACCCTATCACCAATACCTGTGATAATGAAAAATTAATTAAGGACATTGTAAGAAAAAAGAACAGCCTCATATTCCAACAGACAGCTTTGCTCACTGAAATGACAATCTATCACAGCACTTTTCTGTGTGTGAGCAAGTACAAGTGTGCATCCAGTTTTCAATTCTACACTCTTTAAGCAAAGAAAATACTAAAAAATATTTTTAAAATCATACAGTATAAACCAGCAGTTCATATTGGTAATATAACATTAAAAATGTCAATCAGTTAACACATCCAGGAAATTAACCTAATCAGTTAGAATAACAAGACAGCCAAAACTTGGCTCCCAAGGAGGAAGCTGCCCTTTCTGTCACCCACAGCCTGACCCCCTGCAGCCTCTCAACAACATTTTTGGGGATGTCTGATGCCTCTTAATGCTGCTGCCACTGCTGACAAAACCAGTCCCAGGGACTCAGTTTAATACTCTATCCCTGCCCCAAAATACAGTGCAAGAAAAGGGCCAGGGGCAGGTATATTTTATTAAATGAGTATTGACTTTATACATGTCTTTTGGGGAGATCTAGCCAAAATGAATTTAATATAGGAGGAATCATGGTGCCATCTGAATCCAAAAGTACAATGAGAGCTGGTTGACAGAATAAAATGGCAAAATTTACATGTCCTCTAAACATACATAGATTTCAAATTCCTTGGGATCTTAGGCTCAGGTAGGCTGTAGGAATATCTCCAGGGAGATGGCAGCTAGCTCACTTCAGTGTATTTTTATCACTGAGCTGTAGGTGCTGGGTGGCTGCCACCATGCTGAACCCCCTTCATAAATCACTCTGAAATTCCCAAAGAGCAGGTGCCCACGGCAAGATGGGGCATTTCAAGGTTGGCCCCCTGCTGCCAGTGGTGGCAGAGCTGCAGGGGCACAAACAGCTGCTGCCACATGGTCCTGCCCTGGCACGTCCCCTGGGCTGGGAAAGTACCAGAGCCCACCCTGCTGCCACTGGAATTTGGGGGCTGTGGGCAGGGTGAGTGGTGCTCAGCTGTTTGGAAAGCACTGGGACTCCAGGCTTGGCTAAGTCATGGAGGTGAGAAGGGGGACACGAGGCTGCATTCTTCATGGGTGAAAGATCAGAGAAAGGGTTCTCACTGTTTCTCTGCACATTAGTCAGCACATAGGAACACAAAAACACCCCAGAGCAAATCTGCTCTGTAGCATTAGGGATTATGACTCAGAGATTTTTTATTCCTCTCCCCGTGACTCATCCGGTGCAGCCTCATGGCCCAGATTCAGAACAGCCTAACCTTTTTGGGCTCCCTCTGCCCAAAATCCCAGGAAATAATTGCCCTTTGCAGTCAGCAGTGAAGAATTCGGGGGATTTCTCCCTTCCTGCCCCATCAAGGCAGGGGCCGGAGGCAGCGAGGGCTGCAGCCCGGCCCCCCGTGCCTGTGGCAGTGCTCAGCACTGGCAAGGCCAGCAGAGCCCCGTGAGCAGCTGTGAGCACAGGCACGGCCACAGGGCATCAGTGTGACCTTACCCACGGCACAGGGGACAGCTGGCTGCCAAGTGCTTCCCGGGAGGTGCAGGGCTGCAGCTTCAGAGAGGTGGCAGTCATTTGCCAGTCATAAGAAGGTAACAAGAACATTACAAGAAGCATCTGGAAAGGACCCAGTTTAGCTCCTGGGATGGGTTAGAGTTGGCTGGGAAGGAATCCAGAAGCAAGACGGTGGGGCTACATGTGAGGTTTCCAGCTAGGAAAACCACCCTATGTCTCCTCTGCACTTTCTGCATCACTGCTGATGAAAGATTCCTCAGGGAACGAGGCCCCCGAAAGCATCCTGTGCACTCTCCCACCCTACTCACAATTTTTAGAGGAAAAGGATCTGTAGCTCCAGAAAAAGGGGAGAAACATTATTTTGCAGAGGATGTAGCCAGGGCAGCCCCATCTTAGAGCCAGGATCCCCAGCACAAAGTGATCCGGGCTAGGCTGAACCAGAAGAGTTTTGTGGCCCCTTTGTGTTGGGATAATAATAGCACAGATGAATTCCACATTTCAAACAAGGGTAAGATATTAAACAGAGCCTCTGTACAGAGATTAGGTGGAATAAGAAAAACAATAAATCCTTATGTTCTTGGACTGGAACGGATTGGCAGGGAAAGCCAGGGAGTGGGGCCTCCTTTCCCCCAGCACCACCACAGTGCCCTGCATAACCAAGTGCTTTGGGGTTCAGCAGCCTGTCCAAAGGATGAGGAGTACAAAACACAGAGTACAGAAAAAGCTGCGAGACCTTCATCCGGGTCCACTCCAAAATCACTACATTCCCAGGCTGCCACACACCTGTGAGGTCCCTGCTTGTGCTACCCCCACTCACACCAGAAAGACAACTGTAAGGGCATTCAAGCTTGAGATGTCAGGTAAGAAGCACCTCTTACCTCCTGCTGCTTCTCACATGAATGAAGCACGGTGAAAAAGTAGCAAAGAAAACGTTTTCCCTTACAGAGCTGTATGGGGAGAAGTTACAAAAGCATGAACTCTTTTCCAGGCTCCTACAGGAATGATTTTAAATCTGAAAACCAGAAATAAAGATTACTTAAGGTAGGAAGAAGCTTGAAGAGGTAGAACCTCTTACCTAGATTTTTTTTTTTTTTTTGCTTAAGGCTATTTCTGTACTGCTTGCTCTAGAGGAAGGCACTGACTTCTAGGGTAGTTTTCAACCTTTCCACAAATCCCTTCGAAGCTGAGCTTCTCACCTCCCAGCCTAGCCTGGAGGCATCTCACATTCCTCCTGTCAACCTCACCTCTCAGGACCACTCTGCAGGAGGCAGACATACAGTTTCAGCCAAAATACTGAATATCAACAATTGAGAGTCCATCTAAACACCCTCTTCTTTAAAAAATAGCTTCTCGATTAAGACAGCTACCTTTGAAGACTGAATTTACTATGTGGAGGTCAACCCAGCTTCACTGATGGATGTTGGATGTCCTGTGGGATAACAAGTAAGCTAAAAACTACACTTTCATGTTTAAAATCACATTCTCTAAACAGTATTTCTGCTGTGTGCAAAGGACCCAGTTAAACTAATTGGTGCAAAGGGACTCCCATGTTCTGCAGAGGGAAATCTACCCTGACACAGCCACATTATCTGTTAACAATGCCTCATTTTGCAATAAACCCCAGCTATAATACTGTATCATATCGTGGGGAGATAAGCATAACTAATGCCAGGGTTGTTCATGCTTCCAGTTATCCTTGACAGTAATATAAAGAACACAACTATGAATAACATTTGCTAGAAAGAGCTCTTAAATGTACTTAAGAGCTTCTAAACCTTATTTCCTTATCCAGATTATTACATCCCTTATGTAAGCCCTGGTGACACTGAAAATTAAGTCACCTCTCTAGAATAAAAGTCACCTCACCCTTATGCAACCACGAGTCACCTTCATCAAGGGGGAAGGCAGCAGGAGGTACTGACAGAAGGACAAACGCTGACTCCAAAACGACAAACAAGAGCTGGGAGAAGACAGGCAGCAAGTGACAAAAGGAGGAGAGAAGGTATTTACAGCTGTGAATCACACATTTCCCCAGACATCTTTCCATTAATGATGAATATCATAATTTCCCTAAATAATGCAAGGAAAATTAGTTTAATCATTTAAAGGCATCATCAATAAATAATAAATGTGTCAGCTCCAGATGCTAACCTCCCTGTTCCTCCATCCTCAGGGACTGTTTTAGGGAAAAGAGTAAGACTGCTGTCACTTTTTACTTTTGGAAAGATGCTTCAGCATCAGAGCCAGGAGAGTGCAGGAAGCACCCGGGACTGAGGACCATCAGTCTGAGCCCCTGCTCGGTGTAAAAGCTCTTTGCACCACGGCCCCCATTCCTGAGCAATAAAGCAGCAATCAAAGAGCTGTTTTGTTTGCTCAGGTGAAATGCTTACAGCAGAGGTATGCACCCAGATAGTCAGGGGCAGATAAGAGGAGAGCCCTTCCCACCTGCCAGGAGAAGGTCCTACCAAGGATAAGGAAGAGGCTGCTCTGGAGGCAGCACATCCATCACCTGCAGCACAGCAGGTGCAAGGGTGATGCCACATCTGAGTGTACCCAGCTGCTACATCAGCACCAGCATCAGCATCTGGATGAGAAGGGGAAGCAGAAAATGATGCATGGCCACCTTTCAGTACCAGACTGCACAGGAATGAAGAGCAAAAGAAGATTTAAGAGCTCTGAGCTCCATCGCTGCAATGCTGCTGGCAAAACCCACCATGCACCCAGGAGCATCCTCCACTGCACAGGAAAATCAGGAGAGATTTCCCAGCTCACCTTGACCTGGGTACTGTCTCCTCTGAGCCATCTGTCACCTCATCAACACACAAGTCACACCTTCCCTGAGGTGTGGACTCTGTTGCTCTGCCATGACAAAATCATTATCCCAAGGGCTGCTGCTGCCATGGCAACCCCAGCCACTGAAAACAAAGGTAATTAATAAGTCGTGCAGGACTAGTGGGAGGAACTGGGCCCATTTGGGGATGTCCTACTCACAGTATGAAAGAAGGGAAAGGAAAAGGAGTCATAACCCAAAATCATGGAGACAACATGTTTCCAAAATGCACATTTTCCAGAAAAGCCTTTTGCCTGCAAATACAAGAGGGATGCAGGAAGCAGGAGAATAAATCTGCATAAAGCTGGCATAGTTTTGACTTCTAAAGCCATATTATGACATCCTCAAAACGAAAGCAGGGTGACCACCAGCAGAGACAGAAACCCAAGTGCCCAGAGCAACCACCAGCATGTGATTCAGTGTCTCATGGCAAGGAAACCCCGCCTGCTGCCTCTGCCAAATTTCTAACAGGGGCTGGGGTGGGGCAAGAAGTTTGTGCCACCAGATCATGATTTCTATTGTTTTGACTTTTCTCTCTTCCCCTGGATTCAGAATTTGTGCTATTTTAAGCAACTATGCTAAAAAAAAAAAATAACCAGAATGTAATGCCTGTTTGTGCAGCACATAAAAATCTTTTCCACTGGAACAAAGATTTAAACCTCTGACTCAAAATGACTATACAATGGGGGGCTGATTATCAAGAGGACCAGAATATCCTCTTATTAGAAAAATGTTCACTGGGTTTCCTGAACTTTGCATGCTGGTATTAACTCAATGGCTTGTTTAGTTGGATGCAGGCAATACCAGCTGTCTCTGACACAAGGGAAAAAAGCAGCTGTGTATTTTATAATACAGAAAAAGCTTAAGGTACATGTGTGTGAATGTGTGGCATGTGTATTCATACATGCACATACATGCATGGACACACGTGTCCTGGTTATTGTCAAAAAAGAGATACAGGAAAGAAAAACACAAAATCACAACAAAGGATGGGAAGGATCAAAGGATGCACTCCACCTGCTTGCCTCAAGTAAAACAAACCTAAGGCACTTTTTAAAAATTACTATTATTTGTCTATTACATTAGCAAGCATCATGGGGGAAGATTTCAAGCCCTGTTTGTACAAGTCTGATGTGAACACTTAAAGCAGTCTGGAAGAGATTCATCTGGCTTTAGTTAGAATGATATAAAAGTACTCCATATTCATTTCAGCCAAAACCTTTTTTTTAGAAAGTTGTTTCTATTGGTACAATATTTATTCACAGACAGATTATGTTACAAAAAGGGAGGGTACATAGGCTGGGCAGCATCCAGGCAGAGGTCCATCCACAGATCAGCTGTCTGGGGATGCCTGTCCTGCCACCATCCTTAGGAAGCATCTCCCAAGACCTGCTGGTTTTTTTGGGCTAGATCAGTTCCAGCAGCCCCTGATCCTGGGCCTGCCTTTGAGGTGAGCTCTACCCCAAAGCCTCACACCAGTGATGGCCAATGTGCCTGTGCCACCTCCCAAGCTGCTCTGTGCCAGCAGATCCCGCAGAGACCGCCCTGGAGCANCCTGCCTTTGAGGTGAGCTCTACCCCAAAGCCTCACACCAGTGATGGCCAATGTGCCCTGTGCCACCTCCCAAGCTGCTCTGTGCCAGCAGCTCCAGCAGTGACAGCCCTGGAGAAACTCTGCCCTTGCTGACCAAGCACAGGGGGGAAAGCACGTCTAAAATGCTCTGCTCGCTGTTAGGCAGCAGGACAGATTAGATTTTAAGGCAACAAGGCATCTATGAGCCTAAAATTTGCCTTTATACATGTCAGAGCAGACTCCTGTAATAGAGACATCTTTCTCCATCCCACTGACTCAGATCTGAACCAGAAGTCATGAAGGAGAAGTTCTGGAAGGGCTCCTATTTTTTAGGTTCCAGAGCCAACTGACAGTCAAAGTTTGGCCTCCTGGCAAGCAAAGAAATCATATCCAACAACTGCATCCAAACTTTTTTTAAAAAAATTACCCCAGGGAGCTGAGCACAGTGTAAAACTCTTATTTACAAGTTTTCTGGCTGTTCTTTCATCACCAGAATTTACTGGAAAAACTCAAAAGCAATCATCATTTTAACAAACATGTTTTGCTCTGCACAGTTCCTGCACCCAACTTTACGAGGAGAACATCAACAGGAAGACAGGAGTCCACTGCCACCCCAGGAAGCTGCAGTGTTCACTCCTCTTGCCTTGTCAAAACCCCACCTCTCAATTTATACAGTCTGCAATAATTATTTTGCTAATCACAGGCTTCTCTGAGCTTCTCAACACGAATTATTATTATTAGAGCTGGCTCAGCTGCAAACGCACCCGCTTTCCAAACAAGCAGTGCTGGGCTGGAGAAGAGGGGTGGGGGGTTAATCCTTTACTGGATGCAGCTTAATGGTATTCTGGCCCATGATTTCTTTAAACAGGAAAAATAACATCTTTCAGGAGATTTTCCATTTTGAGTTAGCACAGAATCACCACAAAAAGAAAAAAAAATACTGGGTAAGGCAACATAACACATACTATGGCCTTCTTTCAACTCATCAGCTATATTTATCTCTGAATTGCAGCACAGAAGCATATTTCTCTTAGAAAAACTTTTAATCTGCTTAAAAGAGACACTAAAGTAGCAAAGGCCACACACTTAGATACTGGAGGGGAAGAAAGGAAAGATTTATTTGCTCAGATGCTGTAAACTAGCTGGAATCTGCCACCTACAACTCATCACCAAGCCCTCTGGTGAGCCCGCATGACTCAGGCACAAGCCAACACGAGCTTGAAATGTTTTGGTAGAAAACTGCTCATATGGCCTGGGTACTTTTAGCCATCTATTTCACTTTCACCCACAGTTTGTCTTGTTTTGTTCTGTTTTGTTTTGTTTTGAAGCACCTGCCTTTGACCAGTGCCAGAGACAGGAAGCTGGCTAAGAACAACCTGAGCATTTCTCCCAGTATAGCAAGTCTACCCCACTTGAGCCCAAAAATGTAGGACCAGCAGCATTGCAAGCCTCACCACTGAGTCTGAGAGGACCTGCACAGTGACATCTTGACATTAGGTAGACCTGGCTGTAAAAACAAATCTTCTGAGCTGTCTGCTCAGGTTACCTCAGCCATGATCTGCTCCTTGTGCTTTCCAAGGCAAGGTCCTTGGCATTCCCCAAGTCACCCAGTGTCATTCAGTGTCTCATCCTGAGGCTGCAGCTATTACAGAAGTTCAGGTGCCACAGCTGTGTTCAGTGGACTGACAGCACCAAACTCATGAGGAGATAAACAGCCCATTCCTGAGCCAAACTGAACCGGGGCAAAAACATATCCCATTTGGGCAAGCAAGGGAAATGGGGTCAGGCCTGAGTGTCTTGAAAATAGCACATCACCCTAACAATTCTCACTAAATGATCCTTGGGTGCAAGAGGCACCAGCAGGATCAGGTTATAAGCATGGCCTGAAATAGCCCCTCATCCAAGGGGGCTGAGGGGTGGGAGTGAGAGGCACAGGACACTTGCATGACTTGTGAAAGTCTGCATTGCAGAGGGGAAAAAAAAAGGGAAAAAAAATGAAGTGTCATCCTGGATGAAACACGATGCTGAGTGTTCACATTTCACATAAGAAGCCTCACGTATTATCATCAGCCACATGCAGGGAACAGTCTGGAGTATGATTTCTGTTTATTCACCTTGATGACATCCCTTGAAATTTTCTGCTCGGGTTACATCTTTCCAAGAAGCAAGAAAAAAACCTCTTTCCCTCTATTGGAAGGAAAGCCCCTCCACAGGTCTGCATGCCTAAGCTGAGCTCACCCGACCTGACCCTTGGGGAGTGCTGGCTGGGCACGTTCAGGAATTGCCATGCACAGAAAATAACCAATGCCACAAACTGGGGCTTAGAAGCATTGGCTTTTCAGGATGGGAAGTGCAGTGCTGAGTCCTGGGATTTTTGGGGTGGAAAGAAAACCAAAACAGCTGTGCAAGCAAAGTCACCCAACCAATGCATTGCAAGGCTGATGCAGCTGAGAATAAAATGTCTGCTGTCAAGAGATACTGAGCATGTTCTGCAGATCACCAACATCAAAGCCATTCCCACTTCAGATCTCTCTGTTTCTATAATCGAAAGCAGTCGAAATGCTGTTTTACTGCCCACAAGTCAGCCCCTAAAAGAGGCAGCTTGGCAGCACTCACTGCTTGCACAGAGGAAGTGCTGCTCAGGACGTGTCCCCAGCTCCCGCTCCCGACGCTTGCTCTTCCCAGTGGCATCTTCTTAGGGAGATGGGGAATTCTCAAATCGAGTTGTCACCAACTCATACACAAACCCACCAGCTCACCTCTTCCCACAGCCAAAAGCTCTGCCATCAGGGCATGGCAGCCCTCAAGGAACCACCACAAACCAGGGCCTCAGTCCCCTGCAGGGCAGAAACAGGGCTGAAAACGGGTGGAAAAGCCCTGGGCTTGCAGCAGGACAGAGAAGGCTACTAAAATTAGCAGCAGAAAGATAAGAGGTAACAGAAGAAATGCAGAGTCTGGGCTTGGAGTGCAGACTGCACCCACCAAGGAAGGAAACCACTGATTCCAAGGTGCAAGGGATAACTGTGGCCATTAACCTCAATTTTATTGTTAAGCATCAGATCTGAGAAATATCTACTCAGCCACAGCAGCTGCAATCCAGAGCAGGCAAAGGAAAACAAAACATTCAGACTGAGAATCATTTAGAAAGAAGGGAAATGAGAGCAGCTCCAACTCTCTTACTCCTTTTTTCCAAGAATTAAGGGCACAGCTGCCATCATTCTCAGGTCACCAACTCTTGGGGTGTGTTGAGAGGTTAACAGGGTGCTTGGCCAACCTGCCCTGGTGAGAGAAAGGAGAAGCCAAGCAAAACAGAAATTATAAACCAATCTGGAGGAGAAATATGTGGACAAGAAGGTAAAGAATGAAAAGCCAGAATAGAAAAGAATGGGAAATAGGCCTATGAAAAACACCATAGGCATAACACTCAAACACAAAGTGGAACAGAAACAAAGAAGTGGAGAGAAACTAGGAGGAAGAAGCAAAAGCTAGAGATACACAGGCAATTATGCTTTCACATACATATTTGTATATATATAAAATACAAGAAATGTTAATTGTATATTGATATATTCATACAAACATAAGTAGAAAAATTGTGCCATGCTTTAACTACACTGCCCTGGACAAAAGCAAATTCTCTCCTGTGAGTGTGGTGAGATACTGGCACTTGTTGCCCAGAGAAGCTGTGGACTCCCCATTCCTGGAAGTGTTTGAGGTCACATAGGATGGGGCTTTGAGCAACCTGCTCTAGTGGAAGGTATCCCTGCACACAGCAAGGGACTTGGAACTACATGATCTTTAAGGTCCATTCCAAGCCAAATCATTTTATAGTTTCTGTGATTCTGTATCTTCACCACCAGCCAGGTCAGCACTGACAGTTTTCACTGGCATGGAAATGCTTTCTGTACACTTCTTTTACCAAGCTGGCTGCCAGTTTTACTGCTATTCAGAGCTGAAACACAGGAGCTATTGAAGAAAATTCACTCTACAGCAGCATGCTTATGGTCATTGTGTGCACAAACAGCCACAGATGCCCAGGAGGATTATCAGCACTGTTGGGTACTGGCATTACACACAGCACCACCAAGAGCTTGAGATACCAAACACGTCTGTGCTGGATGTTATATAAAAATAGAACAGAAAGGTCAGACCCTGTCCCAGAGACCCAATGACCTAGGGTAAAACCAAGATAAAGATAGAAAGCAGAAACAAATAAGGCAGGCTGACCAGAATGGAGCCATGCCAAAGGCACTGTCAACTCACCATACATGGCAATCCTGGATGGGCACATCTAAGAATCCTGCTTTAGACAGGAAGCTGGGAAGGGGTCAACCACAACACAGCAGGAGCAAAGACCCAGCCATTCCCTGTTCTCTGAACTCCTGCTTAAACCACTAATGGATATGGTGTAAAGATCCCCCATTACTGAAACAATCAGCAGTAAGCAGTAGCCCACATCAGAACCACCACATCCAGCAAACCACACAGAAACAACCCCTAACTAAAGTGGCCACAATGTCCATCATGATCTTAACTTCAAGATTCCTCTTCTAACTGCTGGTTTGTTTAAATATCACATTTTGAGACATAAAAAACAGATGGGGACCAAGAGTCCTACAATAATTTACTTGGAATCTGTGAGACCATCCAAGGTGATAAATGAGGCAACATAGTTTAAACAAAAGAAGTTTAACATGTAACACATCTGCTAGATAGTAGAGCTTGCTTTGACCTGTTAATGCAACAAGGTGCTACAAACCAGTCTTGTGACTGCAGAAAACTTCCAGTAATTAACCCTAGTTTGAAACAAGTGAAAAAAGGGAGGGGCAGAGCTAAGGACGTCTGGGCCTGTACCTTAATCTTGCAATTTCCTAACTTTTTTTATATTTCTAAAAGTCTCAAATCACTGCAAGTAGCTGGAACTGCAGTCAAAGGCATTTTTCTCAATGCTGCTTAAAAACTGCAGTCATCACCATATTATCTTCTGGGTACTCTATTAGCTGATGAACTAACATCTGATACACATTCTTTCTCTTCTTTCCTCCAACCCAGCACTGGAGGGTCTTGTTCTGCTTGTGTATTCCTTAACTGTCTTTAAACATCATACAAAACATTGCTATATATTTAGGAAAAGGACCTTCAGATGAACACAACTTGGAGCAGAACGTTATGAGGTTTGTGGTGATCTTTATCTCCTGAGGTTGCACAATTTATGTAAAACTGGACCCTCAGAGAGCAGAGCTTCATTTCCTTGCAGAAAGTTCCTGAGGCCTTTGGCACAAAGTTTTAAGCAGTCTTCCTGCTACCTGAGGCAATTCAGAGAGCACACTAACAAGACAACAAAAGAGCTCAAAATTTTATCTGTATTTCCAACAGAAGCCAGCAAAGAAAGACACACAGGGAGATGGGCTGCAGCTTCCTGGATGGGCTGGTGCCCCCTTCCCTCGCAGGCTCCCTACACAAATATGTCACTGCTGGTTGTCAAGACAAGACACAGCAAACATCAAGGCCAAGACCAGGACTCTTCCTGAAGAGGTGCTGGACCTGCTAAACAACCAGAGATGAGAGAAACACCACAAGAAGAAAGTTTACCACCAGGAGAAAGTCAAGAGCACAAGTCCTAACCCTCCCACTCAACTGACCATCTGTGGACAGCAGGGCAGTAGCAGGCTCTTCACCCCCTTCCCCAAGCTCTTGGGCCCTGCTGGAGCTCAGAGAGCTGCTCCTCATCAATGAGCCAACAGTGTTCAGGAACCTGGCCCCCTGGCAGCAGCTGGGTACAAAAAGTTTAAACAGATCATCTTCAGACTGCAGCCACCTGGGCCTGGGCTGCCTGGCCAGGTCACCTCCTGCAAGGCAGCGTGGGGCTCCAAGTGCCAAGACTGGCAGAAGGAGGCAATCTCATCATTTCTCCTGTGGCAACAGCCATTTCAAAGAACTCATACATGCCTTCAAGATCCTTCTTCTGGTGCCATTGTGCCCTGCCACTGTGAAAGGAGGTCAGGAGCCTCTGTGCAGAACTGCTCTGCTGGCCAAGCCTCCAGTGGAACTGCAGCCGCAGGAGTTCAGCCTCACTGCTTGGCAGCTTCTAATGGGCATCGAAAATCCCAAATATTTTCAAATAAAATATTAATGTTATAAGCAGTATTTCATGGGTCTACAGGCTTTGTCATACCTCAGGGAAGCCCTAAAAAGATTTAGTCCTGATTTTCAAGACAGCATGGTTCCCACATGTCAGCCCATCCCTGATATCTTACACCTTCACGAGCCTGAGCTGTCTTTCTGCTGCCACAATGGAGACACCATTTTTATCTGCTCACCATCCAGATTTGGTAAGCAGAACAAGATACAGGTATTTATCACTATGAACATTAGCACTCCTAATATTACAAGAAGGTGAAATGCATTATGAAGAACAATTGTAAGCTCTCCCAGTCTTAGTGGATCAGGACAAGTGACTGAAGATTGTTGGGTCACTTGTCATACATTCCCCTACCATACTGCTGTGATCCATGAGGTGGTGTTAATTAACAGAGGGATGTACAGAATTTAAATCCTATTTATTGCAATTTGTCTCACAAAAGTACCCAAGAAAAATACTCACTAAAAGTTATTAAAAATACCCTGCAAAATAAGGTATTTGCTAAAAATCTCTCAGGTCATCAAGATTTATAAGGCAGGCAGGGACAATGGGTACCCACAGAGGGGTACAGGCTGAATCCTCAGGAAATACATTGTGCATTATGCTAATGGCAACATCTTGAGCTCTGAACAGGCTACGGCCCATCCCAAAGATAGTTACACTCAAACTAGCATCTAGTAACCTGTAGATTGTACTTGACTTTAATTTATCCTTAAAATTAAAATCACAAAATCACTGCGAATGTCCCTTCCCTTTTCCTCCTCCATATGAAGAATGGCCATTGACCATGCTATGAAAGATGAAAAGCCAATATTCACTCTTACCTGTCACAGTAAAATAGGAGCTAGGGAGTCTTATTTCCAGACCTTCAACATTTGCACTTGAAACATACAGGTGCTGGTGAGAAGTTTTCAAAAGTTTTTTTTTCTGCAGCCACCAGATCACACACACCCCCTTTAAAGAGCAACCTACACAGGCCATCACTGCCATTTCTGACCATGTCAAACACAGGAGCTCAAACATCTACCAGGCTCTGAGGTCCACCTGACATTACAGCTCTGCTGTGAACAACCGGATGAAAGAGAGTGGCTGCCCCGACACACTGGCAGATGGAAGAGTCAGGCAGAAGAGCACAAGCTGGGGGGAAGAAATGGCTTGTTGAGACACCAAATCCTCCCCACAGCCAAACCACTGGGAACCTCATCTTCCTATCAAGATATGCTCATAAGGAGCAGAACTGGTGGGTCTTCGCTAACAACCCAAGATAAGGAAAACTTTTCAAGACAAATTTCCCCTCTGAACCTGTTTATCTTAATCATATTTATTTACTCTTCTTGTGTATTCAGGAAAGTTGGGCCTCCTTCCATTTTTTTCTACAAATGGAGACCTGAAGCTCAACTTTTCAGTTTTGCCTAGTTACCACAAAAACAGAGGTGTGCTGGCGGAAAGAACCCTCTGGGGTCTCCAGTCCAACCTCCCAGCACAGAAACAAGGCTGATTATTTTCCTCTGTAACACCAAACACATATACATTTTTGTTAGCATTTTTATATAATCTAACAGCAGCCTTTTTAACACTTAAGAAATGTGTAAAGCTTTGCTCACCCCCAAAAGCTAACTAAGAAGAATCAGATGTGAGATACCTGTAAATGCAAGGATTCAGCAATTCAAACTGCAAACATCATCTTCTAAAACCCCTGAGCAGCATCCCAGTTGCCTGTGCCACAGCATGAAGCTCTTGACCTTTGCTCCCCCCATTTCTGGGAAAATGTATTTCAGACTTTCCTACTCTTAAGAAGGAGAATCAAAACTAGACAACCCATTATTATTATTTAAATAGAGATGGAAACATTGCTAAATATTTCCAAAAGGATATATGGTAGCTTTCTGCTCTGTGTGTTAAATTACAGGCCACTGCACTGATAGCTGTGACTACCTATTTACAACCCCAGCTGAAGCATAAAGTGGTTTTGTTACATCACTTCTAGAGATTGCTACAGTATGACTACATGATTGTACAATAAACATTATGTTTACAGCACAGCTTACAAAATAATAATGGTGGTTACACTGATGAGAATTAATAATAAAAACACTAAACATCAATATTAGCAAAGAGGGAGCCATGCTTTATCCAATTAGGTTGATGTCCAGGGTTCATACACAGCCTGGGCTTTGGTGACTGCTGCACATCCCACAGGCTCAGCCAGGAGCCCAGGACTGCTGTTTGCAGCACGTAAAGGAGCACACACAGCACCACACGAATGTCAGCACTGCACACAGGCAGCGACAGCGAGACCTGGTCCGACAGGAAGCTGCCAACACACAGCACCTCGCTGAAAGACATCTAGGAAAAGACACTTTTCCTAAGCCTACAGAGGCTGTAAGAGTCTCCAGCCTCCTGCACCACATGTTCCCTACACAGCCAGTATGCACCTTCCACTTGTGCATTCAGGGCTCACTCCACACCTGGGCAGGGAACTGTGCAAAGCAATGCAATGTATTTTCTTTTGGCTCAGATTTTGTTCAGCCAACATTTTCAAAATGAGATTGTTGCAATATAATCAAATTTATGCCTCAAAATACAAAGTGCTAATCAAGAGTTGCAGGATGCTTCTTTTTAAAAAAAAAAAAATACTCCTAAACTGGGATTTTTCTTCTCCTTTTTAAGTTGCTGACAATACCTTCCCAACACCAGCTGAGATCTATACAGGACATCACACGATGCCACTCCTGCAGTACTGGTGAAAAGATCCAAAGTTTTTGTTCTCCTGACAGGAAGGGGAAAAAAATGAGGCAAACAACCTCTTAAATCCAGCTGTTGAGAATGCAGGAAAGGTATAGAATAACCCAAAACAGGCATGCAGCACTTAAGCAGGCAGCAGACAGCCTGTTCCATGTCTGCTTGGGAATGACTTTGAATCTGCAGGATTTGCCACATTATAGAAATCCCCTGAAGCAGAAGAACTTACAGTGGTACTAATGTGATGGCTTCTACCAATTCCAAGCAAAGAATCAGGATGCTGCATCCACACCTAAGGTGTTACTGGGCTGAGATACCCCTTAACCAGCTCCAATCCAGCAGTAAAGCTAAAGCACAGCTGAGGCAGCCAGCCAGCAGGCACTCATGGATCCAGGCAGCCCAGAACAGCCCTTCAGAGAAAGCCACGGAGAAGCAGACTGGACCCTCTAGCTGGACAAAGGGAAGATGATGACGACAGATGGTGTAGGAAACCTGATTTTTCCACCTTAAAATCCATGTACTGGACCCCTTCAAAGTCTGGGGACTCCCAACACAACCCACATTGTGCTGGGGGTCTCTACAAGCTGCTTACCAAACTACATGATGGGATGTGGTCTTGCCACTCAGCTCGGTTCTGCACCTGCCTCTGAGGAAACTGCCTACAGCTCTGGGTACTGCTCTTGCAGTAAGGACCTTCTGTCCCCAAAATAGGAGGGCTCTTCAGGCTTTCTTTAGGCTTCTCTGACATTCATTCTTACCTTCAGAAGAGGAGCTGGGTCCTATGCCTGGAAAAGCCCCCTGCTTATAGATGACAACCCCAGTGATGTAAACATCTCCCCTCAAAAGTTCCCAAAATCCTGCAGCTCTTGGCCAGGTACATGATCTGGCACTGGGTATTCCTGACTGAGACAACAAAAGAGGTGACAAAAGGCTGATTTCCAAAATACCTCATGGCAAAGACACTCTACTGTGCAATGACACTCTTCCATGCAAACACACAGTCCTTCCAGGGCTTTGGGCTGCTCTTCCATGTTTGAGTGCTCCACACATTGCAGCTCAGCTCAGCCCCCTCTCCAGCAGCACAGGTGGGCTCCCAACACCTGCACAACCCAACTTCATAGTGTGGGGGGCATGTTCAAACCTCCTCTCTATGGTCCAGGAACTTTGTAATGAGCTGATCTGCAGGAACCTACCCAGTACCTTTTATACAAAGCTTCTTCTGCTGCTTCTCTCGACTCAGATTTTAAGATGAAAATGACTGAGAGAGAACCTGCCCGTTCTCTTCACAATTTGTTTCAGCAGCTAATCACTCTTGCCTTTAGTTTCTAATTTGCCCTAAATTCTGATTTGAATTATTTACCAGGCACTGTTCTGGCTCTGCCTGCCACTGCTGCATTCAAGAGCCCCTTCCTGCATGATGCACTATACCAGCAGTAATTCATGGATCATTTTTCCTTCGAGGTGATGGGAGATTTAATTGTTGTATCTGCTGACAAATATAAGATACCAATAGCAGTGAAGATGTGACAGCACAGGCATCAGAAGGGGTGGGACGAACCTGCCAGGAAAACCTGGGTGATATTCAATTAGTATAACCCCAGTATCAGGGTATCCTGCCCCGATTTGCAGGATAGAGCTCCACACTGATGTTCACATCCATATCTTGAATTCACATGATGAATTATACCATCTGGGGATGCATTAAAAGGCATTCAGATCATACTCTTCTGGATGGTTTAGATCATACACATCCAGACCACTCCAAATGCCTGTCCAGTCCCAGTGTTTGAGTCACAGCAGGCTGCTGTGCTCAGCTGAGGAGAGCTGATGCTCCAGGTGACCATCTCAGTGCTTTTATCTGTCATCCTTGAAGTGACAGGGAAAAGAACACCACCAGCAAGCCCTATTTTAAACAATCTCTGGCACTTGCCAGAGAAAGAGAGAACTGAGAACACTGCTTTATTGCAACACTGGTAGCCCAAAAAATGCTGTCCTCCATAGAGCTGTACCCATAAGGTGAGCACTCCCAGGTATAATAATGCCATATGCAGGCACACAGCAAGACTGCTTGCCAGGGCACTGAACACTCACTCTGCTACATAAGAAGGACAATCTCAGGAGCAGATGCAGCTGTGATGAGGGAACACGTGCCCCATGCTCACTGATAACGAGTCCAAGAGACAGATTATGTTTTTGTTCCCTCCTCACTCTTAATAAATCTCACCAGGAACCACGCAGGTGTTCAGCACTAAAGCTACCAGCCAGCAGAAAACAACATGCTGTACTTCAAAATCAGATCAGTATCACCTTGTTGCAAAAAGGCAAAAGCTTCCTGACTAGGGATGCATTTTCCTCTCTGCTAGCTCAGTTTGCAGCTCTGTATCCCCCTTGGCTCACAAAGCAGGACATCACACCACACCACCAGCCCCTGGCCAGCAGTGAGAGGCCAGGGTGTCGTGCCACCATCCCAGCAGTGATGCACTGAGAGCAGCACAGAGGCTCCACTGAGGCTCTGATGGACTCATTTGCACTGCTCAGCTGCTTGGCACACAGCTGCAGTGCACTGCACCACAAGTTCCTGACACCAGACTTCACTAAATTCATCTACTGGGAGCAAAAAACAAACGCCCAGTAATCCTGCAAGCAGCAGAAACACCTCTCATGTTACAAAAAAAAACCCAAAACGTTTTCCCATGGTTTGCCAGCACTATTTTCTGCACAGACCAAGGGAGAAAAAATATTATTTAAGCTGTCACACTTGTAAGTACGACCTTGCAATTCCGAGTAGAGCTGCACCAGCATAAGTACTGAAAAAGCCTGTAGAAAGGTCTGTAGAAAAAGTGTTATTGCAATAATGCACTGAACATATTCAGCTGAAAGGTGCTAGATGAACATGAGATGCACCAATACCCTGAAAGTACACAAATACACTTTTCTTCCCCCTAGCCTTGCTCTACATCAGCTTTCCCTGACAGCAATTCCTCATAAAAAAAAGTGAATTAAATACATACAGCCAGGAAGAATAAGCCGCCTTTGTAAATCATTCTGATTAAAAACAGGAAGATACGGTTCAAATCTTGCCAAGAATTAAGCATAAGATCCAATTTCAGAAGATAAAAGTCCTTAATGAAACAAAAAACTGGGCTTTGGTTGTGCAGGGGCACAGAGAGGAGAGCAGCACACCATAACACAGAGCTGCAGAACCGGGCTGCCGTCAAGACACACAACTCACCATCACCTCTGAAATCTGTCAGCTCCAGCCAAAGTTGAGATTCCAAGCATGCACTTTCACCCAGGAAGCCAATATTCCAATTTACAAACTAATTGGAACACACGATTCCCTTCTGCAACAGATGGGCCCTTCGGCGGTGGCAGGCCTGAGCCCTTCCTTATTTCCGTGGCTCTGACGTGGGCTGGACATCAGCGAGCAGAGCAGACGGTGCCAAACCCTCCAGACCCCTCCAGCCCCTCCGACCCCTCCAGGCCTC
>VZRX01007762.1:0-29961 GCA_013398075.1 Notiomystis cincta
CAGCAATAACTGCTAAGGAAGCAAACAGTTTAAAAATCACACATTATTGAAACAGCCAAACTCCAGGAGAGGAAGTATAGGGAGAAATGGCAACAGACACTGTTCCTGTTGCTCCCTCCTATATGATGTATCTGAAGTTACACTACTGCAAAGTTTTATTTATAATTAACAAGACTGTACTTATAATTAACATTCTCTCATCAATATTAGAGTATTCACCATTGCTAGAAATTGACACTGACTACTTGTCAACAATATAGTAAGATGATAAAATATATATATTNATATACTTCTGGAGACCATTTGCAGGATTTCAATTTGCACTTAAATACAGTCTACAGAAACATCTAAACTACTTGGTCCAGCATCTCCTCAATGGTCTGCCAGAAAATAGGAACACTTAAATTTAATGTACAAAGCTATTTACTGATGGCAGAAATTTATACTTCTCATTTAATATCTATTTTTAAAGTTTGTTACATTAGTATGCTGAGCCAAAGTGTTTCTGTACCATTTCTCTGCATATACTATTAATTTTAAATTATCTTACTAATTTCAGTCCAGACCGGCAACAGATTTGGAGTGATTTATTTGCATGTCTTTATTGCCATTATCGGTATTTTAAATCCATTCTAGGGCAGGATTAGGGGCATGTAAAAAAGGAAACTATCCTGTCTTCACAGAATGTTACAGCTCTACTTACAATTGCTGAAAGCGTGTGGACAAGTTAAACATAAACTACCTTTCTGTACTCTCCCCTCCCTGTCGATAATCTGAGCTCATTACTTCACTTATTGAAACTGATATTGGTTTCTGACCAGATTAATGGATCAATTTTTTTGCTCTAGCACTCATTGCTAGAAAAATATTACTATGAGAAAGTTACCTCTATTTTCATTTTTCAATGTTCTCTTAGAACAGCTAAATAAAAATCTCATAGATCAATATTTACACACAGTATTCAAACAAAAGCTTGACTTTAAATATAGTTAATGTGAAATTACTTAAGGCACTTGGAGGTTGAAGGAACAGGTAGATGTATTTGGATTCGGAAGGTGATGCCTTCCAATTACAGAACAAAAACTAAAAACTGAGAAATTCTGGGTGCTTATAATCAAGTCTAAAGTGAAATTTAAGGCTTCCTCTGAGTTTAATAAAAGTTACTTATGCATAATCTCTTACACTTAAGTTCAAAAGAGAAATAACATGAAAATAGAAAACAATTTTAATTTATAAATACTTCAGTATTTTACCTGAAGTCCTTCATCCCATTTATCCAGAAGCTGATTTGTATTACCAAGAGATTTAAGCAATCTGACATTAACTCAACCATTCAGAACAAAACTAGAGCAGGCAGAGAGAGGATCCCTTAGCTCTGCATAAGTATTCTGTGGGTTACTTTGTTTCTCAAGTGCACAATCTTGTAGTGATCTTGGTTTCATCCATGGGAACTTTTGTCATGTTAAGACTAGCAAAAGCCCACCTCTACCCCTTGTCCTCTCCACTTGGCTGCCTTTTCTGCTTCAACATCACAATTACTGTTAGTAGCAATATTTTTCAATGTGTAACAGCACGTTCGGTAATTCTGTTAGAACAGTACATTGACAAGGGAAAACAAAACAGGCAGATGATTGTAACAGTGAAATTAGTGATTATTAACCCTTTCTAGATAAGGAAATTGCTAGCTTTTTTTAAGATTACCTGGGAAAAAGGAACTCTACTTTATGTGGTTAATAAGAATTTTCTGAAAATTTCAGGTTGCTGATGTTTTTAGGTTTTGAATTTTCTCACAACAATATCCTGAAGTGCCCTTATTGACTGCAATCAAAATCATGCTGTTTACAGTTCACTCTGCAGTTTTCTATATTAACTTATGAACTAAGACCAAAAATCAGAAAATAACCACTTGGTTACTTGTTTGAAAATGTATCAGTGTTTAATAAAATCAATTAACTGCTCTAATAATTACTTAACTTTTTCTTAAATTGCATTTAGCAGACTGCCAAATCCAGTGTTTTGGGTTTTTCCCACCATTGAAACTAGATCTGCACTTAAACAATGCAAAAATAGTATCTAAAGCATCTTACTTGGTTTGACGACCGGTATTTTAAGAAACAAGTTGTAGCATACAAAGAATTGCAGAATTGCACAAAATTAGAATTATTTAAAAGCTAAACTCTCTTTAATCCCAAGGCTGCCGTGTCTCCTCTCCCATTTGGGGAAAAATGCTAAAAGAGGAGGTAGAAGTTTTACTCTTCTTGATATTTCTACATAACCCTATTCTAACTAACTGACTGACTCCTTCCCCATTGTCTAGTCACGAGTGAGAACAATAAAGCAGTAGTCACTCCTTCAGGGGAAATTTTTAGTAAGGGAGACAGGCCACTTTCATTTAAGTGGGACAGGTCTCTTCATCCCTATAAAAGGAACATGTGTCAATTAGGTTTGGAAAATAGCCACCTGATGCCTTTCACAGTCAAACATTGAGATTCATGCCTCCTACTCTAGATATAAACACCTTGTACACCATTACTTCAAACTGAAAAAGAAAACCTACCTATTCCCTACATGCCAACTTGTTTGGTATCTAGATACTCCTCTGAAAAACTACCTTTTCCAGTTTGAAACAGCAAAATCAGATACTGTACAAAGTCAAGAAGACTTAAAACAATATTTTGGTTTGATGAACAAATGATTTTGCAAATACAAGACCAAAAATACTATCAATAATCTATATTGCTGAAGAGCCATGAAGTGAATAATGAAGACATTAAGAGTCTGTGTGCAGAAATAAAAACTACGATGGAACAAAATGGGACAAACCTAAACTAATGTAAAGTTTCTCATGAAGCATTAATTTCTAAATAAATTCTCATCAAGTTCTCAACTCAGGTGGTAGACATTATTTTGATATCAGGAGTTCAAGTTCATTTGTTCAAAGTAAGTTTACTTACACAGATGTTTCTCACAACAAACAGCAATTTGCTCCCCTCATTTTCTCACAGCACTGAACTAATAATATGTAAGCCTGTTTATCTAATATTACGTTAGAAAACACAAATTCCATTTTGAAACCATGGGAGAGACCTGGAGGATACAGTCTTTCAAATTATTATTAAGAAGATAGTAACTTTCCAAATACATCAGCACCAGGTGATCAAATACCATCAAAGTTTTGACACCTGAGAGAGAAATGCCTGATCAATACATTTAATGACATATTTAAGTAGAAGAATGGACTCCTGGTTACACATAAACTACTTCCTCATTTGCCTCACTGATGGCTTTACTGTAGTTTTAGATGTATCCCTCCTCCAGTTCAGGGCAATGAATAAACATTTTAAAACTATACTTGAAACACTTGATGTGGTAAGGATTTAGAAACCTCAATACAAGGAAAAAAAAAAAGCAATTATAAACCCACCTGAAAATTTTAATGATTTTTATGCTTGAACATAAGCTGTTTTACATTTCTCAGCCATCAGCTACTCATTGGTTTGGCGAAGCATAAAGTTTTTCTGCTTATACTCATATTTAATATAAAATTAATTTTAAATCAGTATTCCCTTTGTTGAAACACAATGAAACACAGTCAAAAGTTTCAGTCTGTTTTTCTTACTCTGAAGATCAACAACCTTGTGACATGCTACATTAAGTCTCACAAACACACTTTTGTTAGCAAATAGCTTAAGCAGCCTACTAGAACTACCTACCCACTCAGTAAGCAACAAAGAACTTTAAAAAAAAATGCAGCAGTAGACTAATGTTTTAAAAAAGTACTGTTTAGTACAGGAAATTTCCTCTCTTGATTTTATTCCATTATTCTGTATCATTTGAAGAACCTGGTTCTCAAACAAAAACAATTTTTACCCTGAAGGAACAGCTTGTTAAAGAACTTTTGCTTGAGGTTTGGTAACCTGATCAGAAAGTTCCTTCTGAACATGTCAGAGTAAGCAGACACAAATCTGAACTTTTCAGTGCAATGAGGCATTTTGCCCATCTTCTCCTACTCTCAATCAAATTTTTGGATATAAAACTTGCATAAACTGAAGTAAATTAAATGACAGATGAAGTTACTTAAAGCTAAGGTTCACTTAAGTGCTGTTCATACAAATTTGAACAAAAAATGGGATTAACTTCAGATTTTATGAAAATATTTTCTTTCAGATCCTGTCAAAACTTTATTAGAAAAATGTACTATTTCTGAAATAGCTTCCATACAAACCCATATAAAAATTACAGGTTATAGCAGTAACCTTCAATGAAAGTACAGAAACAAGACATTTGGAGACATTTTTTAAGAACCACTAATAACAATCAGACTGAACACTGGATTTGGACACTTCTGTGTCATGTTTAATTCTACCAAACACCTATTTATGTAAATACAGCACTCTTCCAAGGTTTCTGGTGATAAGATTACTGCATATTTTTCTAAAATCAGTTAGAAGCAACAGATGCACCTCTACACCTCCAACATTTATCACACAAAACTCCTACTCTATTATGAAGACAATAGAATACTGCACTGGAAATAAGATGTTAGTAAGTCTGATATTTCATTATATCCTTTCAACTTGTGTCTAAGCAATTATTACAAGACTGCAGTAACTTCTGCTGTTTTCCTTGCTTTGTCTTGATCATGATATTCATGATATTTAGTTGCATAGTACAAGAAGCATGTTTTTAAATAATGTATAACATATTAAGTATTTCAATGGCTTATTTAGAAGTGATGTGCCATAATATTTTCTACTCCATTTAAGAATGAAAATAACTGCTATTTGCCGTAAATACTGTAAACCCTAGACAGTAAAAAGGAGTATGAAAAACTGGAAATTTCTGGACTGAAATGAAATAGCCATGAAACAGAAAACTACACATACTGGAAATGCTGTAAGATTCAAAACAGTACAGTTCAGTGTTATTACCTTAGGAGAGCAAGATGCAAACTGAACTGCTTCTCACCAGTTCAGCATACACAGAAGGACTTTTACACTTCCTACTTGTAGATATAATTTTCTTCTGCTTTTACAACATTCTAGAATATCCTCACTCTTTAAAAAATAAGCTGAAAAATAACCTCATTAAAATAATGAAAAATGCTCTCAACTTTCCCTATCCCTGTAATAATTCTAAATACTAGAAAAAAATGGAGAGTGGAAATAACCAACCCCTCAGGCTTCTTTACAAAGGGAGATAACTTTTGGAATGCTAGGGTTTGTACTCTTCACTACTCATTCATGAAATTCTGAAAAGGAGGTTGAATAAGGCAATTTAAGCTTACCAACAATAGCAGACAGATAAAGGAAAATAAACAGATACCTCGTGATAGGGGCTGAGCACTAATGCAGGTAAAAAATTTTGTGTTGAAAACCACAAAAAACTACAGAAAAACTACTACCATTCAATAATCTTGTATTATGACTTGGTGATTCCATAAAGTTGCAGCTCAGAACTCAGCAACAGTTAAGGTGAGCCTTACAAAAGGGAATAGAAAAATAGCATGAAAGAAGTCTGAGGTTGTGATGAGCACAGTTTAAGACAGGATCTGAGTTTCTTCATCACTCATTCCTACAGGGCAGCATGCAATGACACAGACTGCATTTCTGCTTAACCAGCTTCAGGTTAAAGTTCCGCATTTCCCCAGCTAAATCATTCATGAAACCTAGTCTGAATTTTAGCCTAGGGCGATTAAGTTCCATGACTACACTAAACCATACCTGAAGACCCCCAAACCTATGAACCAGTTTTTGAAAGGCCAGTTCTATAGATGTGCAATCCAGTAACTTGTTCAGTGTATCCTCATGACAAATTTCTCTCAGGTATTGCACTAGGAATAAATTACAGTATTGTTGTCTCAAGAACACTCAACTTCATGTATTTTCATTAGACTACAGGAAAGAATCCTGGCTTTGCAATTTAATTTCTTATGTTTTAATGTTACCTCTGTATCAAAATGAAGACAAAATGATAAGCTACAAAGGGATGAATAGTCCAATTGAGATTTTTTTTTTTAAGAGAACCATTATCAAAAGGCAGCACATTAAATTTAAGATCATGTACTGCTTATTGCAAGGAATGACAAATAAAAGGTGAAACCTCTTAATTACACACAGTACCTATACAGACAACACTTTAAGAAGCTCAAGATAAAAATTCATACCTACTTGGATATCTATTTTAATTTATATTCCTGTAACATTGTGTAAGCCAGACTGAGAGGCTGCATTGTGCTAGGTATTGCAGTTTAATGCTACACCTTGGGACAGTGCCTGTTTTGTGCCTGAGAAGATAATGGATGTTTTGTGTACTTTCTACCTGACCTAAAGGGCTTGAAGGTCAGGTGTTTTTAAAATGAAATTAACTGAGTTCATTGGAAGATACATGAACAGATCAAGAAAGCTGAACCAAAATGCAGATGAAGAGTAATGCCTTAAAAGACAAAGAGACAAAAGCTAGTAATCAGATAGAGTAAAAGCAGGCAAATGATGAAAGAGGAGCCTAAAACAAGAATGACAATCTAGAGAACTGACTCTAAGACTAACAAGTTAACAACTAGGATAGATAAGAAGCAATTCAATAATCAGTGAGAGGACAGACAAAACCTTGAAAACATCACTCAAACATAATAAAAGCTTTTTTTGTTTCAAACTAGAGAGCTCAAGAAAGGCTCACAGTTGTTAGCTCCCAGTAAAGTCTTATCTATGAAGAACAAGTTAATTCCTTTGAAACATATTTAACACACAGCTTCAATCTTGAGCTTTTACTTGTCATAAATACTGTGAGTACTTTAATGACTGCACAGGGAACCTTAAACTCTCTGCAAGCACTATGCTTGATCTAATGAGGGACTGAGGAAGGAAATTAGAAAACAGAAAACGACGTACCTTGTGTTGCTCTATTGCATCTACCCATTGTTGTCTGTGGTCTGGGTCCTGAGCCCGGAGGTACCAAACACTGTCATTCACGCTGATATCAAATCTGCATTCATCAAAGTCATGGGGCTGTGACAGAAGAGAGTGTAAGAGTAGCTAAAATTAGCAACATGATCAACGTTACCTCACAGATTATTCTGGCACTCAAACACTAATTAGAAAATCTGGTCTATGTTGTCTCAAATTCTTCCTAGGTTCTAAATTCTGTGTTGTGCAGCTGCCTCAAATAATGAGCATATCCTCTCATAATGAAAGATGCTGGTCTCCTGAAATAGAAAACCCTGGGTAATACATTCTTATTAAATAAAATTTCCATAAATAAATTCCACACATAAATAAGTTCCACATTTTCAAATACTTGGAAACAAATACTTTAGCAAAATATCTATCATACCGGAAAATATGCTTATAATATACATTTTAATTTCAAAACAAGACAAGAACTCCTTAACATTATTGCTACCAGTATTAATTTTAGATGAAATACATATATCATAGCAAAAAAATACCAGGATAGAACCATAAAAGCAGACTATATCTAAATAACAAGTCAGAGCAGGAAATTAAGCAAGCTGTGACATACTCTGTCTCAACTATTTTCACCATGAATATTTCACAGGTAATTGGAAGCCACATACAGTCCTTTTACACATCTCCACTCAACTGCACCTTTCAGTTCACATGTCTTAAATACTAATATGCTTTTATTAATCTAACAATGAAACTGTTAAGGAAAGTACAGGGAAAGAAAACAATGATCGAATTTGCCCTGTATCTTGACACTGTCAGTTCAAAGTCACTCCTTAGCAAACATCCAACTGAGCCAAATATTCCCCACACACTTCATGTTTGAAAGCAATTTTTAAAGACACATAATATAGGTGTAGCTGAATACCTTTTTGAATTTGAATACAAAGAAAAAATACATATGAAAATAATTGCAGGAGGCTAACAGGCTCCAGGATAAAGGCCAGTGACACAGTCTGAAGGACCACATATTTTTACCAGATGCTGAAGACAAGTCTATGCATGTTAGGAATACCCTTTACAACACATGAACCACTCTGCCAATACATTCATCTTGCAGACTAAAACACTGCAAATCATTCATGAAAAACACCACAAAAGAAAACCTAGAAGTAAGCATCATTTGTTGTCATGCACACCATTCCAGTGCTAGTGAGAATTTTTTTCAAAGAATTTGGAAATTAGAAGCTACTTACACATTAAAAAAAATTAAAAAAAATCTTTTTCTATTTTTAATATACTAAGGAAGAAGAAAAGTATAACAGAGTTCAAATTACCAAATAAAAAAAAAAGCTAGAAAGAGTTTAACAAAAGTACATTAATAAACCAAAATGTAACCTTAAAGCTTCATGCATTTGCCAAGTATCTGAGTGTTCAATTTTAAAGAAATTTAAACTTTCCATAGGAAAAATCTCCAGCAACTGTAAGATCTGAAAATCAAGTCAAACAACTATAGCTACTAATTACCTAACACCTGACCATCTCAAGTTAATTAAATTCAGTCACCTTCCTAAACTGGTTCTACATACTCCCTTGCCTTCACTGAAGATGAAGGGGTGTAAAAAGGGACATGAAGTTGTTTGATGCTGGTTGGATGCCAGGTGCCCACCAAAGCCTTAGTCATTACCTTCCTCAGCTGGAAAGGGGAGACAGAATATGATGAAGACTTGTAAACTGAGATAAGGACAGGGAGATCACTCATGAATTACTGCCACAGGCAAAACAGACTTGACTCGGAAAATAGTTTAATTTATTACCAATCAAATCAGAGTGGGATAATTAAAAAATTAAAGGCACCCTACTCCTCCTTACCAGGCTCAACTTCACTATCTATTTTCCTCGACTTCATCCCCGAGCACTGCAGGGCAACAGGGAATGGGAGTTGCAGTCAATCCAAACACTTTCTCATGCCCTTTCATTGTTCAGCATTAGAACTTTCTTATAGGACAAAGACCTCTGTGATCTTCTCCAACGTGGATCCTTCCCAAGGGATGCAGCTCTCCCTTAACTGCTCCAGTGTAGGTCCTTTCCCACAGGGCACAGTCCTTCAGACACAGCCTGCTCCAGCATGGGTCTCCCAGGGGGGTCATGAGTCCTGCCAGCAAACCTGCTACAACATGGGCTCCTCTCTCCATGGGGCCACAGGTCTGGAGGAGGCTGCTCCAGCATGGGTTTCCCAACACACCATGGATGCTCATGGGTGCAGGGGGACAATGGTCACTCCTACAGGCTGCAGGGGAATCTATGCTCCAGCACTTGACCACGTGCTCCTCCTCCTTCCTCACTAATCTCCGTGTCTGCAGAGCTGCTCTCAGCCCTCTCTCCCAGTCTGTGCTGCACAGCAGCTTTTACACTTCCTTAAGTATATTATCACAGAGGCAATATACCATCCTCTCTGATCAACTCAGTTTTGGCCATCAACAGGTCCATCTTGGAGCCAGATAGAACTGGGTCTGTGATATGGACGCAACTTCTGTATTCGCACACAGAAGCCGCATCTGTAGCCCCCCGCTACCAAAACTTGCCACATAGACCCAATACAGGGCACCCAAGTCTTCTAGTCCAGGTCTCTCTTCTTCCAGCTGCATTTCCTCTATTATTATTACTGTATATGTAAAAGAAGTTCATCTGCTTCAGAACAGCAAACTTGACAGGGCAATGTGTCATGCTTAGATGCCTGTTCCCAGTCACTCCTCTGACAGACCCTCATTTAGTCATGTGATGGGGGACACACATATACAACAATCAGAGATATTCTAAAAGAACACCCAACAGAAAGTACCGAAAGATTAGCTATCAAGGCTTTTCCTGACATGATAGCACTCCTCAGCTTGATTTCTCATTCTTGAAATCTTTTGGGAAGAGTTACAAGCAATTAAATTGTATGTGATTAGAAAGCCTTGCCAAAATTAATCTTAAAAGTCTGTGGCACTACTGATCCCACACTTCCATACAGTGCACTTACTTCAGTTCACAACCATCCTTGCTTTCCCCGAATCTCATCTCTAACCTAAACATCTTCTAATGCAACTTAAGACCATCACCTCTGTTCTTTTCAAAGACAGGTTTTTGTCCTCCCCTTCTTTGCAAAGCAGCTTTTAATATATTTGACAATCCATGCCTTGTTGCTAAGATACAGAAAGATGTTTTCTCTGAGGTCTAGAGAAAACTTCTAAATGCTCTTCTCCACTATTTACTGCATACACACTTCTGCATTACATGTAGTTAAGAGACTAAGCCAACTATATATATATATATATTTATATATGCACNTCTCATGAGCAGTGACAGGACCAGAGGAGGTGACATGAAGCTGAGTCAGGAGAGGTTTAGGTTAGATATAGAGAGCAAGATTTTCACACAGAGGATTCTTGAGCACTGGAAGAGGCTCCTCAGGGCAGTGGTCACAGAACCAAGCCTGTCAGAGTCCAAAACGTGTTTGGACGATGCTCTCTTAAGGCTCTCCTGCATAGGATGAGGAGTTGGACTCAGTGATCCTGGTGCAACCTTTCCAACATGTTCTGTGATTCTAAAATCAGGTTCAAGGTTATACTCAGCTCACTGTGCAGTTCCATGTCATAAAAAACCCAGCTGATTAGGAGATCCTGTCAGAAAAGGTTGCTTAAAGAGAAGAAATAACCACTAACAAGGTTAAATATGCTTAAAAAGGAAGTAAGGCGGGTGATACATAATTTACTGTTTACCTGTTTTAACATCCTATACTATGTATTAATTGCCTATTTTCCATATTTTTGGCAACTGAAATCATTGTTTATCATCTTTTTCCTCTGATTTTATTTTTTTTTAGAAAATGTGCTTCATTGGAAGAACCCTGAATTAACTGAACACAAAAGGCATATCACCTGAGTTATGTGACATGTTCTTTTTTTAACACAGAACAAATCAGTTTGTTGTCAAATAAACCCCTTCTCAACCAGCATGGAGTTCACATTTCATTTTCACCATTAACTCTGAAGACTTCTGTATGTAGAAGTCTTCCAGATGCTCTTGGCAGTATCTGTAACATTCTCCTCCCTTCGACCTATAGACAAACTGCCTTGCTTTACCTCTGGCTATAACTGCTTTTATTGTTTTCTGTAGCTGCATTTAGCAAAGACCACAAAGTGTTATTCATAACTTCTCAGGTCTGTCCTTTATTCTTCTATCATTCTCATCAGACTAGTTTGACTCTTTTATACTTCCTGGAAGTTTTTCTATTTCTCTTCACTTTCTTCCTGTAGACCTTGACTCATTTCATTTAGATCTCATTCTTTCCGAGGTTCACTGTTTCTAGCCTTTCCCTTTTAACAGGAGCTGTTATTAAATGGTACAGTTCTTAGCCAGTCACATGACAGAACCTTGGAGGATAAATAGGGATTTTCATCTGTAACAAGCTAAGGACATGTGCTGAGGCCAGGATATGTCCTAATGACCTTTCACAATCAAGATAAGGCAAGAAGGAGGAATGTTTTAGTTATGCAGGGAAGCAGGAAGCAAGCAGGAGTTCACCATCTATCCTCATGATTTAAAGCACCGTGGAGAACTTCAGTTGCTTTTTCCCAACCCACAGCAGTCTCAAGCAACACACATAACAACAACTGGGGAATGAAACCCAGATCAAGGTACTTTGAATGGGGCACCTGAAAACATTTACAGCATTTTCAAAGCTGAATTGTGCAGACTTAAGAGTCTGTGGCAGAGGCAACCTCTGTGTATGCCAAGGGCTCATTTGAGAGCCCACATTAGAAAAAACCTAAACCAACAAAAAGTCCCCACAGCTAAATCATAATTCCATTCAAGAACATGCTGCAAGAAATAGGCCTCCAGCATCCACAAACACCTTTTCTGTATTATTCCTAAGCTTTTTTCCCAAGACACCTGCAGAAAATTCTGCAGAAACAAAGGCAATTCCAAGTATTCAAGCATCCTAGATCTTTTCAAAACCAACAGATACTAGCTCTTAAATTCTAAACATTTCCAAACAAGTACAGTTTACATGAAAAAACACTTGGGGAAGTCAGTAGCCAGCTCAGGTCTCATGAGTCACAGCTGACTGCATTGCCACAAAATCCTTCCTGCTATACAGCTGTCAAGCCTGAGGTACTCATAAAACAAGCTTCAGAGTAGTATCTGCTTGAAAAATAACTGGTTCAGGCGCTTAAGGCAAATAACACAAGAAAAATTAAGTGTTTTTCTATACTTTATAATCTTCAAGACTACTCCATATGAGAAAAAAACCCAAACTCAAACCCCGAGTGAAGAAACTTTTGCTTCATCTCTTTCACTACTCCAAATGGTGTTTATGGCATTTTGTCCTTTCCTTGCAGAGGAAAGCCAGGGTGGTTCATAGTACATACAACTCAAGTCTGTATATTACAATTATTCAAGTGTGCTTCTGCCACTATTCTTACTGCAGAACTAGAATTTACCTAAGCTGAAATTATTTTAAGATTTTGAAGGTTTTTTTTACTAAGAAAATCCTGAGCTGGGAACTAGGACACAAGAAAATAATAGAGACCTACAGAAAATGAAAACTACAATTCCTTAGATCTCAGACATGAATGTCACTAGCATAAATTCTACAGATGCTGTCATTTAGTCTAAGCTAACATATGAAACCTGATATTCCCCCTTTGCTTCTCTTAGTGCAACTCAAAGCAAGTTAAGAGAACTTCACATTCTTTTTTTTCCAAATAAGTTTGAGTATGGTGTCAATCAGAAGTTACTTAACTGAAGATTGAGAAAACAAATTCAAGTTTTGGCAATCAAACTTAAGGGTTTTTTCTTTAAAGAATGGCGAACACATATATGCCTTAGAGTACCTAAAGCTATTAAAAATGCTAATACTCAGCTTTTAAGAAACAAAAAAGGCCTTATCAAGTAAAACTGACTTAAGTAGAGTGTTTTGCATATGTTTTGCATTGAGGCAAATGCTGTAACTCATGCCTGCAGATTTTTTTTTCATGTAGTATGTGTATAAGGACAAACCACCCTGCAATCACTTCTCTTCCACTTGGAATACAACTTGGTGCATTATGCCCTTTGCTTCATCTGCTGAGGAAATACTGAAACACCACTCTGCAAGTCTGATGTCTATCTGCAAGCAACTTTATGTTAATAGGCCTGTAAATCTTTTAAAGATAGCAAACTTCACCAGTTTCAACTAAAATACATCTTATAAAAGTAGACATGAAAAGTTACACCCTGGAAAATGAGACACAAGCCAGACTATAACTATTCATACCCAACATTTCCAGCTCAAGAGAGCTGAACACAAAACTTTTCCCATGTGAACAGTGTTACTGTCCTACTATGCAAGGTACAATTTATCTACTGGTTAGTTTTTTTACCATTCCCATGGAATTCAGAAAAAAGCATCCTTTTTGCACTGTTCTTCAACTTCCTGAAATCCTCCAGTTACAAAGTACCTGAACAAACTACCACTTCCTCCACAAAAAACCCCAATGTTCAGAGCAGTTACCACAAACCTACAGATTTGCTTATCTGTTTTCACAGATCATTCAACAGGTTCTGGACCTGCATGTATTCACTCAAATGCCAAAACCACCTCTTATCCTCTCAAGTTTTCAAATGGAAATTCAAAAGATCACTCCAGGATAAAATGGATAGGACAAAAAAGGACAGAGAGGAAAACAATGATCAGAATAAAATAAATTTGCACCCGGAACATGGTATTAGTTTTGAAACAGACATAAGTTCAGAAGAGCACTGTGTTCACTCATAAGCAAGGAAACCTCCTCACAACAGAAGGCAGCTAACTGGACAAAGAGAGAGGTGTATATGTGATAATTTAGGATGCACTGGACAAAACCAGTATCCTGTGTTAAAAAAAGAAGGCACAATATATGATAAGCTATAGAAATATGATAACAAGCACCTTAAAAATTAGTTAACCTGATAGAATAGAAAAAGTGAAAGCAATGGAATGTAGCAAGTAACAACATTAAATAAAGAAAACGGAAAAAATCATTCAATGATTCTCAGTAAGCTGCATGTATCAAGGCAAGAAAAACATTGCAGTAACTGAGAATTGAGGCTAACACCAAAGCACATACTTTGACTATGGGAATAAAGGAAAAAGAGAACCTACTTGGTACCAGTAAAAAAGTTACATAAACACATTCTACACGTACCTTCATTGAGGTGCTGGCAAAAACTCAAAAATAAAAAGTTTACTTTAAGATTTGTGCTGTGTGACTGAAGAAGTTAATTCTAAAAGCAGACACAAAAACTGTATTTCAGCTTCCATGTAAAACTAGTTTGGAATTGGCAAAGGCTGTAATCAGTTAACTAGAAAAATGCAAATGAAAAATCTTGGCCAAGTTTCAGAAAGTGCATTTCTTACAATAATTTTCAGAAACCAGTAAATTCATGAGAGATCCAAACTATGAAGAAATTGCCCCCTGCTTCCAAAACATAAGATGGCTGAACACATGCTAACTTCTGAAAACTCTGAACAGAAAGGGAATGAAATGAAGTACCACAGGCATGATTTTAAAGTTGCATTCTAGATGGTGAATAATACTTAAAAAAACATCAATGAAAAAATCCTATAAGCTGAATCACAATATGTGTTTTACCAAATAATATTATGCATGGTTAGGATTTTACCCGACAAGACCAGTCAAAACACTGTCATTCATGTCTTATTAAATATTAAACAGTTTTTTCAAGTTAGCATATTTCTCTCCAGTCACTGAAAAGCTCATGGGTCAAGGTAAAGACAGAAACAGATCACTTACCTACTGCCAGCATGGTGAAACAGATTTGACTTGAAGAAAACTGAATTTATTGCCAAGTAGAGCTGGATGAGAAACAAGACAAAACTAAAACCACAGGCAGATTGAGAATGAGGGCTGTGATCTAACACTAATTCTGCCACTCCTTCCTCAGGCTTTCACATGCTGCAGCAAGGATTGTAGCCATCACTGCAATTCTTCAGGGTAAACCTGTTACAGCATGGGATCTTTGGAGGCTACAGCCTCCAATCCAGCTGCCACAGTTGGGTTCTACACAGGTTGCAGTGTGGTCGTCTGGTCTGGTGTGATTCTACACAGGTTACATCAAGAATGCCTGCACAATGCTCTCTTCTACAGGCTGCAGGGGATCTCTGCTCTGTGGCTGGAGCACGTCTTCCTGCCCAGACAGCTGTTTCTCACACCCTTCCCTCACTCCTCTCTTTCTCACACACTGCTGAGCAGCATTTTTGCCATTTCACTCTGTTTAGAGTGGCAGTGGGGCTCAGCTGTGCCCTGCACTATGTTGCTGAAGCTGACCATGTTCTGTGCAGGACAAGCTGGAGTCTCCTCACAGAGGCGGCATGGCAGACCCCAGCCCCATAAGGTACACTCAAGTGCAATCAAAAAAGATCATCAAGATCCTTCTGTCATTATGACTTATTTTTGGACACTTTGCCTTAGAACTATAAACATTGAAGTTACTAAAGTAATTAATTTTGCAAGGTCATTTTTAGTATCAATATCTATCCTGGATCAAGTCTCAGGATTAACAACTTAAAGAAAGCATTATACTTCATTGCTTATAATACATTTTACTTAAAATGTACTGAAGTCCCAAAAGACATTACAAGTTCTGATTTCTTATATTTGTAATATTTTCCCCCTGCTCCCCCAAGAGAAGCCACATAGATCCACAAACCTTGCAAGGTCTACCAAGAGGCACAACACAAAATTCTGTTTTCCCTTTCTTAGTTCTAAAATCCAGTCAAAACCTAATAGAAACACTGGACACGATGTCTTACCTTTCCTTGTTATTCTTAAGCAATAAGAATCCACTTGTTAGTTACATTGAACTGGCTATATTTTCTTTTACATTTATTTGTACTAGTTTGTTTTTTTTTTTACAACAGTATAGGAAAACCTTATACAAACAAGCAAGTAAACAAGACACTTCTATGCCTATTGAAAGTTATAAACTTTTAGGAGCAAAATATGGGACATCTAATTTCTTGCTCATTACCACATTAAAAAGAAAAGTTTCTAATAACAGTATATTTACACATGTAGAAAAAAAACTTACGAAGAAAATAGGCTTAAAAATATAAAAACCTATTAAATGTTTTTGCATTCTTTGCTACTACCCAAATATTCCATTTCAGGTCTTTAGTCAGGATGCCTTCTTCTCAAAATGCCTTTAAACATTTATTTTTCTTTTAAACAATGATCCTAGCTTTTCAAAACCTAGCTAAAGTAGAGGCCAGTGAAAGCAGAAGCATGGTAAGCAGAATTTAAAATTAGTTTGTTAGCATGGTATGCAAATTTAAAATTAGCTTGGTTTAATCCACTGCAAAGAAGCTCTCTCATGGGAGAACTGTCCTTTTAAGTCTGGATTAAGTATACACTGTATGTTACTTTAGCCATGAAACCACAATTAAAATTTGAAATTACGGACCTCCGGTGTAAACCTGCACACCTGCTGAATAAATTCAGATGCAAAAGTGATCATATAAAAACAATTTTCATATGTTTTTGTGAGGAATTAATCTCTGTTACCAGACCGTATCTTACAGTACATGATTTTTTAGATTAGTATTTTATCCAATTATTTCTGTTTTAATGAAGTGGAATTAGTAGGTAGTATCAAGTCATGCTGTATTGGTTTATATGTAAACATATCCCTGACACTGCTATTCACAAGTGCCTACTGAAAAGCCAGTTACTTGTAATAAGAAGACCTAGAGTATAACAAATGTGCATTTGAAGTGCTAGCTAAACTAAAAGGAATGGCACTGTGTTACTACAAGAAAGAGGGCAAGGCTGAAATAGTTGTAAATCAGCATGTGCTTGCAGCTGTCACCTTAAGTGATCTACTAGTAACCATAGATACATGTAAAACCTCCCTGGATTAGTAAATTGGTATTAACAGATTTAGATACACACAGAGAGAAATTGGGATATAACTAATGGGTCTGTGCTCTTTAAACATAGTCTGAAGAACTTGAAACTTGGTCTAACCCATAAAACTTACCTTTAGAGCTAACTATCAGTTATGGAAATGGAAGCATACGTGTTTATTGCTTTGGTGAGAACCAAGTCAAAGTGAATTGCCTGCAGACAAATTCGTATGATACTTCTCAGGTTTCCAGTTGGAGCAAAATATTTGCATTATCCACCAACAACATGCATCAGCCACAGAAAAAAAACCCCAAGAGAATTATACTACAGAAAAACATCAAGCTAGAATTGACTACAAATCACCATGTTAAACTTCTTAAGAATCACATCATATACACAAGAAGCTAGAGTTATTAATCAGGAAGGAAGCCAAGCAATTTTGTATGAACTTTAGAGAATGCAGAAACACTGTGTGAGCCACTTTTTTAAAAGTGTATTTTTACTGGACAGTCAAATATAGGAGAAGGAATCTCACACTCATACTGCTGCACTGCTAAAAGAACTATTTGTATATTGATTAATTTAGTTGTATCTCACATGATGTACTGCAGTGTGGCACAGGACACCCAACACTCTCATACACCAGAAGAAGCAAAACAATATGGATTTCACAAGAAAATCATGAGTGAGTATCCAGAGAAGGTACTCTACCCTAAGAGAAAATCAATGTTTCACAGCACTGCGTTGAGCTGACAGAGAGAGTAGAGCATTCTGGACTTAGCTTCATGGTGATGGGAATGGAAATTCCCATTCTAGGAAATCAGTGGCATTTCAGTAGAACAGAGGCCTGATGTACCTGCAAAAGCACCACGCTAAGACTTAAGATTAGCTTGGTTTGAATCCAAACATAAGTAACTTAACACAGTACAACTGTATAAGCATTTCTATAAATGCAGTATTAACATTATTAGCAACAGGACTTTAACTATGCAATTCCCAGTCCTGATCTGAATTTCATTATTAACTTGTTATGAAAACTGGCTCTATGAACTAGACCTTGGAAGCAGGTGCCTCTTGTTATGATACAAAATTTAAGCCTGAGATATCAAAGACTTTGAAACTATGGACACAGATGAAAAGTCTTAGCCCTAGGACCATAAACAATTCCTTACTGGTCAAATACTGGTGGTATGTGAAAACATGCAGCCTCCACAGCTGGGAAGGCTGTTTTTGCTCTTGGTAGGCAGCAGCTACTTAAAAGAAAAAAAAAAAAAAACCCAAACAGGGGAGCAACAGGGCAAGGAAGCAACAAGGCTGCAGCCTGGGAAAGGAACACCTCTCCAGCAGCACACCAAATGCAGTCCAGTGTCAGATGCCCCAACCACATATTAAAAGATGCTTACAAAAGATCCTAATTTGGGCTTGTGTGTGTGTTTGGTTCTATACCTGTCCTGTAATCCAACCTTCCCCTATCCCTCACTGAAGAGCTCTTCAATTAGGTTACCTTCACTTCAGCAACTAGGACCATCAAGAACAAAGATATCAGGCTAGAAATATGGTACTGGCTCCATGGTACTGCATAGTTACAGATAATTTAGGATGTAAGTCAGATATAAGTGAATGCTTTAATACAAAATTATAATGGTTACTATGTAATAACTAAGGAATAGCAATAATTAACAATGTGTAAGAACTAATTAAAAGGACAAGGCATGTTGCTAATGAATGTCAGTCTAAAACCTTTCATTCTAAAATTTAAAATTGACCTGAATTGTCAGTCTAAACTCTGCCATCACAGCTACCTCTAATTGTTTAACATACATATATATATTTGCATGTGTGTACATATAAAACTATATATGCACACATAATTGGTTTTGAAAAAGCTGAAAAAGAGAACTTAAGAAAGAGCAACACTTGTCTTTAAAAGACAGCAACTTAAAAAGCTTTAAGAATATATTAGACACCAGTTACAATACAATCTCAATTATGTACCTGGAGATCTGGGGTAGTAAATTCTGTTCCAACTAGTCCTCTTAACTAAGAAAAGATAGACCTCAGTTGAGAGGAAAGACACATAAAACAGATTTAAGAAGTGGTGAAGTTGGCCACGGTATTTGATTGAATTCACCTTGAATAGAATTCAACAAGAACATGGGAAAATAGCAACTAAAGTATATGCATAAAGGAGGAGGCAAGAAGATGAACTGAGAGAAGAAAACAACACTCAAGCAGTCATCTATGACAAACTATTTTGAATGTATGAACAGAAAGTGTGGTTAAGCAAGCAGCTTCAGGAAGCACCTAAAAAAAGAGATGGCTGGCTGCAGCTGCATATTAGTATATGAAAAGTATTCTGACTTTTTAACTTAGTATTCTATGAATGCACATCCAAGAGTGAGGTCTAATATTGTACAAATCCTCAATAGAACTATTGAAAGTGTCATTAACAGCTATCACAAGACATATCAGATAACAACAGCAAGTTGCCTAGGAGGACTATTGAGCAACACTACAGCCCTGGAGGGGGTGACATATGAACCAACAGTATTCATGAACAAGAAATCAACTATAAATCAATTTTACGAAAATACATACAAATTCAGATTGAGCAAGAATATGGATTGCAAGTAGCACAGAAAAATTTGCTGAGCTATAAAATCATAGCTTTAATACCTAATGCTAACACTGAAATTATTTAAAATTTGGTATACATCTGTGAGAAATACTCCACAGCATGAAACTGCTCCAATATACTGCTCCACAGGCATGGATGACCCTGAAGTGTATGTCAAATAATGAACAGTGTTAGAATTTAATTATCTTAATAAAAAAGTCATGTGGGGGGAATAATATTCTCACTGATAATGAAATGACAGAAATACTGCTGGATTACAGCCCTAATTTCAAGTGTGTGGTAACACATGATTATATTCAAGTACTAAAGACTAATTCTTCAGCAATATTAAGTAATGGTAAAATATTTGCTTAATGCACATTGTAGATTTTTTTATATCCTAATAATTTTAGAACCTGCGCCACAGTACAAAGAACAGCCTCACTGAGCTGATCTGGATATGTGTTTTTCCATTTCTGACTTAATTTCTCCAATACACACTACAGAACAAATTATCCATTTCTCCACCATGTCAAATAACTGTTTTTTGCTGGACAAGGATATTAGTACTTTATAGAACTTCAATATATACACACATTTTCACTTCACATCAACGCATCAATGGCTGGTTCAGATAACTCAGAGGCATATACAAATTTGTACAGAGGAAGTGAATGCCAAAACTAATTGTCCAGGAGAATATTGTATTTCAAGCAACTTACACATGCTGCAACAGCAGCAGCCCAATGTCATTATCTCCTAGGCATTTACTCCCTTTTCCTTCCTCGCTATCCTGTTGCTCTTTGGCATTTTCCTCTCCAGAACAAAATCACCTCAGGCCTTTCACATATGAGTAAGTATTCCTAACCACATTTGCCTCTCTTTAGAATATCCATTTCCCATTTAGCCAAAATCTCCCACCAGTGTAGATTTAGCTACTTGATTGAGACACGCACCAAAGCCCAACAGTACTAATTGCCACATGTCCTAAATAAACCCCGACCTAGTTAGGGCTTGTATTATATGTCTTAGTTTACCCAGGTCATCTTTTTAGTAACAACTAAGGCTGAGAAGGCAGAATTACACAAAATTAATTATTCAATTAAATGCCCATCACGTCATACTAAACCAGATTGTTTTTCAGCCTCAGACAGTTGCAAATAATATTTTCCCAAGCATTTAGCAATTACTACAAATTTACCGCTAGTGTTTTTGCCCAGGACGTGGACCTATGGCTTAGCTTTTTTAATAAAAACTTTCACCAACTAAAAACCTATCAGTTCCCATTCAACTTAACTATCAACAAACTCAAGCAAACCTAACAGTATATAAAAACTGCAATTACAGCATTCTTTTATCATAAGCAGGTATGTTAGCAAGACCAAATTTTGATCTTGCTAGAAACTAAGTAGCTAGAAACAAAAGTAAATCCAAACCTTATTTCTTCTATACCACTTCTATATACTACCACATCAACTGAGTCAAAAATACTGTTAGATTTCACACTGTATAAAGTGTAAAAGAAACACATCAATATACTGTTAATGTCAAGGTGAATTTTTGAAAGTCTGTTTTGCAAGACAATTCTTCATGCTACTAAGAACATTTCTATAGCACTGACATCTCCTTCAATTAAAAATACACATCTTTATTATAAAACAAATCTAGCGATTTGTAGAGTTTGCTATTTCTGTGAAAAAAACTCATAGGAACGTTCTGCATGTGTTTTAATTGATGAACACATGAAGCATTTTCTGTTAACTTGACAATCTATTTCTAAAAATGTCAATCTGTACTTCCTCCCACAAGTGCCCAGTTATTAATGGTGGTCAGTATCACCCCATAAATACAACAGAAATACTACGAGAGTGAGGAAAGGCAGCTATTCAACTAACCATATCTTTAAAAAGTGGAGTAAGTTTTTCATTTTTAGTGGCTGATTACTGGATGCAAACATATCAGTTTCTCTTCAGACTATATATAAAGAAATGAGAAATTTAAAATTGAAAACTGCCTGTTTAGCTCTTTTTCGTACAGTGTTCTTGTTCTTTCTGTAAACTGAAACTAACACGTTTACATCTGCCCTAATTTATAAAATGAATATTTATGAAGTTCTTTACAACAACAATTTATTACTACTTAGGGAGGAAAAAAAGCCAAGACAATTCACTAAGCTGTCCTACAGACAGACTTCCATTTTCTATCTTCTTGCTTGTCCTGAACTCCAGATATTCACAATAGATACTCAACCCCTACACCTGTTCAAAGTTCATTCTAAAGCTAAATGGCCAGCTTGCAATTTTCACACTAATATAAAATGTCATTACTGCCTTCATTAAGCAACTGTGCTTTCCACTTGCTGTTTCTGGAAGAAAAAAGCCCTAACAAACTAGTTTACTTGGAAGTATCTCTACTATGTAAACTGAATTTATTGCTCAGTCCTAGTTCAGGCACTTCCACAGAGCTGTCTAATCATCTCGTTATAACACAATAAAAACAAAGTACCCCAAAACCCCAAACTGAAAACCAACAGCAAGTTTCCATAAAGGTTTTGATATGAATATACATCATTGCAGTATAACCAAAGCCAAGGAAAACTACTGCATCACACCTGTTGCATCTAGTTTAAGCAACTAAAACAAAAAAGTTTTCCTACATCAATAATATACTCAGGAAAGAAGATGAATACCAATCAATGGATTAAAGCAACATGGCAATTATAGATTCTATCAGTAGAAAAGCTGAAGTTTTAACTTGGAACATAAACTTTTGGAACTCTTCCTGTATATGCAGTTACCTCTAGGGACAAAATTACAAAGTTCACACATAGCTGAGTTAGACATTCTTAAAATCTTATCAAGCATTATATTTCTGTGAACATTTTTCAAGATCTTCCATATAGATACACGCAGAAGAGCTACCCTGACCAGGCAAATCCTTTCTGAAAAAAACCCCTAGAATTCACCAGATAAACACTTTGTTATTAAGAATTCTATAAAGAAATTTAAGACGCTATTAATATAAATTGCTACCGTGATTAAATTACTGTTGGCCTATCTCTTAGAATGCCTGAAGTCAGGGCACAGCATACCATGTTATTCTTCATTTATCAGGCTGTGACTACATGAATTAATGCAAGTCACTCTGTACAACCATTATGATGGCACCATAAAATAGACACAGTAATCAAAGCAAAGACATTACAAGCTTACAGACCATGTTGCCTGGAAGTTGAACTTCCAGCTCTTCTAGAGTTTTCTTTTTGTTCTTTTAATAACAGACCCTAGACGTTCCAACTCCAAAACCAGGGATCTACACTTACAGGACTGCCATGAACATCCATTCCTAATCTCATATACAGAATACCCCACTGGAAGTTTAACTTAAAAAATGAAAGAACTACAAAGCTTTAAAATAAAGAACGGTATCCTTAATAAAGACCAACTGGCACTGACTACCATTGTTAGTGTGGAAAAACACAGAATCACAGGATGATTATAAGTCGGTGCTTTTATCAAAGAGCTCTGGGAGTCGGGGTACAGACAAACCCAAATCTGACTCCAACATGGACCTGAGCTGGACACATTTTCATACTCTTTCTTTACATAGTTGTTGCTCAATCATACGTTAATCATTACTTGGCTATTGTTCTATTGTGCGTATATTGGCTTCACCCAAGCATGGGTTTGAGTTTCTTTTCCAATAATTGGTGTATAATTATCCATCATTCAGGTGGGTACATACAGGTGGGTACACACAGGTGGGTACACACAGGTGTAGGGTCACATCGTTCTACTAAGACAATGCTCATTCCCGTCATTAAGGTCTATTTTAGCTACCAGCATTTTAGAAACATTTTTAACCCCATGTTATCACCACTAACAGCAGTAATTAAGTATGCCCAGGCTAGATTCATATGACAAAGCTTAAGTTTCTCCATATATGAACTTTTTATAACATGCATAATTGACCACATAGTGGAACTTTTCATCAGTTTCAGCCTTCAGCCTGTTATAAACCAATTAAACACCCTTGAGGTGTTTTGTCTTATCTGGATAAAAGCAAGTCAGTTAACATTATACACTGACTTTCATCATCCTTCCCCAAACTTAATTCATATGGCCATTTCATTACTTGATGTAATCCAGTGAGTATGCAATAAACATTCATCCTCTGGTCCTCTAGTCCAGAGAAAAAAGCTCTTTTCAGTCCCAGCAGCCCAACTAGACCCCATATTTTTCATTCAGTTAAAGGCTACTGTCAAAAGGCCATACCTCTTCTGTACATATGACAATATATGTCAATATAATTCTGCACTTGAAACACATGAAAAAGCTATGCTACTAAGTGAATTTAACTAATATTCTTTCATCAAATAAAGGGGAGAGATGAGTGTCGTACAAAATATCCCTGTAAAATCATCTGTCAATCCCTACCCAATGCAATAGAAATGATAAAACAAGAGCAGAAGCAACTGTGGGTTTCTGCATAAAACATTCATGTCTCAATTAATACTATGACTTATAATGAGACTCATCCTCATTGCTGGAAGTACAGTAAGATTACTCAGTGACAGCAACTTTCCAAATTTATGCTTATATACTAACAAAATGTGGACATTCTATAATAACAGTAGCATTAATTATGCACAGAAAATAACATGCATACCTAATCCAAGTGCCTAAAAGAAAGTTTCATGAAAATCCAGCCACCCTTTCTTACAAGGGAACATTACAGTCATCAACACCATCCCATGCTACTCATGTAGTGCATCATACTAAAGAAAACTTTACTGAAATACAACAGGTTAAGACAGAAGTAGGTAATACATCTGACTGTGGATCAGGAAGATCAAAGAAACTGAATTTACAGAAAAATGAAAGACTGTTAAAAATATTTATGATTAAGACCTCAGCTACATCAAATCAGTGCAACTGAACATTAAGCCAATAAGAAACTTGACATCCCATCCTTCCCAAATTAATTGCAAATCACTCAGTAAATAGTAAGTTCTACTGATAGCAAAGGTAGTTTTCACTTATCATTTCAACACTTATTTTATCAGCTATTGGTGTTCTCCTATGCATTTAAAAACATGCTGGAAAGCTTATAGTTAATGAAGACATTACAAGAATATCAAAGTATACATCATCTATGTACCTCAGGAAGAATATTTTAAACATTTATCTTAGAACACAATCAATCTTTGACTGAAAACATAAGTTAAAAAAATACAATATTCAATTTGCTACTGAACAACTATCAAGCCAGAAGCATCAACGCTACAACTCTGGCTTAAAAGTATAACCTCTGAAAAATAAAGTGAGAATAATTACAGGATAGTTTCAAAAGTATATTTCTATGTCCTAGAGACATGAAATGATCCAATAGTATTCCTCAATTACAAAAATTTCCACAACAATAATTTTAATTGCAGCTAGATATAACTAACTGGAACTTACTAGCTTTCAGGGATACCATCTATCAACTGAACTGTCAAATACCATTCACAAAGCATGAGCCTGAACAAAAACAGAACTAAAATATCAGATTAACCTTTGGAACTGTGGATGCTTTTAATTCTTTCTACATGTATTCAAGTAGTTCAAGAACTAAAAAACAGATGTTCAACTCCAAGTCACCAGATGTAACAAGTGCCAGAGAGAAAAAGAAAAAAGGTACCTGTAAGAAGTCCCAGAGTTACATACGTCCTAGTCTGAAGACATGCTTGCCAACTTCCGTTTGTAGACTCCCATGTACCAAAACATTCCAGCAGCAATGGTGGTATCACTATAACCTCTCACTTCACCACACAACTGGAATTCAGGCTGCTGACACGTGCTGTACAGCATGCCTGCAGATGCCCTTTGGCTACCTCCTTGGCAGCATCTTCCTGTCTCTGTCTGGTTGGAATGCTAAGTTCTTGCCTCTTGAGAGATTTTTGGAAGTTCTGATCATAGACTCAGCAGACTTCCATAGGTACACCTCAGTGAGAATTCCTAGAGACTGTCATGTACAATAAATTCCTCATTAAGCCGCATCTTGAGGAAGTTTTAGGAGTTTCAAACAGTTTAAAAGAATAGTCTAAAAGACTTTACATTGTCTGTTTAAACTTTTAGATTATTACAACACTTGCCAGACACCTAAATATAAAAACCTCCTTTTCTTCACAAGCTTGTTTCCAAAATGCATCCTGTTGATGTAATCAATCCAGTCTTTTGGATTTTTTTCAAACCAAGAAGTGTTTAATCAAATTTTACTTGTAAGTTGATTATTAATAAGGAAGGATACTTCTCACTTGTCATCCTTAATTCAGCTTGAAAAAACTCCACATATTTGGTGGAATAAGAACATACATGCTAAGATTTAACACTACTGCTCTAGAAATTTGTGTGCTACATGAAAGTCCAGCTATTTTTACTCCAAATCACATAACTGGACTGACTATTTAACAGTATTGCAGAAAGACTACAGCATGATTTTTGACAAGCATTAGTCATAATGAGTATTGTAATTCTGGAACTCAAAAAAGGAGATTTCTTTCTTTATCTTTTAAGGCAAACTAATCTTTCTAAGATTTCATGGATTTATAAAGGTTGGGAAAAAACTCCGATGTCATCAAGTCCAACCACCAAGCACCACCAACATGTTTACCATTAAACCATGCCATCAAGTGCCATATCCACAGTTTTTTTGACACTTGCAGGGATGGTGACTCCACCCCTACCCTGGGCATCTTGTTTCAATGTTTTACAGCCCCTTCCACGAAGCACTTGTACTGCGTAATCTAAACCTCCCCTGAGATAACCTGAGGGCATTTACTCTCATCCTTCCACTTCTTACCTGGAAGAAGAGACTGAAACACAACTTGCTGCACCCTCCTTTCAGGTCGTTTTAGAGGGCAATAAGGTCCCCCCCTCTTCTCCAGGCTAAGCAACCCCAGCCCCCTCAGCCACTCCTCGTAAGATTGTGCTCATTTATATATAGGCTCTTTATTCTTACCTGTCTATTCCAGACCTTCTTTTAGCATTAGACAAAAACAGCAACAACCTAACTTCAGACAAAGAAGCACAGAGAAGAATACTTTCTTTCGGAAACCGAGTTGTGTTCAGAAAGTGAAGAACCACTACCTTCTTTCTAGAGCAAAGACTGTGAAGGATGGTTCCTCCTTTGGGAAGATGGTCTGGGGTCTTAAATTGACCCATAGAAAAAACTTTGCAGCTTCCAGAGGCAGACAGTCTATCTACCCACAAAGCTCTCTAACGTAAGAAATGAAAAATTGCTTGCTGAAGCCACAAATTAAAAGAGTTTGGTTTTGCATTAGGAATTCCCTGCCCTGCTCCATAGTGTTCCACTGATGCCACTAACTGTTGTAAGTAGATGACCTAATAGAATTTGCCACACCCATGTTTGCTTTCACCAGATACAAATATATAGCACCTCAAAACATGAATGATAGAAATAATAAAATTGTACTTACTGTAATCTCGGCCTTGCTCAGACAGATAGAGCCTCTGCAGCCATACTCTGTTTCATCTTCAGACTTGTAATAACTGAGTGTGTTGCTTTTCAGAACTACCCATCGATCCTGCCAACCATGAATGTAGTTGGTCCACTGTAAAAAAAGTTACCAGAGATCAGCTAATGGAAAGATAATAATAAAAGAAGAACGATGGATATTTTCTAGGTTTTTGAGCATCTGAAGAAAGAGGCATCTTATTTTTACAAGTTCTTCCCAAATGAGAATTTTTTTCTGCTCTGAGCTCCTAGAAGAATTTGACATACTCCTAAAGCCACAAAAACACAGTTGTTTTGAAGGGTCAGTAAGACAACAGATGTCCGGACTCCAACTGCACTGCCAAGGCCAGTTAAAATAAAGGCAATAAACATACTGATAACACAAAGTGGGGAAAGAGGGGGTGAGGGAGAAATCAAACATTAATGACTAAGGTGAGTTTAAGTATATGATTTAAAATCTGGAGCAAGGCCAGAAGACTTAAGTGGAACATAGAATAGTTTATCTTATATGATATGAAATTCTCTTCATATAAATACAAACATGCCATTATCCCACAGCACAGTAAATAACTATTGTAGTGCCTAGAGGACTCAGTGCTTTATTAATTTAATATTGCCCATAGATATTGCTTTAGGTTTTAATTCTAACTTTCACTAAGAAGATACTTGTTTATCAGCAGACATCCAATCATGGTTTTGCTATTCAGATTTTTCTAGGGATTCTACATTCACACACTGAATAAAACCAATATTCTGGGAACCAATTCTGGATTAATTCTAGAGAGATCTAGTAAGAACTGACCAAAATTTCTGACTACCGTTCTTATATTTGCAACATCTTTCTGACTGCACTTTGTAGAATTGTATGAAATTCACAGAATCATCTGACACTGATAGAAAATCAAGACTATCCTATAATTCTGATAATACACTGAGACTTATTAATTAATCATGGTGTAAATGTTATAAATTTGATTAAAATAGAAAAAAAGGCACCGAAATCAATCTTCTAATGCAAGCATTTCCTTGATTTTAACAAATATTCTTTGATGAAAAACTCTGGCTAACATTTAAGTCTAACCATCATTCATCATTTCGTAATCTAAAAAATGAGGGGGAAAAGCCAACTAGCAGTCTTGTTCCCACTTCATACACATATTCCATAATTACACATTAATTTTAGTAATGAGATGATCAGGTCTAAAGGAAAAAATTATAGCAGTGAAATTCTTAACAATTTTCAAATGCAGGTAAGACCTTGATTTGCTCTCCAAATATAAAGCCCTTTTTCATCTCTTAATACATCTAACTGCTAAATACAGCATTACTTAAAGAAAGTCTCCAGTGTGCTTAGTGCATGAAGCCGTAGCACGAGCAGCCATGGAGGTATATTATTTCCTGTCTTCCTCTTTTCCTATCTCTCATGTTTCCAACTCCTCCCAAGAAGTGAAAGGCAGAGTCCAAAGTTATCTTAGGGATGGAAAAAAAAAAAAAAAGCAAAGAAAAGCACCTTTCCTTCTCTGAAAAAGTGAACAGAAGCATATATAGAATCTTGCATCCGCTGTTGCAATCAAAGCTTGCTGTTGCAATCCAAATGTGCCCTGAATTAAGAGACTCTCTAAAGTATACTTGGGTAGGCACGAGGTCTTGGCAGAGAAAAGACCAGTGTTTTCCCAAGCATCTAGATTTTTGTGCTTCCTGAAAGTCTCTTCCATACTGTAGTTCCTTCTTTGTATCCACCCTAAAATCATTAGCAGGAAATACAATGGAAAAAGGCCTAGAATTTCAAAACGTTTCAAAAGACCAGCAGGATATACTTCTAACAAGTTTCTCTTACCAAATTACTCCATTTCCTTCAAAACTTTTCTCTTTACTAAAGGGTTACGCACACAGTGAACTGCAGCCTACTTCTATGATTTGAGAACTTGACTATACACACAGTAAGTTGTTAAAAATAGGTATTTCCTCAGTAGAAAGTTCAGTATGCTACCATTTTAATTAGTTTACCTCAATTATTACTGAGGTATCAACAAACAAAAGGTAACCTTATCCCTCAAACATATTCACTGCGACAGGTTTCGCCATACTTGACTACTCAGATTAAATTCCAGGTTCTCCTGTAACTCAGCATAATCACCCAGAAAAGTAAAAAGTTTGTACATATCTCAGCTAGAATGTCTGAAACTATGGCTTCACCTGCTATATCAGCATGAAAGAGCACCTGGGCTTTGTACTTCATTTACTAATATAAAAATTAATTACATCTCACAAATTACTTCCCTTTTAACTATGGACGTATCTTACTCAAGGAAAACTCTGCTGTGAAAAAAAACGCAAACAAAACAGCAGAAGTACACCAAACAAAAATCTCTTACTGTAACTGCTCTAACACCATCTCAAATCGATCTCAACCCCTCCTTCCCTCATCTACTATTAGAGAAGATCTTACAAATAAAAGCAGAGATCCTTTTTTCCTAACCACTCCCTCTTATCTCTGGGGTTAGACACATTTTCAGCCTGGAAGGAGTTCACAAAGTCCCTCAAAACAGTGTGAGCTCAGTTATGACTGTTTTCTATGCATCCAGAGCCGTGTAAGATCTCTGTATCCCGTGCCTCCTACGCTGGCTTGTGCCTAGCCTTATCACATAGGACAAGAGAAAAAATTAAAACCATAGGGCTCTAATCTTACAGATATTTTAACGTTATTCTGAATATGCTTTCTGTAATGAAAAAATAAAATATCCGTATTCAAACTAAGTAATTCAATATTCTACTCCAAAGTACTTCTGAAAATTAAATTTCCCAGTATAAACCGACAGACGCTCGGAAGTCACCTTATTTTCAGCGATAAAAGAGAAAATAACTATGGTTATTTTTAAAAGGGGAAACAAGTCGTATAGCCATTTTCCTTTTCCGCTCCTCCCGTTATCTCTTGCCGCAGGAGTATTTCACTGCCCTGTTTTGATACTTGCACTAAAACCCATGC
>VZRX01007762.1:30804-50330 GCA_013398075.1 Notiomystis cincta
GCTGCCGGCTCTGGGTGATCCGAGGGGGGAGGGCGGGCCGTCCGGAGCCGTGCGGGTTTGCTTCCCCCGCGGTGCCCAAAGGCGAGGGGTGGGCAGAGCGAGGCCGAGTGATGTGTCAGCGTTGGGCTCCGGCTGCCAGGTACTGCTGCTGTCCCGTCTGCCATTCACTGAACTGCTTTCGTAGCTTAGGGAACGGAACGGTGATTTCTTTCCTCAGAAGTTGTCTGAAACACCTGTTTTCATCGACATTTATGGGGGGAGATATATCTGCAGAATGGAAAAAAGCCCCTGTTGAACCTGTCAGTTCACGATTTGCCGACAGCTGTTATAGTGGTTTGGGAAAGACATAATGTTTGTACCAAGTCATCTCCTCTCTCGTGATTTCTTGGGCGGGGGAAAAGTGTGTTAAAGAGTGTTGATTCAGGAGATTTCGGGTTGGGAAGATACACTTCTGTTACTGTTGCAGGAGCAATGCTGCACAATTCCGTTTTTTTTTTTTTACTTCCTCCTTATGACAAATCATTGTGTAATTTTCCCATGTTGGACAGTTTGAAAGTTTCCATTGAGGGTTTATTATTTTTTGAAAGAGCATTGGCACAGCTACTTATATGTATTCGCTATACATAGTAGCTAAAAGTTAAATAATATTTGTACCTACTTGAAGTCTCAGATGTAAAGATATTTACAATGAATGCAGAACTGAGGATGATTCAAAAGGCAGCATCATTGTCCTAAACTATTAGAAATAAAAAGTAGTCATAGACATCTAAGTATTTGTGTAATCACTGCAATGTACAGGAAAAAACTTTTACAGAAGTCTACTGTGGGTGCTACTTCAGACAATTCCTAATATATAAAACGTTACCAAAACCAATGTTTTTTGATTTACTACGTGTTTGGGAAGAAACCAAGTGCAGTTTTTTTCTCCTTAGCGTCGGTTTCAATGTACGTATTTGTCAAGCAAGCTTTGTAAGTGTTGATATGTACGAGAACAATTTATGGTTCTTCTCTGCAATATGTTACTGAAGTGAATCGGCATCACCAGTAAAGCCAGTTGTGTTTTCCCAGTTAAGTTCTGAATGAAATTCTTTTCAGAAGCAGGAGATGAAGAGACATGTCTGAGCAAGTCCTTTTGGCGGTGGCAGTGGCGTGTACACAGACGTTCCTGTCATGCTTTTGATCTGAAACTATTCACACAGTTACAGAGGTAGCTTGCTTTTTCTTTTCCCCCTCCAGAACGTTGAATCAATTAAATGTTACAAACTAAAAATGCATTGGGTAGGTATTTTTTTCAGGTTGTTCAATAAATATATCCATCCTTTTTAGAGAGAGTGTTTGTTTTGATTATTAATTGTGGCTAGCATTTTACAAACTTTGAATGAAAAGATATTGGATGCTCAAAGGTTTGCCCTTTCAACTTTTTGTGTAATGCATTGGCTGTGCTGGGTAATAGATTTTTGTTTACATCTGCCACATGCTCCTAATGTATCTTGTTTTTCAACACAACAGTGTCGCCAGCTTATGTGCTTCTAAAAGCTATATTGGTATTGTGAATGCCTTGTGTAAATTACCCCTTCTTTTTAATGTTCTGACAGTTTTTTAAAAACATAACACACTGTCTGTTACTCTTAATGAGATCAGGCCCTATCCAAATCAGCAAGCATGGGGTACAGTGGGAGTAGATTTATAAAGGAAATATTTAGTGCTGAGGACTTGAAGTTTTTCTTACATGTGCTATTAGAGGTGATTTTTTTTCAGACTACTGTAGTCTGATACCTTGGAGGGTGCCTATATTAACAGTTGTCATTTAGCAGGTGTGCTCTGGAAGAGCAGTCTTCTAGTTATGTATCATTTGAAAAGAATCTGGTTTCCCTGTGCCAAGAGCCATCTAGGATGCAAACCAAAGCATGGGAAATGGAGAAAATCATACCGGAATCCTCTCTAGATGCACTCCTCTCTAGCTCCTTCTATAATTTTTTTGTTGAACCTTTATTTTGTGCTTCATTGCTGTGTTTGTTCTTTCATAGCAAGTGCCTGCCATACTCAATGTGCACCCCTTCTACCATCTTAGGGATTGCAAGAAGTTTATAAGTTACTGTTTTAAGTGGAAATAGCCATCACCATTTTTAGAACAGCAGAACAGTTAGTGTTCTGTATTGTTGATATACTACTTGTAGTACAAAAATGAGGAGTGTTGTGTTTTATTTCCTGGGATGTCAGTCATAATAAGCACTGTCCACTGAGTAACTTTATAAATACCTTAATATTTTTCTTCTTCCTTTTTGTATATCTTTTTTCCACTGCCATACCTTCTATTTCAGGGTGTTCATTTTATCGTTGTGAAACAGAATCTCCATCACTTTCTAGTGTGTTCATGCTTACCATTATGTTCTGTAATTTAAGACTATATTTCTTAGGAAGATCCTTAAAGGAGCTTTGTTATGCCATAACAATACAGCATATTGCCTAATAACATAGGCTCAGAAATATAAATTATTCAGACACTTTATTCTAAAACAGTTTTGCTATCTGTGAATCACTGTATTACGCTTTTATTTCTGAGTAAAAAAAATTCAACCATATATGAATACATTGGCACTAAACATGTCTGTAGAAGCCAGGTGGCAGATAACTACACTACCTCTGGTGTAGTTTTTACTGATGAGTGTTCAGTTGCTTCATTATTTTCTTTATGGATTAAACTGCTAAAGCCTTTGTTTTCAGTAATCTAGAAGTGCATGGAAAACTTAAATACTCGAGATAAATCTTTGAGTTGAAAAAGTCCTTTAAAATACTGAACAGAGGCAAAAGAAGATACCATGATTCTTTGCCCTTCGAATAAACTCAAATGTTTTAAAGACAGGAGGATTTTTTGACAGAGAAACTAAAAGTAGAATTTAGAACAGAATTGCATTGCATCTTGCCTACAGAAAATTGATAGAGGATGAGTATTCCACTTGTTTTACTTATGTCACTCTTCAAAGAAGCAAAGAATTATTCAGACAGTGTGGTGAATAGCATAAAATATTTTGACATTTATTTTTGAACACTGTCAGAAGCAGTCTTTATTAACTGTTTACATTCACTGTGAATTATTTAATGTTTAAAAGGGTGGATTTGTCTGTAATTTGTTACATCTTAAAGTCAATGAGTATACAGAAGACATAATTCTAGGACCTTGCTTTCTTGGGGCTAATTCCAGGTGCTTGTATGGGATCTATGTTTTTGTAAAATACTCAGTCAGCTGCTACTTTAAAAGTGATCTTGTTTCATCTGTGCCAGCTGGAGCACTTGGAATTTTCACTTCCATGAATTCTGGCCCAGTTTTCTATTAAGTATTAATTTATCATGTGATCTGGCTTATTACATTTGTAAAGATACTACATCCTTATTGGAAGATTATTTTATCTGAGGAGCTTTTTTATGTTGTATTTTGAGAGAGAGAGAATAGTAGTTTTGAACACACTAGCTGGGAATCTATGTGGTTTACACCATGTGTGTTAAATGTATATGTGATAAATGCTGTTGTGCAGTTCCTTCTGCCAGTTCTTTTCTTGTAAATAACTACAGGATTGGAACTGACAGGAGTCTTCTCAGGGCTGATCAGAAACCAAGCCTCTAGTAAAAATCAAACCCCCTGTGGCTAAGAGGAATTGAGCAGATAGTTAGAAGGACAGTCTGATGTGCTTCCTTGAACATGTCTTTGGTAAATATTTGCATGCTGAGAAAGAGACTTCAGAGCAACTGATACTTTAATCATTATCAGAGGAACGTGTTTTCACAGGAAATGAAAGTTAAAGAGTTTGCTAAATTTGATCCAGTCAGCCAGAGTGTTTCTTTGCCAAAAAAGGTGCACTTCTTTTTTTGCAACTATGCAATATGCATACTTTATATACATACGTGTTCTCTCAGTCACATGGTGTGATTCTTGGGGTTGTCCTATGCCAGTCCAGGAGCTGGACTTCAATGTTCATTGTGGGTCCCTTCCAGCTCAGGATATTTTATGATAAATGCAATGTTACTGTTTTGGGATAACATCCTTTTCCAAGTAATGGATAAATCAAGTAATATGAAATAAAATCACTGCTGGAGTTTGCAGTGTGATCTTTGAAATATCAGAAATGTTGAGAATATTCTAGCAGGGTTGAATTTTCCTAGTTTGTTGAATCTATATTTGTTACTATCTTAGAAATTCAAGAAGTAAAGCAATGCACTTGTGGGAAACCTTTTATTCAAAGGGCCTAACTATAGGTACATGATTTACTTTACCAAGGTAGGTTAGATGTTATATTTAGTTATATAACAATGCATGTGTTGCATGCTTAGCATGGATGAAGATACTTCTCTGCAATGCGTGGAATAAGAAGTGTAGCTACATGGCTACAAGTTCAATCTAAATTAGCAGATGGAGTAAAACCCGAGTGTTGTCCATAAAAAATGCTTATTTCATTGACTTCTGGTCTTATTGGAAAGGTCTCTCTTATTTATTACATATAGTGTGCATATAGTATTATTTCAGAAGCTTTGTTTTGAAGTGGCTTCTAGCAGCAGTTATTTTCAGTGCAAAGGAGACATTTAAAAGGTTGGGAATGAGAGTTACTCTTGGATCAGTCTGCCTAGCTTGTTTGTTCTGTACATCACTCCTCAGTTCATTGCTCTTCAGATACTGGTCAATGCTTGGCAAAAAGTAATGAAGTAGATAAATTATTTAATGCTTACTTGTGAAGTATAGTCTTTGATACAAGGGAATTTAGTTTCTCTCACAGAGTATCCCCATTCATTTATATCAGAGTGTAACAGCTTTCCACATCTATTGTCAATTTTCCATAGATTGGTTGGTTCGTTGGTTGGTTTCAATTTATTGTTTGTGTTGTCACTTCATAGTTAGTTTGTCTCTTTTTAAAAACTTGATTTCTTATACTTTCATTCAGTACATATGTAATTTTCTACATGGTGTCTTAGGTGTATATTTCATATTTTACATCTACATAAACAAAAAGGTTTTGCAGACAGGTGAGTATGAGCTGTCCTGTTTGAGATGTAGAACAGTAACTGCCCATTAGTTTATGGGGCTCGGTATAGAAACTGAATTACATGTCAATACAAAAGGAAGTTACTGCAAAGAACACTCATTAGTAACTTTTTTCTTTGTAGCATTCTCACTAGGAAAAAACACTTACCTAACTTGCTTATTTCATTCATGTTGTTTGTTTTGGCTCATGGGGTTTTTGATTGGCTCAGTTGTTTATTATGGTGAGGTGATGGCCCAGCAAAGTTTTTGATGTAACTGAAATGGAGGTTTTGGAGTCTTAAACTACAGAATTGCCCTTTTACTGAAGATACAACAGAGCTGGATTATTTAATATTTGGCTTTTGAGGATCTGTTGAATGCTTATGAAGTGTTTTAGGAGTTTTACATTATTCACAGCTATCTTCTACATGGATGTGATTATATTAATGGTTTTAAGGAGAAAAGTTTTCCACCTGCACTTGCAGTGAGTGCTCCAAACTTCAGTAGATTTTGATAATGGGTCATTTTTTAATTTATCCCAAGAAAAATAAATCACATGAGATATTTGAAAGGAAGTTTTTTCTTTTTCTTCTCTCTGGTATTTTTGGTATAGTCCTAACTTTAGTGGCGTGTAACTTTTGGACATTGAGTTCTGTACTATACTACACTTCATTTTAGCTAAAACCCTGAGGAGTGATTCTTTGTGGTCAAAACTGGATGACAGTCTAACTTTATAACTGTTTGTAGTGCTTTCAGTGCTTTTACAGAACTATTAACACCTTGACCTTGTCATTGAAATGATGGGTGTGTTGGTTTTCTTCTGATCTAGCCTATGTAATTACAGGATTCCAGAAGCTTTGCTTTTTCCATTCTCTACATTTGTAAATCAAGTTAGGTGTTAAAATTTTGCTTTGTTCTTGCTAAAGTTACAATGGAAGAGTTTAAATAAAGGAATCTCTGAAATATTTTAATCAAGAGAAAACAGGAAGTTTATTTTGGACTCTTGCTACAGTAAATTTTATATTAGATTTGATGAAATGTTATTGGAGGCTTTTATGAGTTTTACAGAAATTAAGAAAAATATTTACATTCTTGTTTTAGCCATCCTGAAGATAATTAAAGAGTCATTTGGGAAAGACTCTCTAATATTAGTGTTGCTATTTGCAGCATTTATTTTAATTTTTTTTAACGTAACACGAAGACTTTTTTAGGACAATTAGGGTGTAAAAGATGGTCCTTTACGTCTGTACTGTACGTTTTGATTCCTTTGCTTAGTTTTTGAGCTCTGGGCTAAGTAGACATCTGTGTGTCTTAGTAACTTCTTTGCACCTCACATTGCCATGAGCACCTTTATAGCAAAGATATCAGAACTTGTTTTATTTATGAGGATAGGTACACAACTTACATACATTCAATAATAACTCTGTATGCAAATAAATTATTTTTCAAGCTTTTCCACACTGGAGGAATTTTCCAGTCTTAATAGTTCTTCCCATGTTGTTAACACGGCAACAAAAGATGAACTGCAAACATACTTTGCAAATGTTAATTATGTACATAATAACACTATGTCCACTGAACTGAATATTCTTAGAAATACTTTGTATCTTTTGCATTATTTTATTACATGGAAATTGTAATATAAAGGCATTTAACTTTTCACACAGTGTACAGAGTTTCTGTTGTTGGAATTGGAGGATTTTTAATGAAGACAGATTGGAGAAGTGGCACAGAATCAAATAAGAGCCATTTCCTTTTGGTTGGTTCAATCAACTGTTAACAAAAATGCTAAATTTGAATAAAGGTTAGAGGCACTTGAAATTAAATTGTTGCTCCAATTTTATTGCTGTTTCAATCTCCTGACACTTTCAAATAGTATATAACTCCGCCTTACTCGTTCAGTTGAGTTTCTGTGCCTGCTTCTAGAAGAGCTTGATTACAGTTTAATAGTGATCTTTTCCCACTTGTAGGCATCCCAGCTTACTCATAGAACTTTCTACGCAGTAGTGGTATTTTGTGGTTCCTCTCTACTTGTTTGTTTATTTGTTGGCTTGCTTTACATTAACTGTTGACATTCACTGCAGAAGTCTTTACTTTTAGAAGTCCTTCCCTAGCAACTGGAAAGTTATCTCCTTCCACTTAGATATGATTTTCCTACTTCCCCTCATTCCCCAACCACAGGAATAATAGGGCAGTATATTACGGTAGACTGCCTTCACCGACTCCTCTGGTTTCACACCCTGCTTGCTCAGTGTGATACTGAGAGAGATGTCATGTCTCTATTAGAAGAAGCAGCTCAGTCTTACAACAGCTTCTGGAGGTGACAGCATGCCAGAAGTATGTCGCTCTGCATAGACTGTTCCATTAGATTCTAGTCCTCAGCTCACTTTTTCCAAATTTTTTTAGCAAAACAATTTATAGCATTGTGTCACCACAAGTTCAGTGTTTCCTCTAGTTTAATTGGAATATTTTTGCTACATTTCTACATTCACATTTTGTTCACATTTTGCACAGTTTAAAACTCTGCTGCTTCTTTGTTATGTTTAAGTATTTTCATTTTTGTCTATGGCAAATGAGCACTGGTTTTATCTGACAGTACTGTATCAGTTGTCTTACTGTAGCTATTGTGATTCATTTCAATATATTAAATATTTTATGGAGTTTTTTTCAGCCTTGTTCATCTAAAATGAAGATAATGTTCAGGTTCTCTTCATATTAAGCAGCTAGAAATTGTATCACTTGTTATTCATGTTTTCCCTTCTGTACACCTGTAAGCTCTGGTGGAGAACTAGTGTCATGTCCTCAGATAAATGTTTTCTTCTTCATTTCTGCTGTGGTACTATTTGATATTTATACCTTTTCTCATCTGGGGCTAGCAATATATTTTGTTCCACACGATAAGCTCAAAAGATAAAATACAGCTGGTGATCACCATTTATGAGACTTTATTAAGACAATTTTTTCCACCACAAGGATTATTATGGTATTTTCTTTTTTTGTGTTGGGTACATAGCAATGAGATAGAGAAGACTCTCTTTTGACTAAAATAAATTAATTTTTTAAGCCTCTGCTCTAAGCTGAGCCTTTAAGAGTGCTCTGAATGAGGAAGGGGAAAGATTTGTACATGCTAGGGAGAAAGACAGTTTCAGGAACAAGGAACAGCTAAAAACATTTTGAAAATACTAGCATAGGAAATGGAAGCAATCTTGTGTTCATTCCTGTTTCTTGAAGGCAATGAGTGATAAAAGAAGCAGGGAGGATAGTGGAGGGATATTTACTTTGATGAAAGTATTTCTTGGAAATGTTGCCGGTTACTTACCAGAGGTTGCCAGTAACAATGGAATTACTGGGAGCTAATTGATATAGGGGGTGCTTATAAGCATGGGATGAAATTTGGAATATTGTTTGGGATGCAGTGCTTTTTCCTTTGATTGAAGTCTGGCAAACCTGTTCTGATAAATGTGTATGTTAACTGTAAGAGATTGTCCTACTGTAGCTGAAAAATTCACGAAGATGTTCAGCATTGTAGTCTTTTATTTGATAAATACACGGAAGAGCCGTGAAGCCACTCCTATTCCCAGAAGCTCAAAGGCTACTAAAGGATTAAGAGAAGAGTTCCAATTTCTACATCAACTTCTGTTCTTTGTAATACAACACACTGTATATAAACACAGCATTATGTTACTGATCTTGCATTTTTCAGCAGACACCATAAATAATTATCTGAATTAATAGCATGTGATTAAAATTTGGATATTTTTGACATAAGTTTTTTTGTAAACATGGCTTTCTTTAATATCTTGACTTCAGTTGGCTAATATGTTTCAGTAGAAGAACTTCAGGAAAATAGGAACATTGCCATCCTTAAGTTTTGAAACCTACTCATGTGGTTCTTTAGTAACAAAACTTAATCTCTAAATGCAAAAATACAAAATGACCTTCTTATGTTTGGTTGCTAATGAGGCCCACTTAAATTTTGGCATGGGAAAATGGCATTTAAGAAAAAAGACACACTCTTAGATTTGTGTATTTTGTGATTGCTTAATGAAGCTAGTGTGTTTGCCTGAAAGGGTGGGACTTCTCTGAATAGGAAGGGTTCCTGTCACATGGAGCAGTGTCAAGTTGAGGAGTGAATGTCTGTTCTGCATGACAGTAAAACTGAAGTGGTTTATGAGTCAGTGACTTGAGGTAGGAAGAAATTGTTTCTGTATGCTTTTTCAGTAATAAATACATGTTAAATAATTTATGTCATTATCACACTTGGACTTTTTAGCAGGGCCTGTTGCAATATTAAAAGGAGTAGTGGTTTCAAACTGAAGAGGATTGGTTCTGATTAGATGTTTTCTTACAGTGAGGATGGTGAAACACTGGGACAGGTTGCCCAGAGAAGTGGTGGTTGCCCCGTTGTTGGAAGTATCTGATGGCAAGTTGGACAGGGCTCTGAACAACCTGATGTAGTTGAAGGTGTCCCTGCTCATTGCACAAGGTTGGACTTGGTGACCTTTAAAAGGTCCCTTCCAACTCAAACTATTCTATGGGTCTACTTATTTGAATCTGGCAAAAATAAGACCACTGGTTCATGCTACAGGAGATGAAATTTGCTTTTTAAATTTTTTTTTGAGATCAGTTAAATATCAAAACAGTTTAGCATATAATTAGAGCCTATTGAGGATTCAGCAATTTGCTTTCTTAAAGAACAAGGGAAGATGTCAGAAGTTCACATATCAGAAGTATCTGTATGTATAAGAAATTACCTATGGCTGTAGTTGAGTAGCAAGGGCTTGGTAAGTTCCACCAGTTGGATACCATGGCCCAATACATTAATGGCAAAACATGCATGAATTTTACACCGAATTAAGGTTTTATTCAAAACTTTTAGTTGAAGCCATCTGTTTTTATAATATGAGCTTTGACGCAAAGGTTCAGAATTTGAGCTAGAAATTACTGGAAAGGATTCTACAGCTTTTCTCAAGTAGGGATGATGATCAAATAAGCAGTGGTTTTCTTCAGTTTAAAAATATTCTTTTTTTTTTTCTTTTAATGTAATAGTGAGCAGTATTTTGTGTTAAAGGCAGTAATATTTCATCTGACAGGATAATGGACAGGCATAAATGTCATGTTCATATGTAAGGCCTTAACCTGAGATTGGTTCATGCTGAATTATTTCTGTAAGGGAAAAATTATTTCTCTCACTGTCTTCAAACACTGATAGAGTTACAGGTAGTTCGATGTGGTGAGTGTGGCAGGTCAGTCACTTTGCAGGAATACAGGTCTTCATATTTGTGATATGTATGTTGTTTTCTGAAAAAATATGAAATACCTATTCAATAAATAAAGCAAATTAATTCCAAAATCTAATTATTGTTATTGTTCAGTTGGAACATAACTGTTTGTTTACTGTTTTTTTCAGATACTAAGTTGTAAAACAGGTACTTGTTTTAAAGAAGTACAATGGACAACATGAAAAAAGTTTCTAACAGCTCTTGCAATGATGGAGTTCTACTCAGAATGGGCCTTAATGATAACAAAGCTGGAATGCAGGGTTTGGATAAGGAGAAAATCAATAAAATCATCATGGAAGCTACCAAGGTTGGTTTGATTACTTTTTTCCTGATGCTTTATTTGTAGTCCAGTATTGCAAGGCCTTCTTCCTCCCTTCCCCAAATTATATCCCTCACATGTGTATATATATGGATGGCATCTTCTTAGAAGAAATTCGTATGTGTACAAGAGTTTATAGTTGCCAGATAGATGTAAAGAAATCTGAAAAGAGTCATTGATTCTTCTTCTTAAGCTTTTCTATTATCTTTAAAATGACACCTACAGATGCTACCCACAGCTCTATTGCAACAAGATTTAAAAGAGATGTAAAAAATAATAAAAAAACTTGCTAATAATCTCAAGTATTGGGTTGCTTTCCACACCTACATTTTAGTTCTCATTTCTTTCAATGAGTCTCAACAAGTCATATTTGATGGCATAGGGGAGAAAAGATAAAAGGCATATCTGATATTCAAAGAAAACACATCCTAATTTGTTCTAACTAGATATTTCTTCTAGTAAAACATATTACAGCCCTGCCACTCATCTTTTTTATAATTATTATAAAAGTCTGTATTTTTGCTTTTTATATAAATGCCTGAATCTGAATTGACTATGGCTGAATTCTTGGTATCAGTGACAGTTTGGTAGTCAGACACTTTGACCTAAAGATATGTTAGTTCTTGCAGATTTTACCAATTAGTTCAACAAAAGCCTTTTCTTGTAAATATTTCACTTGTAAGCTAAGACATGTTGCAAGAAAAATATTTTATTTCCTAGTTTTGAATTTCTGTCTTTTCTACTTCTTTGTATGCCCTCCTTTCTTTGTTACAATTCAGGAGGGAAGGTCACATTATACATTCTGTACATGATTATTGTCTTTTTATTACGTCTTCATATAGTCATGCCTTTTTTTGAAGGAGCAATTACATACTTGAGAGCAACAGGGATTTTTTATACCCATTTGTTTTTCATCATCCTCTTCCAAATAGCTTCTGATTCTGCAGTGTCCTTCAAGATTAAATGAGTAACAAAATACTCAACATTACAAGTGAATTTGACTTATACAATGTCATTATATATTTCCATTTATATGAACCCATGTGGAAGTCTGAAAAAATGCTTAAATAAATTTTTAGTAGAGTTTTGTACTCCATACCTTGGAGATGTTGCAAACAATAGTATGACTTTTATCTATTCTTTTAAAATTTTTATTGTCAAATGTTAGATTGAATAAGCATACAAAGTTCTCTAAATAGTACCTTAAACTCATTTGAGCAGGAGAAATATGTGTGTGTCATTTGAAGAGAGAGATGGAAAGAACCCGTGGTCTTTTTGGTATATTTTTATATGAAAATTCAAAGCATGCATTAGAAACCATCTCTATGCTTTCTGTATTTAAAGATCAAATGTGGTTGCTTAAAGACAAGAACAAAAACATAGTGTTTTTGTGATGTTTTTTCTTTCAGGGTTCTAGATTTTATGAAAATGAACTCAAGAAAGATCAACAAGTTAACCAACGAATTGAAAAAATGATGCAGCTGAAAGAGAAAATTACAGCACAACAGCTCTTGAAAGCACAGCTGCAGGTACTAATCTTTTAAAGACTTATTGGAGTAAATGCTGGATCATAAACATTTTGGTATGTTCTGGTTTATTGCATTAAATTCTCCTGATAGGCACAATGTTGAACTACCATTTGATGTTAGACATAAAAGGAAAAGTGCACAATGTTTTGCTGGCGTCATCTTAATAAAAACTTGCTAGAAGAATAGTTTGTAAAATTACTCTGAAATGCTCTCCAAATGAGTAAAATGAAACAAATTAATTCCTGTTTTTCCAAGTCTGATGAGTTTAAAGTGATATTGTTATAATTGATATAAAAGTTTGTTAAATAATTTGCTAATAAGTGCCATATCACATTGGGTTCTGAATTTACATATATTTGTGTTTAGTGACCTGAGATGGAATGAGAAAGATCACAGTTGTCAATAATTCTGGGTATAATTGATGCCTTTTCTTAAGCTAATTAATGAAAAATCATCATGGCAACCGGTCACAAGGAATACAAGTGTCCTGAATTAGATAGATGAAGAGGCTATTTCTCTTTTCAAATCCTAATGATAGATAATAGTTTCCAAAGTATTAAAGTGTATGAAACATTAAAAGAAAGTTTTCACACAAACATTGCTAGGCACAACAGAATTAAAATTGTTTGTAGGAGCTGAATTCCTTTCCATTTTCATTTTTACTGTGTTTCAGTCTTTAATTAAATGGTTGCTTGCTAGTTTTCCTTGACAGGGCTTCTGTTTATTCAGTGCACGTTGAGGACAGCGTTCACTGAGGGGAAAATTACTCAACATTTATTGTTGTCCTCAATGTTCAATGGGTGGCCCTAAGCTTTATTTGTTGAACTCTAGTCTAATCCAGTTTTGAATGCAGAATTACTGATTTCCTAATAGAGTTTTTTATGTTGTATACCACATGCTATGAATTCTTAATTCTTGCAATATTCTAGCAAGTAGAGTGATATTGTTTTGGTTTGTAGATGGAGAGCTGAAGCACGTGAAGATTAAACACATCCATTAACTTTCAGTGCCGTTGTGAGGATTAGAAGTTGAGCTTTTTTTTAGTGTACAATCTTTTTTCTTCCTTTCAGATTTGCAAACTCCAGATGCCAATGTTTCAAATTTTTTCCCAGAAAAGTTTGCCATTCTGAGTACTTATGAAAAGTTTGTTGTAAGCCTGTATGCCACAATTGATTTTAGTGGATCTATGACATGGATTAGTTATGACTTCGCTTGTCCTTTTTTTTTAATTAACTAAGGTAGCTTTTAAGTAATTTATTTGCAGAAAAAATATTTCTATTTCTATCCACCTTCACCTGAGAACTATTTATTTTACAGAGAATAGTCTTTCTTATAGAATTAATTACATGATTGACACAAATTTTATAAATATTATTATATAGTTATGTAATGAGAGAATATGTAGTGCACATTGTAGCAACCAAGAAATTTGTATTACTTTGTCTACCTTCATGTTGTCTTTTTTGGAAATTGATTGCTTGATATTGCTACATACTTTTATATTCTTTTAATGTTTCATACGAAAACTGGTTTCTATAGAAGAAAAAAGAAACTTGAGAGGATAAATTCTCCCATGTGTGTCTTACTGGGACCTGAGCCTCAAATTCCATGTTTGAAATCTTTATGCTGCTTGCTAAAATAGTACCCATCTTTATTTCCAATAGATAAACTGTAAAGTCAACCGTCATTCTGCATGAGAAATGTCATTAGAGGACTACAGTATGCACATGGTTTTGCTGGCTAATTTTAGATCTTTGCTGCTGTAAAAACATCTTGAAACCTTGGGGTTTTGTTCTGTTCTCTGTATGCACATAAACTCTGGCTCATGATTGTTGTTGCCCTAATTCTCCCAGCACAAATTCTGACCATTTTGCTCTCTCCTCTCCTTTCTTTTAATTTGTCATATCCTGAATTTTCCTTTCTCATCCCACATCCACAGATCACCATCAGTCGTCTTTCCAGAGCAGTCCTTGTCCCAGAGTCCTCATTGAAATTTGTGTACTTGAAGCCTTTCTTCTCTCTCTATCTGATAGTCTAAATACCTTGCCTTTTTTCTGTTTCTCAACTGCCAGCTACATCTGCCCAGGCCTCTACCTTTTGCTTTGCCAATCTTTGTCTTGTTTAGTTTTCTTGATAATTTCTGTGTATTGTTTAATCAGCTCCGTCCAGTTACGGATATAGTCAGTTCTTATTAGCATCTTCTCTATTGTTCTTATTTATTGAATTTTTAACTCTTCTTTTAGTACTACCTTCTGATAAGAGAATCTGTTCTCCTAAAATTTTAAGTGGGAAGTACTCTGGAATTAGAAAGATATCTGTATATCTACCACTATGAACACTGCATGTTCTCATCTGCAGATGAAGTCTTTTTTGTAGGATGGTTAGAGGCTCAGGTATGGTTTCCTAAGCTGGCAGTTAATTTAAGTCCTGTAAAGTAAAACCAAACAAAAATGTCTCCACTTACTGGACTTTTGGACAAAATCCTGGTTACATGATGGAAACAGTAATGTAAATAAAATGCAGAGTCTGCAACAGAATACTGTGGTTTTTGCCATTAATTATGTGTGGTTCTAACCTTGAGATTCAGCAGTAGTGAGTAATACATTAAAAAGTGTGCAGCTGCTACCAGATTTAGAAACTGCTGTACTAATGTTTGCTGGTTTTTTTCATCTGTGTTGGGTTTACCCCGGATGTTTATTCTATAAATAGTTACCATTGTCTTGCTTTTATTGGCTTTTCTGTGTTGCTTTGGAAACTTATATATTCTACTGTGGGATATGAAAAAAGAAGTTACTCTTCAAATTGTCTAGAAGTTGCTGTAAGGAAAACTAAACTTCTAATTATAAATTTTATTTTTTTTAGTTGTTTGGTGTTTTTTTTAAATCTACCTTAGGAATACATATAAAAAAGTGTCTCAGTTTTACAAAGGATAATTGAAAGCAGCTTTTAAAAACTTGCCAGCCTGGCTTGCATCTAAGGAATTACTCCACAGATTTTAAGGAGAGGTTTTGTAGGTGCCTAGAATTCTCTGAGTAGATCTGGTTGTGTTTTGTTTTGGCATATTACTTGTATCAGTTGCTTTTGCTGAAGAGTAATCTTTTTGTATTTCTTATTACTTTAACGTAATTTTGCTTCATTCTTTAGATGTCTTTGTAAGCTGGTTAGTAAATATGACGTTAGCAATATATTTAGGGAGAAAAAGCAAAACAAAAGTTTGTTATAAATGTGATAAATTGAAATACAGAAGTTATGCTACTACAGCAGCAATTGACAGTATTAATTAAACAATTTGAATTTGAGAGCAATCTGAAAATTATCTGTAAAATAGAATTTAAAATAAGGATGCTTTTGACGATTAAAGTGTGACATGAATCCTTTTGAATTAGTAACATAATGGAAATAATGCAAATACCCCACTTTTTTTGTTGTTGTTTGTTTGTTTCTTTGAGTGGCTTCCCCCTTGTGCTTTTAATTTGTCTGAACTAGTTTTCTCAGCCTCAGAGAATATACTGTGCTCCTCTGTGTTGAGTAGCCTAGTTTAAGGGTCCAGTCTAGCATTTCATCCCTCAAAGCAACTTGGAAAAAACAAAGAAAAACTTTGTAAATAATTAATCAGCAATTTAATTAGAACATTCCAAGCTTGCTTGCCTTGGTTCAAGCGTTTTGAGCTCAGACACTTCTTGTGGATAAGGTTTTTATGGTTTTTTACTAAGCATCTCTGTTGAGGGAAATAAAAAAGAGAAGACCATGCAAATTGCATGTAAACATTCCTCTCCAGGACCATAAATGCATTGTGGTCAGTCCAGACACATTTCTGTACTGGTACCCTGATGTCATGAGAGTGTGTGTATCCTTGTGCTGCAAGCAAAGTGAAACTTTGGTTCTTTTTTGCTAATTCCATTTCTTGCTCTGTTATGCCTATCAGGAGTCCTTACTAGCAGTAGTAGCCTTTTGTTGTGTAGATTGTGGTTGCCCTAGTCATTAGTGTGGTTAGGTAATCTTATTTTAATAGCACATTCTTTTGGGTTTTTTCCTGTATTTTCTCTAACTTCTAGAATGACATGTGATGCTGCTGCCAACGTGGTCATCTGAAATCAGTAGGCCTTAGAAATCCCATGTCACATATTTCACATACATTTTTTCATGACAGCCCAGCTCATACCTCATTCATAAGTCAACAGTATTTCAGGAACAAGCACATGATCTGCATGACTCCTGGTAAAAACGCAAACAAATTAAGCACAATCAAAGTATGTCATAGAGCAGTCTGCCAGCTTGGCCTCTGCCTCAAAACACCACGGAGCTGATGAATCAGTACTACTCTCAATCTACTAGTAGACATATATCTTGAACATTTGGAGTGAAACACACTTTGTATATAGGCTATTCTTTAAATAACTTGCAGTTTTCCTAGCAATCTAGCCTTATATGGGTTCCTGTAACAAAAGTTGAGGACTTTTACTGAGGGATTGACAGTGGCTTACTTGGTGCTAAGTGAACATGGGTGTTTGAGACCTTATTTCTGGCAAGACAAAATAGATGGATATGTCCTGTGAGCTGTTGGTCTTCTCTTCACCGTTCTAGCCCAATTTTTTGAAGTGTGATAGCTTTATTTAGGAAGGTTGGAAATGCTTTAATAGCATGTTTTCATTTTTTTATATTTCTAAAACTAAATGCTTTAAGTGAAGCTTCGTAGTCAAGGGTCTTAAGAAAGTTTCTGTCTGGATCAGATACATCTTTTCTTTTGTCATTTTATGTGGAGTTTTGTTGTTTGGTAGATGGGGTTGTCTGCTGATTTTGGCTGGGATAGAGTTAATTTTCTTCACAGCAGCTGGCATGGGGCAGTGTTTTAATTTTCTGCAGAAAGCAGTGTTGATAATAAAGAGATGCTTAGCTATTGCCGAGCAACACTTGCACAGAGCCAAGGTCTTTTCTGCTCCTCCCACCACCCCACCAATGAGGAGGCTGGGAGGGCACAAAGGCTGGAAGGGGACACAGCCAGGACAGCTGACCCCAAGTGACCACAGGGATGTGCCAGACCACATAGCATCCGGCTCAGCCTACAAAATGAGGTGCAGATGAATGAAGGACAGACTTTTGCAGCTATGGCATTCATCTGCCCAAGTAACTTCTACATATGATTAAGCTGTTTTGCCAGGAGATAGCTGAACACCTGCCTGCCTATGGGAAGCAGTGAATGAATTCCTTATTTTGAATTGCTTGTGTGCACAGCCTTTGCTTTCTTTGATAAATTTATTTCTGTGATAGTCTTTATTTCAACCCATGAGTTTTCTCACTTTTATTTTTCTGACTCTTCCATCATGAGGGAGTGAGTAAGTGGCTGCAGGAGCTTAGTTGCCAGCTGGGGGTAAACCACAACAGCTGTAGTTTTTTCCACTGCATTTTGGGGTGTTTTTTGTAACAGTTGCTGCAGCAGCATTCTCTCTGAGAGCGAGTTTCATCCAAAGTTCTGTTGGGGTTTTTTTGTTGGTGCTGGTTTGGTGGGGATTGGATTTGTTGAGGTCTTCGTTAACTATATGCAAGATGCATCTGAGTTCTAGAATCATCTCTACTGTTGCACTTCTGCCAGGTTCGTAGTATTTCAATTACTGGTTTATTCTGTTCAGGTGGACAAGCTTGTGGTAGAACTGGAACAGAGCCGTAACCTTAGCAGTACAATTGTACACATTGACATGGATGCCTTCTATGCAGCTGTGGAAATGAGAGACAATCCAGAGCTGAAGGAAAAACCTATAGCAGTGGGATCAATGAGTATGTTGGTAAGGCTGAATGTCAAACTAATACAGAAATCAATTGCATGAATCTTAAGCCTAATAAACCATAAAATAATAGCATAAATATAATGACACTGTTTTATATGAAGTAAAACAAATAATAAAGGAAACAGCAGTTCTTAGACTTGACCATGTAAGCTGGATTTTTCAGTAAAAAGTGTATTAATGAAAATTTAAAGTATGTAAGCAGACCGAAAGGCAGTAGGAGAGAGAGTGAAAATGCATAGAAACTCTTAGCTATGTCAGTCTTTTCTGTGTGGAGATATGTGATTAGAACTTTATTATTTAATACTGAACTTAAAGATAAGTTTGATTACTGAACACTAAACTTACTTAATCTCTCTTAAGTCCACCTCAAATTACCATGCTAGGAGATTCGGTGTGCGTGCAGCCATGCCTGGATTTATTGCTAAAAGGTTATGTCCACATCTAACTATAGTACCACTAAACTTTGAAAAATACGGCAAAGTGAGTAAAGAGGTAAGTCTGAAAATGGTCTCTAACCAAAAGTGAGTGTACTTGTTTTTAGACTGTGTCAATAACATCAGTTCTAGATAGTACGACAAGTGATAATTTAAATATAAATCTCTTCAGTAATGTGGCTTTAAACATAAATAATTTGTACTAACAAAATATTGGTGCTTTTGGGCAAGGAGATGAAAAAGCATTGCACTTACCCAATCTGGTGATTCTACTGAAGTTAGTAGTGATGCTTATAGAAGTTTTGAAAACCTCTGTGTAGTGAGCTAGTGGTAGCACTTGAGCTTTATTATTCTTAAAAGTTCAAAATCATGGAATATAATCTTATTACTAGGGAGTTGCAAGTACATAGGAAACATGGAGGTGATAATGTCATGGAATACATAATCGTACTTTTGAATACTAATTACTGGAGAGAAAAACAAAGAGCATTATTTATAAATGGAGAACCATTTTTTTAAAAAGAAGGGACTTGATAGAGCAAAAGAAATCGGGAGAAAAGAAATCATATTTTGCTTTAATAGAAGTAGTTTTATTTAGTGCCAGAGGAAATAGTTATGATACCTAAAAGCCTGTTTAAAAAAAAAAAGGAAAATAGGTCTTTTGTATCTTTAAATCAAACAAGTGCATGGCACAAGTTTAATTTTAATAAATTAAGCATAATTTTAATAAAATTATGTCAGACCTTATTTATTTTTAAGAAGCCTCAGTCCCTTCACAAATATAATGTTCTTGATTTTTTTCACTTCTGAAAAAAAAAGGCATATATATTTCAGGATGGGCTTGAATTTGTTAAGGATCTTGGATTTCATGATTTCTATTTCACAATGCATGTTTTATTTGTTGTTTGATAGGGGAAAGTATTAAAAGTATTGAGATTTTGCTTGGTCTGGATTTTTAGTAATGTTTTTCTCTTGGGATTTGGATTGAAAATATTTAAATTTATTTCATTTTATCTTTTAACGTTCAGCAGTGAATCCTATCTTTATTCAGTTTCAGAAGGATGAAGTGTGTGTGGACAAATGTTGTAATACCTAAGAACTGGACCCAAACTAATAGGAAAATACATGACACAGTCAGATTTTCCTCCAGGTTAAAAAAAAAAAAAAA
>VZRX01007763.1:0-26569 GCA_013398075.1 Notiomystis cincta
TGCATTGTGGGCAGGGCCAGCGGCCGCCGCCATTTTGCCTCTGTCAGGAGCGGCGCGGGCGGTCGGGGCGAGGCGGCCGAGTTGGTGTCTGGCGAGGGGGATTCGGCCCGCAGCTCACGATGATTTCGGCCGCCCAGCTCCTCGATGAGCTCATGGGCCGGGACAGGCACCTGGCCCCGGATGAGAAGCGTAGCAACGTGCGGTGGGACCACGAGAGCGTGAGTGCAGCGGGGCCGCCTCTCTCCTCCCTCCTTCACTGCTCTCGCACACTGCGCGGGGCCGGGCGTTTATCGGAGCGACGTGGGCGGCTTCTCTCGGCCGGGGACAGCCGCGGGGAGGGGGGAACGGGGACAGGGTGAGGAGCCGGCTGGAGCGGGCGTTCCGCGTGGTTTGTCGGGGTGCGGGTCGGGCCCTCCGCGCTGGGCCCTGCATGGCGGCCTGGGGCGGGCCGGGCCCGGCCGTGCGCGGAAACAGCGCCGTGCCGCTCCGAGCGGGAAGATCCCGACACAGCCGGGCTGTTGTTGGGCTGCAGGAGGGACAATCCCGCTGTTCGGGTGTCTGCGGGGGACGGCTGTGCCCGCCGGGGCCGCCGTTAACGGGGGTTTCCAGAGGGCTCGTGGTGGCGGATGGTCCCCGTAGGGACACGCAAAAATAAGGCAGGGAAGAGGGGCGGTTAAAGGAATTCAGCGCTTCTGAGTAGAAGCTGGTAGCTTGTACCAAGGGGGATGAGCCAGATGTTCTAGTTTGGGAGATAAATGTCTCTGGATCTCTTTCTGAGGGTGGTGTTGGGGGAGGAAACAAGGGCACGCGCGTACCGACTTTAATGTTTGAACGTTGTGCAAGGAAAAAACACAAGACTTTGGACAGTGAGGGGTTGGTTAAGAAAAGCTTGATTCTTTCCATATTTCCTCATTTAGAGGAATTTCCTTGGAGAGGGGGACGAACGGACACTAACCTAAACAAGACTGTTGTTTAGGAGTACTTAGGTACTTTTGTTATTGTGGCGTTCATTCATTTTCTGCAGTAAGTAGCCCAAACAAGACAACGTTGCTGTTTTTATTATTAATTGGAGTTTCTTCACTGTTTGAGGTTTAATGAATGATGAGTTAGTTTTGGCCATCATAGTTGAATTGTAAGTTACTTCAGGAAAACTCAGTGGTACCTTCAGAGTGCCTGTAGCTGCTGTTTTGGGAGACATGAATACTGATGAATTTTTAAATTTTATTTTCTTCCGTTCATGATTCTTTTTAGTTATGTTAAAAGAAAGTGTCACAGTTGCAGTAATTTATCACCTGAGTGATAGGATTTTCTGTGGTTAAAGCCGCACAAAGCATTTAGCTCCTCCCCCTGTAGCATTTGCTTGGGATGTTGTTTAATTGGGAGGAGGGAAAAATGCTTGCGTTTGGTTGATCTAAATTGTATCTTAATCAAAGACATGATTTCATGGTTTTATATGGGATTTAGGTAATTGTAAAGGAGGATAATACTTGTTTGAATTTGTATGAATTGGTTGAATTTTCATGATCCAAGGACCAATGCCTATCTTACATTAGATTTTTCAAGTGTGAGGAACAATTCCCTCCCCTGAAAAATGCTGCTCTATAGGTAAGCAGTGCACATCAGGAAAAAAATGTGAATTCAGGAAGTTTTCATGAACTTGTTTATATGTTTCTGGACTTATTTTATTAAGAAAATAATTCAGCTAGGTGTTCAGTTAGATACTTTCCTTTGATTGTGAATTTAAAACATGGAGGAGTTAGATGAAATATATGAAATACAAAGTGAATAGCTTGAGTCGTGTTGGTCCAGGTAGAACAGAAATTTGGATTGGTTTGGTTTATTCATTAAGGTGAGAAGGACTTCTTTTCTTGGTTTTTTTTTCCCCCCGTCATTCACTTTTAATAAACTCAGATTACTTTCTTCATCTTCAAGTGACCAAATCACAGAATATTTTCAATTTTTCTTTTCACTTACAACTTCAGGCTGAAGAGTTTGACTATAACCAGAGGACTCCATCTCTAAGCTGTTCAGTTTCGTTGTTTCAGAAACAGGGCCTTGTCTCTCCTTTGTCTCTGCCAGTTCAGAAACTGAGAGCTGTCCTGTGTCTGAGAGCTGTGGGAAAGCTACAGTCTTAGGGTTGAGCCTTCAGTCCTGCAGGAACTGCTGCTCTTTTCTGCTCTTATTTATGACTGAATACAACCTTTCTGCAAGGCAGGTTTTCCTAAGTTGCTATATTCAACTGATGGGTTCATAAAACCAACAGTTACACATGTCTCAGTGTGACTTTCTTTGTCACCTAAAAGTTAGATTTGCGGTGCTGACGTGTTTTAAAAGACAGGAAGTGCAGGTAAGGTTCAAATAGTCACATTAATTCCTCTGCCTGCTGTCCTGCTTTTCAGGTGAAATACATGTACTAACATAATTTCTTTTGAGATTAGACATAGATCAACATGCAGCCTGCTTAGTGCCAGAATTGTATTGATCCCAAAGTGTAGGATTTTATGTCACATTTCATGAGTTTTGAACGTAGAAGATTATCACAAGAAGCTCATCTGTATTTTGCTTATCTTTTGGAGATTGCATCCATGTGGCTGTCAGAACCTGGAAGGTGCAGTGAAATACAAGATGGGAGTGGAAGTGGAAAGTGTGGAAGCAGAGGGTGTGATAGCTCAGTGTGTGATTTATTTGCAGTGCCAGTGAAACATGTTGATCATATATTACAAAAGGTTTTGTAGCGGTTCTTACTTTAAAACTTTGACATGATTAAAGCCTTTAATCTTTAAAAGCTGGAATCATACTTATGGTATATTTCAGTATGATGGCTTGTCCTTAGGTGAATAGTCCTAGTTTTGGCAAAAAGGCTTTATTTTGTGTGCAGGAAGAAATTATTAGTTCCATATATTTTAGTCTTTCTGCTTACTGTCATGTCTGTAGACAAAGTATATTTCTTTATTGATTCACACTTTGCTGCTTTAATATGTCACCTGCACAAAGCAAGTTCTTATGGAAACAGTGATTGCCTAAGATTTCTGAGGCTGTTCTGTAGCTCCTGTAAGATTGGAAATTTTGATGCTTCTTCAAGGCAAGCTCAGGGTTTTCAGAAAGTGGAGAGGGGTGAAGAGCTTTTAGAGACAAATGGCTGCAAGCAGTCATCTCTGATAATGCAGTTTCTCAAAATGTAGCTTTGTATTCAGAGTATGATTGGATGGTTTTAGCTATTTATGATGTGTTGTGGTTTTACTTTTATAATGCCAATGACCTAAATTGCTTTGTATCTAGGTAGAATTTAAGGACTTAATCCTCCAGGGGATAGAGGGAGAGGACTTAACCTTCCATTACTAATACTCTTCCAAAAACAAATAACATTTATCTTTAAGAGTGAGTTTGGGAGAAGAGCTGATGTTTGTTTGGATCTGGATGGGCAGGCATTGCTCTTAAAATGTCTGCTGCATGTGAGCTTTAATGGATTCAAAGAACTCAGCTATGAGAAGGAGTTTACTGGGTTTTGATGTGTAAGCCACAGTCTGCCTGGTTTTATTCCCAGCCTTTTCACTAGGAATTGTCTCCCTAAAGGAATTTGCTTATGTAATTGTTTATTGCTGTTAGAGAGATACTTCTCTATCAGTAAATAAATTTCTTGCAGAAGAGAAACATATTAATATAGAAGCATTAACAATATAGAGCTATCAATATCTTCTCTATATGGGAAGGCTTTGAACTGCTTCTCAGACTCCAATTGAGCCTGCAATTCTTGCTGTTAACTTAGTGGACTTGGATGTAAAGGACCTTACTCACATCCAGGAGATTTCAGGGATTAGTGAATTTGTGATGAAGAAGTGGAAAGTTCCCTGTTCATTGTAATGTCTTATCAAAATGTGAGCACTCAGGGCTTATCCTGCAGCAACAGTTTGACAGTGACACTCTCTGTTGCACCTTTTCACTAGCAGAGTTGTCAGAATAATTCTGCACAAATTAATAAATGCTCGTTACCTGCATAGGTATGAGCTACCTACCAAACTGCCTATTATGGGATGTGTTTCCATAATACTTGTGGTTAGTGCAATGGCCTGATAAACCGTGGATGAGTGAAGTTGAAGCCTATCAGTCACCTCTGTTTGAGTCCTTTAATGGCTCCATGATGCTTCAGCCATTCCTTGGCCCTTGCTGTTCCCACTCACCATTGATTACTTAGGATTGATTGGAAGTGCAGATGCTGCACTCAGTGAGGCTGAGCTAGAATGATACCTGCAAGATTCTACAGCAATTTTTATTTTCCTGTTGAAGCAAACTCAGTTGAAAAGCATAATGAAATAGGTATGAGAGGGGAAGAAAATGAGCCACAGTGGTCTGAGCCACTCTGAAGTGAGTATTTCTCTGCAGGCTGCTTCCTAGTAGAGAATGTCAGGTAATTCACTGGATGCCATCCTAGTGCTAAAGTGGCAGCATCTAGAGCTGGTAGGAGAAAATTATGGCAGCTTTTTGGCATGTGTGTGTTTTGTCATTATTTTGGGTTTGAGGTTTTTTATTTGTTTGATAAGACTTGTGTTTGTTTGAGGGTTTTAATGTATAAATAAATAATACTGAGTATGGTGTGTTTAAACCTCATATTTTAGTATTGGTTATGGCAACTTTTGGCTGTAACCATCAGTTCATAAAAAGGATTTTCTTAGTAGTGCTGTTTCATAATAATTGTAATGCTTTGTGGTTTTCATTGAAGGTCGTTTTTTTGTTTTGTTTTGTTCATCATACTTCTAATTAATTTTCCTTTGCTTGTTTTGTTACTACTAGTTTCTAAACTGTTACAGGCCAGTTTGCTTAATTTTTTGGGTGATAGAATATATTCTACAACCCTTTTTAACAGTATGGTACGGTCAGACTATTGCTATTGCGCTCTCTGTGTCTTAGGAAATTGTCTAATCCATCTCTGAAATTTTTTGGGAAGTGTCTTTTCACTGATCCTTATACCTGGATGTGAGTATGAGAAAATGGAAGAAGAGAATGTATAGAGAAGTTACATTTCTATGGACTAGTACAGAAGTCCATCCCACAAATTGCTCTTTTGAAGCAACCTTGTAGTAAAACAAGGGATATTGCAGCTTTCAGAGAAGAGCAGATTCTGAAACCAGATTTTTGTCCATTAACTTTCTCCTTCCAAAAAGGAAAAAAAAGATCATTTCACATGTTTTCTTAACTATTCTTGGTAAATTGCTTCAGATAGGTGCCAGTGTCCAAACCTGAATCATGGGAGAAGTATTCAAATTATGTAATAAGAGATTTGTTTGTGTTTTTTGTCCATGGTGTGTTAATAGAAAGCCTTGATAGTTTTTCTGAATAATCTGTGAGGCAGTCCATACAGTTTAAACTTCTGTAGCCTAATTTGCAGTCTGGCAGAGCAGTTAGCTTGGAAAAATAAATCAGGCTGATCTAATTTGATCAATGGATGTCACAGGCTTTTCAGTGAGTTGGTGGTGGGTGTTTGAGGCCTCTCTCCTCACCCTCATTTCTTCAAATACTTCAAGCTGTATCTTGGGAGATACTGCAAGTCTTTGTCCGCAGGATATGTGAGAGGATTAAAACTGGGCTGTAATGCATTCACAGCTATTAGATTTGCCAAAAGTTTGAAACTGGTGTAACATAAAGGAGGTGCTGGAAGAATGTCCAGGCTAGTTTTGGATTTACACATCAATTAATGGCAGTCACATCTGTAGGAAGGGTCTAGTGACAAGTTAATTATTTAAGATCGTTTATGAAATTAGGAATGAAAGTATTTCTGATTCTACCCTTTTGGCTGTTCTGATGGATAAACAGGAGATGTTTCTGTGTCATGAATTTCAAGAACTGACCAACTTGACTAGCTAAGCCCATGCTCATGGTCGAGGGGGAATAATTGTTTTAGCAAAAACTGGTTTTACCCCATCGTATGTTAAGTATTTACTGACTAGAGTAACAGGTTTGTGGGTTTTTGAACTTTCTGGTGGTCTTTTTCTATTGTCAGAAAAAGAATCTGACTCGATCATGTAAAACCAGACTGTGCAGAAACAAACCAAACCCTTTTTAGTTGTCAGGAAACCAGGTTAAAGGGAATTGTAAAAGCATTGGAGTGGGAAGCTTCTGGATAATCCTCAGTCTTTTATTTGCCATCAAAGTCCTTGGGGCAGTACCTTATGTTTGAGTGGGGTTGGCTCCAGTTCTTCAGGCCAGTAGCTCTGAGGAAGAGAAGGCTGAACACAAAGTTGTGCCAGGCAAGCAAAGGAACTTGTTCCATGCTTCCATGGCAATTGTTCTCACCTCCTGAGTTTCACTGAAAGTTATTAAATAGTTCAATCTGATTTCGTTCCTTCCCTTTGGAAATATTAAATATTTATATTTATAAATTGATGACATTTTCCTCTAATTTTAAATATTTAGTGGTAAAATTAGGAAATACTACTATTGCTAGGAGAAGTAAGATTTTGGTGTGCTGTCACCAACATGCATCTTGTAGCACTTACTGCTGCCAAGAAATATAAAGACAGAGGATGTGTAAAATTTTCAGAAATTTTACTATATTCAAAGAAAACTTTATCACTGTATTTTGGAAGTAGAAGCAATTACATAAAATTTTCAATTCAAGAGGCAAAAAATGATGCCTGTTTCTTTCTTCTGTGTCAGGTTTGCAAATACTACCTTTGTGGCTTTTGTCCAGCTGAATTATTTACAAATACCCGTTCTGATTTAGGTAAGTTTTTAAGTCATGACATTTTTATTCACTTAAAAGTAATTACAGTTGAGCTTTTGTTTGCAAACTATGTTTTTATTGTTAATTGTTCTGTCAAAACACTTAGAGGTTTTTTTTTTTTCATTTCAAGGGTTGCCAGTGATACACTATGCTAAAAGTAATGTTTATTCCAGATCCTACTTTGTCTAAGTGAAAAAACTTCTTAAATTATTTTTCTTACTCTGTAAGCTAAATGACTGGGTGTGAAGCGCTTTTTTTCTGCTCAAGTGTCAAATTCTAGTTTGGGTTATTCTGCCTGTTTTTGTGTGAGTATACATTATTGAGCTGCTTTACTTTAGAGACTCATTTACTGTAATAATTATTTCTGAAAACCAACTCTAAATTACTGGTTGCTTTCAAGTGGTGGCTGCATGTAGCATGTAGTTTAGAGATGGTAACTTAGCAAAACCCCACTTTTTGTCTTAGTGTTAGTTTCTAAGTCTGCTAAAGAGTTTGAGAGGCTAGGGAAGGTGTGGAATTTTAACACAGCCACCTTCATGGACTCAGGGCACATAACCTCCTAATTTACTCCGAAGATCAGTTTTTTAAGTAACTGATGTGTTGCAAATAATCTTGGAAATTAGAAAGTGCCTGATTAAATTACCCTTCATATGTAGGGGTTTTTTTTTAAGCCCCAGGTGTTTAGGATATTACATTGTTTTTATTTACTGATATAAAACTTGATTTGGAAATTCTGTTTTTATGAAGACTTCATATGTAGAGTCTCTTTTGGTTTAATAAATACTAAACAACGTTGGCCTTATTTTTCTTTAATGTATCTTTGAAGCTCCAAGCAAAGGAAGCAGAAAGTCAGAAGTATAAAAGTCCTTGTGAAATGTTTATAGCCATGTTGTATTGTGCCATGCAAACAAATGCTGGTAGAATATCAATACAACATTTCGGAACGCAAATTTAAGCTTTTTGTGTTGTCTTCTTAGGTCCTTGTGAAAAAATCCACGATGAAAATCTACGCAAACAGTAAGTTTGTTGTTTGATATGTTAAAGCAACTAGAGTTTCTGGTATCTTTGAAATTTGTTAATAGCAACCCAAACACTACAAATTAATTCCTTTTTTATTTATGTAAAATTATTTCAATTTGTATTTAACTAAAAATCTACTTATTTAAATATATAATATTCTCTTACTGTGAGCAAGAATTTATAATACTGTGGTCTTGTTAGTTTTCATCTATTACGGATTGATGTGAGCTCTTGTTTTTAAAATCTTTCCTCAGGTATGAGAAGAGCTCTCGGTTTATGAAGGTGGGCTATGAGAGAGACTTCCTGCGCTATTTGCAGAGCTTGCTTGCAGAGGTGGAGCGCAGGATCCGGAGGGGCCATGCTCGTTTGGCACTCTCACAGAACCAGCAGTCTTCTGGGGTGAGTCTGCAAGAGTCATTGAGGCAGCTCTTCCTCTAGATAGCATCTTCAGGCTCTCTTGACCTTATGTATTCAGCTAAAACTTACTGGTATCCAGAAGATTCCTGATCAGTAAGGTGTTTTATCTGTTAGCCAGCAGATTGCATCTGGCCCTAATGGACGAGCCACATGGCTCTACAGTCAGCAAGAGCCCTCTCTGTTCTCACTCTCTACTTGTCAAGTGTTGTCTTTACCTTGACAACCTCAGTTTACCTTCTCCCCACTAGTTGGCACATTCCTCCCTCCCTGCACTAGCAAGCTGTATCTTGTCCCCTGATGGATTTGGAGCAGTGTCTGTGGCCTGTGCTCTGTGAGTTTTGGGACTGTCTGGACAGCCTTGCTCCTGTCCCACCTCGCTGTTCTGTGCAAAGTCCACTTGCTTCAGAGGGAACTGTGGACAGTATCCAGTTGAGAGATACCACTTGTGGAGCAGAGCAGAGGTGGGAGTGAGGCAATAATAAGTCTATTCTGGCAGCCTGCAGAGAGGACACGGCTAGCAAATACATCTCTGAAGTGAGATTCTTTTTGCATTTTACACTCAGAAGTTGAAATTCAAAGCCCACAGATCTTCTAAGTCATGTCTGCAAAAATATGTAATATCTGCATGGAAGTGTCAGAGTTCAAATTAGGACTTTGAATACAGTTTTCTTACCTTTTATGGGCCAGGACCTGGAACATTTTTGTTGATTTGGGAGGAATTAGTGTGACTAGACTTAACAAGGGTGGAGTAAACTGTGTCGAGGAGTGTTTCATATTAGATGAGACTATTATAAGTAGCTTCTTGTGAGAGAAGACACAGGGGGAGGTTATTCCCAAAGCATCTCTGGAATATGAGAAGACATACACTTGTATGTTTAAGCTGTTTTAACTCAAGAAGAAAAAAAGCCTAACAAGGAAAGGAAAAAAGCCCCAACTCACTCTTACACATTTTGCAGGGAGCGGGACCTACCGGTAAAAATGAAGAAAAGATTCAGGTGTTGACTGACAAAATTGATGTACTGCTTCAACAGGTGAGGGTTTTTTAACCCCCGTAAGAGAAATCCCTGGCTTTTGTTACTTGATAAAAAATTAAACTTGCATTTTTTATTGCCTTTTAGATTGAAGAACTAGGTTCAGAAGGAAAGGTGGAAGAAGCACAAGGAATGATGAAACTCGTTGAACAGTTAAAGGAAGAGAGAGAACTGCTGAGGTCTACAACTTCAGTAAGTAATGTGTCCATAGTTCTGTGGGACATACCAAAATTTGGTGCACAGTACGTTCTGAATAACCTTGTCCTTCCACTGAAGGCATGCAAGGGCTGTGCAGAATTTATTACATAGTAACAGGACATTTTGCTGTGTTAATTCAGTGTGTTGATTAGGCACTCTACCTTGAGAGTGGATTTCCTGCACACAAATGATGAAATTATTCATCCTGCAGTCCTGGAGGAGACCTTTCTCTAGTTGAGGTCTCAGTTAAACTTTGCCCCATAGCCTCTGTAGCTCCTGACATTACAGTTGATGCCAAAGAAATCTTAAAACTGAAAAAGAAAGCTTTAAAAGAAAAACTTAAAACTTTAATTTTTCTGGTATTGCAGAGAAGCTGCAGATATGACTGTATACATTTTAATGCAGTGAGCAGTGGTTCTGTGGTTTCTCATGGACTCCTTCCATGTGGGCACAGGTGGCCTCTTTTCTCCCTGTTCACTGTGATGGGATGCAGTGCTCCAAAGATAAAGCAGGCAGATATGATTTCAGCTTTCAGTAGAACCTGGGATTTGATAACTGTAACATAAAATTCTAAACCTCTTCACTGGCTTCTGGCTAAAACTTTTCTTTTGCCTTATCTAATATTCTTCTTTTTTTCAGACAATTGAGAGCTTTGCAGCCCAGGAAAAACAAATGGAAGTTTGTGAAGTTTGTGGAGCCTTTTTAATTGTAGGAGATGCACAGTCCAGGGTAGATGATCACTTGATGGGAAAGCAGCATATGGGTTATGCCAAAATAAAAGCTACTGTAGAAGATTTAAAAGTAAGTATTTCTTCCAGTTATTGAAATGAAAAATGCTTGGAGGCTTCCTAAGGTACAAAAAAGACTGTCCAGTGTATTTTCTCAAGAGGGTGAAACACTCCAAGGAATGGAAGCCTGCACTGTGTTTTCACTGATGTAATTTGTTGTGACACTAGACACAAGCAAAGTTGTCAATTCAGGTGGCCTTTTTAAAGAAATGTAGTGTAGCTTCTGTTCTTGTGAGAGAGACAAGCAAAAAAAAAGTTCTGCAAGACAAAGAATTTTCATTTTAGGAAGCACTGTCCTTTGTTTGGCAAATAACACTGAACACTTTAAAAAGCTTAGGCTTTTACATCCTCTGAATCTGTAGGCTTAAGTATCTTGAGTAATCTTCATCTCTTCCTGTGAACTTGTTTTTTAAGGAAAAGCTACGAAAAAGAACAGAAGAGCCTGACCGTGATGAAAGGTTGAAAAAGGAGAAGTTAGAACGGGAAGAGAGAGAGAAAGAGAGGGAGCGGGAAAGAGAAGAGAGGGAAAGGAAGAGACGACGCGAAGAGGAAGAAAAGGAAAAAGAGAGGGCTCGTGACAGAGAGAGACGTAAAAGGAGCCGCTCACGGAGCCGGCATTCAAGCAGGACATCTGACAGGAGGTGCAGCCGTTCACGAGACCACAAACGGTCAAGAAGCAGAGAAAGACGGCGAAGCAGGTACTGCTGTGTGTGTCTGTGTCATGTAACTGTCTTTTCATGTCACTTTCCAAAAGGTAAAAATCTTGTGGGGAATTGATCCATCACTGATTTGTTAACTTCACTTAGATCTTGCTTCTTAAGCAAAGACACACCTTACCAGTTCTAGGGGTAGATAAGCAAGTTTTTGGTGAGTGTCACTGTCTTCTCTCCATTTTTGGAAGATGACACCATAGTGGTGGAAGTGGCTTTATGAGGAAGCTTTCAGAAGACAAAGAATGCTCCAAAAAAGTAGGGTCTTGTTTCTTCCTTGAGTTGGTCTTTATTTCATGGTGGTAGATACCTGGAAGTTGTGTAGTTAAGTGTTCCAGTAAATGAAGAGGGCAATATGAAGCCAGGTCTTATGTACCAGGAAATATTTATATACAATATGTTAAGATCTGGTTTCTGCAGATAACCACTGTATTAGAAAGTGCTACTGTTTTATATTCTGAGTTAGAAAATAGCAGCAGAGATTTACATTTTTGAAATTCTCTCTGAATGTTAAGGAGTCGTGATCGGAGGAGAAGCAGAAGCCATGATAGATCAGAAAGGAAACACAGGTCTCGTAGCAGGGACAGGAGACGGTCAAAGAGCCGGGACCGGAAATCCTACAAGCACAGAAGCAAAAGCAGAGAGAGAGAACAAGACAGGAAGTCGAAAGAAAAAGGTACGTTTGTATAAAGACTGAGTTCTTAGCAAGTTGTGAAACTAATGTTTCCTTAGAGTCTCAGAAGCTGTTAGCCTTTCAGTGAGTGACTGGAAGTTCTTAGTACCTAATCAGACCTGCTTCTGACAGCTTTGTGTTGCTGGAAGCCAATTGAAGCATTTTGTTCTTTGCAGTTACCATTACTGGACATGTGTGCATACCTACACACCAGAGTTCTTCTCTTACCTGTTGCACTTTGTCTGCAGATAAAGTGTGCAAGGATTTTTATATATTTTAAGACCTCTTTACCTTTAGAAAAACATAAGCCTGTAATCATTTCCTGAGAGTGAATGTCTTATATTCCTACTCATAGTGGATATTTGCAATTACCCTTTGCAGGTACATGTTTTGTGGGAGATTGGTACCTGGCTTCTCACCTGTACCATCTATTACTTCTGAACACTATCATGTTTCCTTTATTATCATTTTAACAGTGCTTTTAAGTTTTTTTCCTGATCTATGAATGCAGTCCAAGATAAATATTGCAGAATCTCTGTGATGCTCTAAATGACAATTTATGCCTTCTCCCCCGTCTCCTGCTCTTCTCCCCCTCTTTTCTCCCTTGTTTTTTGGTTTGGTTTTTTTGTTTGTTGTTTAAACAAAGTGAGTTTTGCTTTGTCAGTATTCAAGTGAGTCTCAACAGAAAGCTGTGTTAGTCCTTGGAACAGTTTTATAGCTATACATGCCATGTAACACAGCATTCATGGTGACTCACTGCTTCACCAGAGGCTGAAGCTCAGAAACTTTACTTCAAGTAGGATTACAAAGAGCTACAGTGAGAACACTGCAGATTCACATTTTGTGAGAAGATACTAATTCACTGTTATTGCTAAATTTCCCCCTTTAAAAGTCTTTTGGAACTTCTGTAGGAACGTAATACTTCCTTCCGGCTCTGGTGGGGAGCTGACTAGTGGCCAGTCCGAAATAGCCACCCCACTTCATGGGCTGATCATCAGTAATGGATGAAACAATTGTGTTTCTAAGGTACTTTGGAGGTTCTCTGGAATGAAAGGTGCTCTGTGCATGTGTCTGGGTTGTGTAGGCCTGTCTGCTTGACCCTTCTCCATATTTATCCAGTGGATTGGTTGCCAAAACGTTGGTAATGCTTCATGTATTTCTCTTTCCTGACTTTCTTGGACTGTTTCAATTATTCTGGTTTATACTGTGGGGCACCTTTAGTATTGATTCTTCTGTCATTTTACTTTGCCCGGTAAGAGAGTGGGTTTTGCTGCTTGCTCGTTGGCAGTGGAAATGATGTGCAGGCTTTAAACTCAGATTCATTGTTGTAGCCTATATCTGTCCATTTGTTACTATTCCTACCTGATACTGTGCCTTTTTTGCCTGCTTTATGAACACATTTCTGGTACTTGGTCAGGAATATCCTGTTCTTCTGAATGTGTGTATCTATGCATATAAATAACTGTTTTCTTATTTGTTCAAATTTGGTCTGGTTTTGAGCATTTCAGTTCTTTCCTTAACCTTCCCATAAATCGAGGAGCTAGTGAACTTTCTTCAGCATCTCAAGTACTTTTAGTTTTAACTCGACTGATTTCCTTGCTGGCTGTTTTATTTGCTGCTTGCTACTTTCTTCCACCAGAAATGAGAACAGTGAGGTGATGCTATGAGCTGCGATGAAAATCCCACCTGGGAAAATCAGTTACTTGTTTTGACTGTGCCATCCTGACATTTGTAAAAACACAAATAGACCTTAGAGCAGGACTGTAATGCTGAAGAAGTCTATGGTTTTCCCTTTGTTGGGAAAATCTTTGAACAGAAAAAAATATAAAAGAGGAGGGGAGGAAGGATAAAACCAAACCCAACAGTAGTTAATAAGGCAATATTGAATTTCTGTGCTGAAGCTATAAGCACCGTTGCATCCTCATATTTGCAATGTGGCACTAGTTCAGTAGTTAAGAAGAAAACTTGAGAGATTCATATCTTTGAAGTGTGTGGCTTTTGCACAATAATAACTTAAATCTTAACTTACTACATTGGGAATCTTGGCTTCAGAATCTCCTTGTCTTTATAGCCACCACTGATCTGCAGCTGTAAAAGTAAGCAGCAAAGTAAGTACTCATGGTAGTGCCTTTCATCTGGAAATTTCAGACTGCTTTATAAACATGAATATTAACACCAAAAAGCTCAAGACTTGCATACACTTGCAATTAAATTAGTGCCACGCTTTGAAAATTCAGAAATCCTGGCTTCTTGTTCACTAAGATACTGTAGAAGACGGCAACCAAGGTTATAAGAAAAAAGTATGTGTAAAAGTGGGAGCACTTGATTTGTGACTGAGATTTCAGGGTCAGAGATATCTTTGCTAAAGGAAGGAGCCACCAGCCATAAACACCAGCTGAGCATTAGTTTAATATAAACTAGTAGAATGCAGCTACTGTTCAAGTAAACAATCCTCAGAGCAGTTGGAATAAATAGGGGGGGTTTAATAAAAGGAAAATTATTCTCCAAGTTACCTTCATTTTATGAAGGGTTAATACTGGAATGGGCCTCTAGAGCACTTTGACTTGACTCTGTCTTCCCTAATCTGGATTTTGATATTTATATAAAAATAATTTGACCATGTTTTAATGTCAGAACAACTCAGCAATACTGGATATTGTTTGATTTTGAATTTTTTGAACAGTAAAGCAATTCACTTTGTCATGATAAGAATTCTCACAAATCACATCTCAGTTGTCCACACAAACTCAATCCGAAAAATGTGCATGTGTTTAATCAGGAAGCAAAGCCAATATTATATGATTATACCTAATAGATCACAGCTGAAATAATACACCTGGTTTCAACAGCAAACTAATTTTATATGCTTTTAAAGAGAGAACTCTTACTGATTAAAAACACAGTGGAGTAACTTTTTGCTGATCTCTAGGGGTTGAAAAGTTCAGTTATTGGACTATTTGTTGACTTTTTCACTTCTGATTGGCAAACTGGAGGTTTGCTATGGTAAATCTATTTTAATTCTAAAATTTTTAGAAGAGTTTGATCTTTCATACCACAGTTTATTGTTTTTTTAACCTTAAACAAAATTATCCTTCCTGACCACACTCAAGACACAAACAAGACAGAACAATACCCTGCACACTGCACATCCATAGGGCTATTAAGATCTACCATATCTACATAGGACAGAAGATAAGATTATTGGACTGACTACTAGTCCTCTGCGGGGAAACAAGACTACTGTTCCTCAGTGGATCCACGTGTGCACCGGAGATACCTTTAAGACACAAAAAGAAGACTTTTTAACAAGGTTAGTTAGAGTGCAATCTACCTGCGGAGTTGCCAAACCGAGGGCAGACAGACCCAAACTGACTTAGTTCTTCAGTGAGCTGGGTGACGTTGCCGTGTGCTTTCTCCAAGCACTCTGCACTGGATGTGCTGCTTCAGGTGAATTTTCACTACTGGTGGTGATTAGGCAGTTTGCCTCATTTCTCTGTGAGGGCTTTACCCTATCCTTTGGTAGTGTGTAATAAAACAAAGAAGTTGGGATGTCGCTGCTCTTTTAAAGCTTAATTTCTTGCTTTGTCTCCTGGAATATAAAAGTCTGTTATGCCAGTCTAGGTGGTAATGTTATTTAAAATAGTTTTTTCAGAGTGTTCGATCTGTGTGCTCCTGTGTTGGGGATATATCTATATTTATATTATTTATTTTGATTGCCCGGATAGCAGGGAATAATCAGAAAAAAGAGCATGAATGTTGTTCTGTATGATGACATCTGAGAGGTTGGTTTTTTTGATTTTTTTTTTCTCTCCAAAGTGTCTTTACTGATCAAGAGTTGAATATTATGGTGTGAAATAATACAGCAGGAATTGGTATTTTTATTAAATTTGCAAATACTGAATTTACAGATGAGGCATGCAGCTCTAATACTGAATGTTTTTCTTCCCATGGAAATATTTTTACTTCTGGCTTCCTTCCTTCTTTGAAGATTGAGTTTTTAGTGTAGCAAATGCTTCAGTGAGCTTCCCTATCATGACAAAATTGTGGGCTCCTCCTCCCTCATCTTGCTGTTTCTTTGCCTTTGAAAAAAAAATTGCTTTTTATGTATTTTCCAAGCTGTCTCCCTAAGCCCTTTTAATGAGTTGTTTATAAATAACTGCCGTTTTCATAAAATTGAGAATTAACAATGCTGACAAATGTGCAGCTTCAAATTTAATTTTGGTTGCCACTGTGATCTCCACCTTCAAAGCTGTCCGTGCTTAATATTGTTTCCCAAAGTATTTGATGGTTTGAGATTGCTAGTTTTTAATTGGCAAGTATCAATTTCTTTGATCATGCAGTCAAGCATTGTCCCACCACTCTTTCCTGATTCTCTTCCAAGAACCATAGTTAATGAGAATTCTAAACCAAAGCAAGCCATACACGATCAGAAAGGGAAACTTGGGGACCAAGAGAGTCCCATAGTAAGTAAGGAAGCCATGCACCATAATTACACATTTGCCTAACCTCTTTATCCCCAATTTGTGCATTTTGACAGAGAGCTGAGTAGCCGCCTCTGTTAGGAGGTCTGACCTTTCTCCTCTTCCCCCACCCTGTACTGTCCCCTTCTACCTTTATTTTCTCCCCTCTCCATTCCAGCATGGTAGTCTGAAGCCTGTTTCTGTAACTTTTTGAGTATTACTGTTATTGCTATAGAAAGTAATTGTCCCATGTTGTATGCAATATATATCTCACATGTGCAATGTTTGTTTTTACTTTGAAATCCATGGTCAATGTCTTCTTTCATGGCAGAAAAGAGGGGATCTGATGATAAAAAAAGTAGTATGAAGTCCAGTAGTCGAGAAAAACAGAGTGAAGACACAAATACAGACTCGAAGGAGAGTGAGACTAAGAATGAGGTCAATGGGACCAATGAAGACATTAAATCTGAAGGTGACACTCAGTCCAATTAAAACTGATCTGATATGACCTCAGATCAGACAGAGGTAAGTGCATTATTTCAAACTTTGATTAGGGCTTTTTGTTACTGTTTAACAGTGCAGCGTAAGTATGCACAGATGAAGATGGAACTAAGTCAAGTAAGAAGACAAACTAAAGCACCTTCTGAAGGAAATGACAGTGTAGTCCTGCAAAACATTTTGAGGTACATTGTTTTGTCTCAGCTATTTTGTAGCAGACTCATGCCCCCATTAGTGTGCCTCTTTGGGACATATTTGTAATATAGTCACCATAAAAAAATTAATTATACTTTTTTTATTTTTTAGGGATTTTGTTATCGTTTTTTAAAAAAAAGTTGAACTGTTTTTGTATTTAAGTCCATATTGTGTTGGTACATCAGCAGAAACTTTTGCTTAAATACTTAATATTTGAGGCACATGTTGGACTACTTTGTTTTCATATAAACTGCTAGTATTTCTTTGTCAAGGATGTTTCTAGTTTTTTTGCTTTATTACCTTGCATTCTAATGCAGTTTGTTCTGTAACTCGAGAGCCAGTAGCATTGGATTGATGGAAGTGTAGGGTTTATGAATTATTGCAGCTGACTACCATACCTCACACAGCGTTGGTGTTGTGAGCGGCCCATGAAAAGCCAAATTAAAAATCAAGGATTCAGTCAAACTAAGCAGGTACTCATGCCAGGTACTCCTTTCTCTACCCACATCCATGTTTGAATGCTGTTGCCTGTAATCTTTAAGCTTACTGTTGTGTTTTTGATTTTGAAGCTAGTGAAAAGGACTTTTTGTGTATTGTGTGAATACTGTAAATCTGATGTTAACAGAATGGAATTTTCTTTCAACTGTGTGTAGGGATGCAGTGCTGCCCAGAATTAGATATCTTTAAAGAGTTTAAAATGCAATAAACACTACATAATATTCGCCTTGTTACTTTCAATGCAATTCAAGTCTTTCAGAGGTATGTGCTTAATATTTCCTACTGTGTAGGAGTCTTTGCAGTCAGCCATAGCACAGAACACTGGAATGGCTGGTAACAGGCTTGTAAGGCAGATGTAAATGCAGAGACAGATGCCACCCAATGATGACAGTGTTGATGGCAGGAATGTATGCTGGAAACTGTTTGTGGGAAATGAAGCAGCTAAACAATAGGCAATTACAATACTGTATTGAAAGGAAAATTTGAAGTTTTTTCCCCGTTCTTGACATAGCTTTCTTACAGAAGGTCTTTAGTTGTATTCCTGAAATGAGGAACTAACAGTGGAGAGGAGAGCTGATAAATGATCTTCTTGTAACATAATTTGTTACTGTAGTTGCATTATGTATGCTAGGAACTCTTAAACATTTAATGTTGATATGAAACCATTAATGCTACATCATTGCTTCTAAAGCCAGTCATGTTCAATGGTGATGTTTCTGTAGAGTTAAGATGACAGCTAACAACTGGGCGAGTGTATAGGAATGGTAAACAAAATGCTCCCAATGCTGTCTAATCATCTGTTCTCCCAAAATTTTGCATTATAGGACTACTACATGAAGAGTCTGCGAAGACAGTGGAAGACAGCTTAAACTGAAGATCTGCTTTAAAATGAGGTGAAAGAAAGCTGTAGTGGCATAGAAAAATATAAAGTTGAGTTAGAATTTTTTTTTATAAAATTTAATTCAGGACTGATGTTTCCTCCCAGAGTTCAGAAAGATGTGTTGATAATAGCACATATGCTACTGAGAATATAAGTCCTGTATCCTTTTTTTTCTTTAAGACTTTTTAAGATAAGAAACCAACATAACCTGAACACATGGCTTGCTCAGTGTTTAATTGCAAGTTTTCATTCTTGGACTTTAAAATACAAGAATAAATGTTTAGTATTTGTGTGAATCGAACTAAAATGAATCCCATTTTTACAACTAAGCTATTCCTAGCTTCTTGATACACAAGAAATGGAAATAAAGTATCTTCGAATTTCTGTTACAAATTTGATTGTCTCTGTCATTGAACATTTAATATTAAATAAGTTTCTTTCCTAATAAATTACTCATGTCTTCAAGCTTAGTTCATTAATTTGGATGCTTAGTTATTCTGTGCTGTTTGTGGGTGTGGGTTTTGTTGGTGCCACCAAGATTTAATTTCAGGCTTACTTTGACAGCAGTTAGATCAGCAGGTAGATGCTGTTGGGTTCAGTGTCTCCCCAAAAAGTGCCTTTTGCTGCAGTTGGTTAAGAAATTACAGAAATCTTGCAATAAAATGTAGGTATTGAGTCTTTATAAAACAGTTCAACTTGGACAGCATGTTTAGAGAGATGCTGGTGCTGAGACTGGTGTTCAGAATAGCTCATACTTGCATTGCAGTATTGGTTTGGGATAGTGAGTAACAACCCTGTGCAGTTGGTCAGAACAGACACAGGCAAGGCAGTGGGGCTCACGCTTCCCTGTGAAGCTGCAGTGCAAGTGGGAGTGGCTCTTGCTGGAAAAGAAGTGCAGTGTGTACTAATCAGTGCTGTGGCTGTAAGCCAATGAATTTACATTCTTTAAAAAGAGCATTATCTTTCCCAGCAGTATTCAGGCCTTGACTGTGTATGTAACCAAAGTCAGACTTGGGCAGAATACCATTGTAACTTGTGCTGATTTGTGTGGCCTGTGTGTGGAAGTGCATTCAGGAGGAGTTTGCACCTTGGTCCCTCTGGTCAGTAGTGCTGGAGTTTGATACCACATGCAGACAGCCATGTTCCTTTTTGGACTTTTATTGTTCTAAAGCAGACACGTGTGCAGGGGCATGCAGGGAATGGAGAGTGGGCGTGGTGGTGTTTTGGGGAAAAATAAAGTGGGAGCAAGTGAAATTCTAGCTAAATTCTAATTGCAGACATTAGATGAACGCCTCCTTTTGAAACTTGTGAGACAGGACTCAGCCTCCTTCTGCATGTGTTACTTTTTCAGCAGTGAAATTGTCTTGCACCTTCCACTGCACTTACTTGTTACAGGATTTGCATTTCCCCTTACTTTGCAGAAGTAAAAATGATAAAATGAGGTACCTTGTAGTAGATTAGCCTGGGATTCAGGTGTCTCATAGGGGAGTCTTTAATGCTTTGAAGATGAAAGAAAATTCTGTTTTGCAGAGCATTGGAAACACAGTGCATTTCTGCCTCCAGGTTTGACTGTACAGATACCTCCACAGAGATTCATCTTTGTGAGAAGTATCTTCAGAGCTTGAGCCCAGCATAAGACCATCCCAGATTTTCTAGGAATGCTTGGCAAAAGGCAAGTAGTTGATTTCAGTAAGCACCTCTTACATGCTTTCTCCATACTGGTGTCGACAGCCTGGCAGTCTTTATGTAGGTGTTAAAAATGTACTGGCCTATGATTTTTCAAAGTTGCATTAAAATTTTAAGTGTCTTGTCCACTCTAGAGTGATCCCCTTCACATCCTTCTATCCCCCACCTTGAAAAAGGAAGAAATCGAGATCGAGATACTTGAAACAACTGATACTTTAACATAAGTGAAGAGTAGCAGTGTCAGTTCAGTACAAGTTTGTAGTGCAAACAAAAGTCATCCTTGGAAGAACAGTAAGTTTTGTAAAGTTAGTTTCAGTTTTCATTCCAACAGTTTATTGTTCAGAGAAAAAGCTCAACAAAAACCAGTTAACATAACTAGTGTGCCTTAGAGTTTATCAAACTGCATAAAACATACAAAAATATTTCTCTTAATGCATAGATTTACTGTTATTACAGTCAGGTTATGAGTGGAGTTTAACACATTAACTGTTACTCTTGGTGGAATAGAGAAATAAAGCTTTTTAAACCAGCTGCTCTCTAGCAGAATGTTCTTTAATTAGTGGAGACAGTCCTTACACTGACTTCCTAAATAAAGAGACTGGAAAGAAATTAGATACTCTTATTAATTGAGCCATTTAACCACTACTGTTTTTCAGACTGTTACTGCACATAATCTGAGCTAGCCTCCAAGCTATGCTGGAAAGATAAATACACAATTGTTAAAATAAAACCTTCTTTCCTGTCCTACAAGAAAAATGAAGCAGGAACCTTAGTTAAGAAGTTTTACTTCATACTGTGTCACAGTCTTGAGCTTCCTAGGAGATGAATCTGGCATTAAAATAGTTCAGCTCCTGGCTGGAGAAGAACCAGGATTGAGAATGGGAAGTTAGCATGGCTGAGGTGATGTGTATGGAACATGGATGAAAGGATGATTATTATTTTGCCTGCAACAGGCAAGAATTTCAAGCCTAAGAAACTTGGTGAAATCGTGAGCCCAGAGTTAGGCATTTCCTTTGCTGGCAGAAGGGGTTTCTGTGTTCTCTTGGCGTGCAGCAGCTTGAGGGAGTCTTCCAAGGTAATGCAGGTTACAGGGAGGATGGCAGCCATGCTGCTGCTACCAGAACATGGTGCTGTACTAGGTGTAGTTTGACTGTCAACATTGCAGTCCAGATCAACAACAAAAACAGCACCAGCTCTGCAGAAACTGCTCTAGTGCAGCTTCATAAAGCAGAGAAAATAATACAATTTGGGGGGGAGGGACGAGGGGGGAAGAGAGGGGAGAAAAAGCAGCTCATGCAGAAAAAGCAAGTCCCTCACCCCTCCACCTGCCTCAGGACTCATCTAAGGATTTTGGTGCAAAGGTCAGCATCATATTTTTTGGTAAAAAAAAAACAAACAGCCTCCAAAAGCATAGCTTTGCAGGCTGCCACATTAATCAGGAAAAGCTTCAGGCTGTTTATACTGCAGCAATGCTGTGACTTAAATACTTTAACCCCCAGCACTGCTGAAGTATAAACAGCCTGAAAGCACCAGCCTTTTCAGTACTCACCTGGCAAAAACAATGCTGTGTAACAGTGACAGTAGACTGTGCATGATGTAAAGCTCTAAGTTAATAACTTGCTCATGGTGTGTTTCCTATCTAGTGGCTCATAAAAGCATGCTATGTTCCTTCCAGCTGTGATCTCTCATGAGGACGTTGCTGTGCTTCTCCTCACACAGCAGAAACACAAACACACACACACACCCCCAAGAACTGGTGTATGAGGGAGGGCCACAAGAGCTTTCCTCTCTTTACAATACTGACACCTGGTGTGAGTCGTACTTCGGTCAGAAAGTAAATAAAACCATGGACACAGATTGGATTCCCTCCCCATCTGCAACAAGGGCTTTCCCTTGAAAGGGCATTTCAACTCGACTGGGACTTAAGGAACATTTACGAGAGGCTTTTGTATTTTCTGGAGGTACAATATTCTCACAGGGGAAGTAAACATCTAAATATGGACATGCTTATTCCACTTATTTTCAGCCCAGTGAAAGAGTTTCTCCTGCCACTTCTAAGCATTAAGTATCACTGGATAACCCATCCTGGTGAGTGTTTGTGAGGGGCAAGAGATTAAGGGCTTGCACATTTATATTTTTAGAGAGCAACTATTCATTGTGTGTCTCTTTCATTTAATTTAATGAGGAAGTTAAAATACATCTGTACACACAGAGACACAATTCCTGAATCTTTCCATGAGTCTTAGTTGGTCAGAGTGGGTGTACTTAACATAATTTTCAAATCAATAATGATGTCTTTTTTGCCCCCTCTGCCAAATACAACCAATAAACTTCCTTGAAATACACTGGAAGCATGTGATATTACTAGGCAAATGAGGTATCCCTTGGCTGAATACAGTATCAAGTAAAAAATAAAAACAAACAGCATATTAAATATAAAATATAAACTATTAGTTAAAATAGTAACCCTAACAATAACTTAAGGTTTTACACACACTGAGGTCGCTGCCTTCCAAAGGCAGCACATGTCAGTGCTGGGTGTTGACACTGCAGTGCAGCTCCCAGGGTCAGTAGGTCAGCTTGGATGCTCTGCTGTTGTAGCAGGGTCGCTCCGTCAGCGCGGCCACAGCGTTCCGGAAAGGAGAGCTGTCACCTCTCACAAGGACCAGCTCCAGCTCTTGGAAGTCCTGGAGTCTGGCAACATCCTTGTCCTTGAAAGGAACAGACAGAACAACATGTTTACTCCTAAACATAGCTGGTCGCTATTATTTATAAAATAACTATAGGAAGTGAAAACTAAAATTCCAGGAAGTAAAAACTAAAATTCCAGGAAGTAAAAACTAAAATTCCAGGGACATCACATCCTTATTATTAATTATTAGCAATAAATAATGAAAAAAAGAAATCCTGCCAGCATATATTCATTTAAAAGTGTAGCAGATTTGCTTGTTTGGTTTCTCTCCTCAAACTTTTTCTTCTCCCTGAATCTCATGATGATTTGGCTGAATTTGTGCACATCACTTAACCAAGAGTTGTGACCGCTTTCATTTACAGACCTCCAGAATATATATTTTTGGAACAGAAGATTAGGTTCAGTTGTTAACAGCATATCTTTAAATTATTCATATGTCAATTTGTGGAGGTTTTTCCCCTTTCTGTTTGTCCTTTTTAGGCAAGCAGACAGTGAAGCAGTACTTGGCAATTATGTTAAAACCACCCTAATGCACCGTTTCTGATGTATTTTTTAAAAATCAAGCTGTAATAGTTCCATATGCTTTAGGAGCTGAAATACTCTATTTTGACAATATTTTTAAACAAGTTACAGTTAAGTTTTAAGAAAGGTCCAACATCCCTTTGAATCTGTCAGCTTAAGTCAGTTTTTATTTAACAAAGATGACATTTTGCCAGTCTTTTTACAAGAACACCTTTTCTGATGCCTGCAAAGTGCAAAGTCAGGTTAATCTCTGGTTTCTATTCTTACCTTTCTTACAAGTGTATTGGGTAGTTTTCTGATCTTCTCTACTTGCTCTGGATTAACACCCAGTTCACAGCAGCTCACTCTGAGCAGATCTTGGTAAGTCAATTCTTGTCTGTCCAGTTCAATCTCAATGAAGTCATTGTCTCTCAGGTTCTGGACTCTGACCTTGAGCACAAGCTCTGACAGAGAGAGAAACAATTAAAAGTTAACAACAAAAAGGACAAGCAACCCAAGCCTAACATTTTCTTCTGAATTCAGGTTTTCTGATACAGTCTCTGTGATCTCACTGAGAAATACTGTGCAGTTAACAGAAGCTTCCAGCAAAAAATACACAGGAGAACCCTGTTAACACTGTTGAAACTGATCCATTCACTCACAAAGTCAAGTTGTTACCAAACTACCAGAGCTGCAATTGATGCAAATGTAGTGCAAAATTTAGTTTTTCAGATTACATGCACTGATCATTCCCTTGTTTTGCAAAGGGTTACCACGATTAAAATACAGTACAGCAGACATTTTACTTAACTGAGCAAAGAAAGGTCAGGGCACTACTGGCCACAGAATTCAACATCTCTGCTTCTATTCTACTAGAGTGAAGTGGAATGATTACTTAACTTCATTGTTCACCCAGTAACTGTAACAGAACCACGAGACAGGGCACCTCTTTTACCTTGCATGTTATATGGGAATGCTCCAGTGAAGAAGAAGGGCTGGAAGGCGGGTGCCGGGCCACTGGGGGAGGTGTCAGATTGCAGAGGCACAGCCTGGCTGAACACTCCGGGTGAGCAGAGCCCCAGGCTGGGGGGCATGGCCGGGGGGCAGCCAGGCCCCTTGGGCACCCCTGGGCTGGCACACGCTGAGGCTGCAGCAGCAGCGGGCACGGGGCAGGGCCTGGCTGCAGCGTCCAGTGCTGGGGAAGTCTCATTGCTGCTGCAGGACGTTGGCGTGCAGATGCTTTCAGCCCGAGCTGCTGATGGACAAGGGCTAGTTTCACTCTGGGAATCAGAAGAGATGGAAGCACTTTCATTCTGGGATTCTGCCAAGCTGCCTGGAATTCTTTCTTCAGTGTAAACATAAGGGAATGGTGGGTTGGCCAAGTAGTTTGCAACAATGGGTAAATTTAAATCCTTCACTCCTTGACATTCAGTTTGTTCCTCTATTGATGAAGTTCAGAAATGAGGGGTAGGGGATGGAGAGAGAAAAAAACCCATCATGTTACTGGATAGATCTTTCTCATTTTGAATATAGTTCGTTTTTCTATTTTGTCTTGAAACCACATCATGTTCCAAGATCACCAAAGAATGAGACTAATGTTCTAGAAATCTGTAACACTTGGCGGCCAGTAGCTGTAAAGTGAAAGAAAAACCTATAAATGTCTTTAGTATATTCTGTTTTCTATAAACAAAGTGGGGGGAAATAATAACCTTTGAAAGATATCATTTCTAGCAGTGTTATTCCAGCGCTTTCAAATTAACTGGATGACCAGCAGTCCTTTATTGAATCTCATTTTAAAATGCTTTTAATAGCACTGCTGTAAATAGTTTATTATGACCTAGGCCAGCAAATTCAGCTCAGTATTTCTTCAGGCAAATGATTACTTGCTGTAATACCCAAACAAACTCAACTCTTGCATAAAAGCACTGCAGCAAGTGACATTCCTGCCTGAGGATTACAGAACATAAATATTGATGTCAAAGCAGTTCAGAAAGACCTGCTCAATGATACCACACTCTCTGAATAAAAACTAGGAGAGAAGGTAAGTGATATGTGTTTATTCCCCAGGAAACACATGAAAGCTTAACAGACAGAAAAATAAGACAACTGTTCATCCACATGTGCTTGACAGTATAGATGTTAAAAACAGATGAGTCACTTGCCACAAACTAAGCCCAAGAGATGAGCACCTTGTCCAAAACAAAGCAAAAGTATCATGTAAGAACACGCCATTCCTTCAGGGGTGACTGCTGGAACCTGACTCATAATTTAACTGCAACTGTGTGAAGGGTAACCCTGCACTGTTAATGTAAGAGCAGATTGCTGTAGCGAGCAATTCCAGTGCAATTGCAGAAGACAGCACATTTCCATGAAGTAAAGCACTTAAGAAGTTTAATCTGGAGCATAGTACCTAGATGCTGATGGCACTTGCTCTTGTTCAGGAGTGTCAGTGGGTTTGCTGTGCATATGAAAAGTGTAAAATGGCAGAGTTCCGGGGCAACAATTAACCATACTGGCAAGTCACACTAACAAGGTGCTCAGGAGGCATGACTTCCTGAGTGATAGAGTTGTTTGGAGGGCATTTGTAATATTGATCATGGTTAGACCACAGCAAATTGTACAATTGTGAGGGCCCCCATCTGCAGCCACACACTTCCCAAAGCATACAGCTCTTCCATCTCTAGGTGACACAGCTCAGAATTCAGGGCCTTCCTACCTGAAATCTGCACATCTATTTGCCCAAATATGAATTCCAGTTATAAATCAGAGCTGTCTAATCAGATACCATGATCCTAACCAGAGCTTTGCCAATTACTGCCTAAAAAAGCACTAAAAACATTTTAGTGTTAAGACCAAGAATTCCAGGTGACTTTGAAGATGGGAACGGTACCTCCCAAAATCTTGCGGATGTCTGGTTTCGAGGTTAGCTGTGCCGCCAGCTCTCCCTTAGCAGTGAGGATCTGCTTGTCTGCACCAGCTTCCAGCAGGCAGGACACCACCTGGGCATGGTTCCGCTTACAGGCCCAGTGCAGGCAGGTCCTGCGGCAACGAAGCAGAAGGGTTGGGATTCACTGCCACGGCTCTTCTTCACCAGCCCCGTCCTACTTCACCCGAGTTATGTGTAAAGTGCTAACTTAGGAGAATAAAGTTTCCTTCATTGCGGCACTTTTAAAAGTTATGAATCTATAAGTTGTGCAGGGCAGAGCCCTCCTTTGCCTTGCCGAGTGACTCCCACTACTGTCCCACACAATCAGCTGGACGAGAACCTCGAGCAAACACGCAGTGACAGGTGGAAGGAGGGCGACCTGCTTTTACCATGATCCTCTTTAGCAGTAAATCTCCGAGCCTCCCGAGATTAGCTTTTCTGTATTTGCAAATGGGAAAACTAAGAAACATAAGAGCTGCGTCCCCGGAGCAGCTCCCTCACCCCGCGCCTGATGATGGGTTGGGGGGAGCCCCGAGCCCAGCTACCCCGAACACCGCCGCAGACAGGGGCAACGGGGGAAGAGCCGGGCCCCGCAGCGACCCCGGCCCGCCCCGCGTCCCCCGCAGCGCCGGGACTCCGCTCGGCGCCGCCGCCCCTCACCAGCCGTTGATCTCGTTG